>JAOQMP010000008.1:23410809-23423222 GCA_027563575.1 Erythroxylum pedicellare
TAGAAAACTATTTCTAATCTCATTAAAAATTACTATCCCTTAATTAGAAAACTATTTTCTAATATTAATAGGAAACTTCTTTCAAAATTAAATAAAACACTTTTAAATTTAATTAAGAAAGTTATTATATTATTTATTTAGAGATTTATCTCTTGACTAATTAGAAAACCTTTCTTTAATAAGTTAGAAAACTATTTTTAGAATATTAAAGAAAACACATTTTTCTTAATTAATAAATGAAAACAATTTTAAAAAATTAATCAAGAAAAATATATTATCTAAAATGAGAAACTTATTATTCATAAATAAAGAAACAATTTCTAATTAAATTAAATAATAATTCTCAAATAAGATTATAAATTAAATTTATCTCAATCAAATTGAAATAAATAAATTTAATTAAGAAAAAACTTTCTTAATTATTTAAGAAAACATTTTTCTTAATTTTAAGAAGTCTAGTAGCATTGTGCGACGCCCATCTGTGGCATCGCAACGATGTCGTAGGTGACCCACTTTTGACAATGATTTACACAGTCACTATAAACGACCGTGTACTTCCAAAGCTGCTTCTATTCTTCCATTTTATGTCTCGATTTAACCCAAATTCTTCTCTTTTTGGTCTATGAAGATAATTATCACCTACAAACACATTTGAAGTAAAATAGGTACCAAAAATACCATAAAACTCTCACATAACAAGAAAAGCACGCTAATTATAGGCATATAAATATAGTCAATTAATCATTTATTACCTTACTCAGTGAAATTTGATGTAGATCTTATAAAGTGGACATATCGTCAAATTCCAGGACCAACCTGACTATCCCCATTTAGATTTGAATGTCTTCAAAGTTGTCGATCCTCTAAGGCACCTATGTCTTTGACTTCATACACTTTTCATCTAGCTTTTCAATGGAACCCTCTATATAGAATGTACTTCAAATCATCATTAACCAAAAGTAGAAGAAATATACATCAGGGCAAAATGAGCATTAGGTAAAACTTGTGTTTGTAGAACTCTATGGAGCAAAGAGAAAAGCATAGAGGAGCGTTGCATTCCTCCAATATATGATGTATCTTTGTAACCTCCAACATTGTTTAAGGGAAACGTGCATTGGGTTGGATTGGATACTCTAAACTTAAATCAATACTATTCGACCTGATAGATGAGGTTTTTAACAGATTTAGTTGGTTTGCTCTAGAGACTAGGATACGAAACAACTAGCAATTATGTGGTTTGCATAGCAGGTAGCAATAACTTTGTAGATCATCGAAAGTTACGGGAGCTGAGGGAATAAGTTGTGGTTGTGTTGGACGAAGGTATAAAACATCAAGTTCTGTCATGTGGACTTGGATATGGAAGCTCTTTTCTTGTTGCTTAATTAAAGAAGTCTCTTACATTACTACATTAAGGAAGCAAGGTGGGAGACACCAATAGTAGTTCCATATATACACAGGACCTAGTGAGGGTTCATAAGTGTAGGGAAGCAGTGTTGATCCTCGCAAGGAAGACAATGTTCCTTTGAACCGTACTCAATGTCCCGCTTTAATCCTTTTTATTTTTCCTTATTTGTGCTAACTTTGTTATAATATTGCTAGGCAAAATCATATTTTTATGGCTATTCTATTGCTTTTTTATTTTAAGAAATAATCCATATCTTAAACCGTTATTGAAAGTCCGTCATTTGTCTATCAACCATTGAATTCTTACAAAAACTAAAGAGATATGACCTTTTCAAACTCTCCCTAAAGTAAAATTTAAAGTCATAAAAATTAATATAAAGAATAATCTTATTTTAATAAAATTAATATAGACATCCGCAATTAAAGTTTCCTTATTACAAGCATATACTCATCTTCCAAACTTATGATGAAAAAGAGCGAAGTTAGATAAATGAGTATTTTTCAACCTAAAATTTTTATAAAAATTTAATTTAAACTCTAACATTATAAAATTATTTATTTAAATTATAAATTCGTGTGAATTCCATAAGAAATGCATTTTAATATTTTATCATTTTTAATATATCTCATATTATATGTATTTGTTAATTGAGTATACTTCTATTGAAAATTTAGTAAATTTTATTCTACCCTTTTACGAACTCTCCTATTTTTAGTTTGAAACTCCCTCAGTTATATTTGTTATGAAAAATATGACTTTATCTTACTGAACTCTTGGATTTTAACAGTTTTGCATCTCCAAATCTAACTCATAAGTATCATGGATACTATTTTTTAGAACTACCATTGTCTCAAAAATCATTAAATGATCGCATTAGAGCTGTTAAAATCTCCAACAATAAAAGCCAACACTCTTTGATGATTGAAAATGTTGATGAAACAAGAATTCTTAGAGTTGGTTCCATGATTTGGTTTTCTAGTGGCAAAGAGCGTTATAGCTTGACAAAGGGTAAACAGAAATTTTTTTTAAAACTGAGAGTGGGTGTTTAGCAGTGACAATGGACACCTTGGTCTCATTGATGACATAATGATCGGTTACAAGATGGTTCATCTTCTCTCTCTCTCTCTCTCTCATATTATTCATCCCTCAACTTCACCCCTCTTTTTGTTCTCTTTCTATTTCGTGCTAATCTTGATGATGGTATCCAGATGGCTGTAAAAATTTATCTTAAAGTATTTGAAAAGAATTAAAGGAGTTAAATTAAGAGTTCAAAAACATTCTTACGCAAATTTTTAGCATGATCAAATGATTGAAAATTACAAAGTAAATATTCATTCTGAATAGTGGTGACCTAAGTTGGAATGTTCAAAAGAACTAATTGTTGTAGAGTCCTCAATCAAGGCAACGTACACTTTAGTGCCTGAAGTAGCAAATGAAGTAGTTTGGAACAAGAAATTCATCACTGAATATATAGTAATTCTTAGCATTACTGAGCCAATAGTATTATACTATGACAACAATGGTGCCATTACACAAACAAAGAAACCGAGGTCTCATTAAATGTTCAAACATATATTCAAGAAGTTTCACTTGATTTGGGAGATAGTGGAGTGAAAAGATATTGCATTAGACCGAGTTCGTAAGATCCTCTTATTAAGTCGTTGTCTCAAAAGTGACATGATCGACATATAGATGAAAGATATTGACTTTAGTGCAAGTAGAAAATTGTTAATTTATGTCCTTACAACTAATCAACTAGTTGCAGTTTAATGTATAACATTATTATTTTAATCAGTAAAGACAATCTTTTTTCAATATATTTTTGTTAATTACATTTAATGCTTAATACTAGAGGTAAAAATTTTAGAATAATTACTGTTATGTGTCTTTCTTATAATGAAAGTAATTAATCTCATACATTAAATATGAAGATATTTAAACAAATAAGGGTACTTATTAGAAAATAAGTTTGCTAAACTAGCCTAATTGTGAAGATCCTAAATGAAATATTAGTTGTATATTTGTGGATTTCCTCATAATGATAGATGTATAATTGATCTTTATGTTTGAGATTACCAAAGTATCTTATATAGGAATTATTAAGTTTTAAGACTATGTATGATCTATTTTAATCATAGTAACTCTAATACTTGAATATAGTATAAATTATAAACTATATAAAAATAATTGAATAAGTCAATAAATAATTTGTCATCTTAAAGTAATTAGGAAGAATATTATATTGTCCTTAATTAGTAGTTATTTAAGGAATTTTCTGACTAAGATGAATTGAGATTTGAAAAGGATTTTTTCTAATTTCAATTAGTAATTTCTTACTATACATTCAATTGGAGTGTAGGATAAAGAAAGAATTAAAATGTATATTATAATTATGCATCGATAGATTAAGTCAAGCAATTTTGAAATTCCTAATATTTAGGTGGTCATAACATATTGTTAAATGTCAATCTTAATATATGATTGTAAATTATTTAATCAGATAATTAATGATAAATTAAAAGAAATTTTTATTTAAAAGAAAAAAATCAATTTAAATTAAGTTAGAATTAATTTTAAAGTTTGGGAAACTTTATGAATCAAATATGAGATATTTAATTTTATTAAGATTAGTAATTTAATTTAATTATAAAGAAATCCTAGAATCTTTTTTCTATAGATAGGAAAAATACATCAAGGAGGTAGTAATCATGTCTTTTTCTTCTCCAAAGTAGAACGATCTTTCTATACTCCTTAGATGGCCGTTAGATGTTAGATTCATGTATATATTATGGATGATAGTTCAAAAAGAAAATATTTGTAGGATTCTCAATTAGGTATGCCAAATAATTTTGATTTAACAACAACAATAATATTCAGTATGAATCTCGCTGGAGTAAGGAGTTTGGGAAGACCCAATAATACACAACTTTACCCTTAACTACTAAAGATGCTGTTTTCAAATGACTTACATGCAAAAAGAGATAGAGAGGGAGAGAACAAAAATAAAATAAAGTAAAATAAAGAAGAGAAATAATAATAATAATTAGTTCTGATTCATATTTTTCAAGTAATTAAAAAGATCCTTCGGGAAATTGTAAAAAAAAAAAATTATGTTGCACCTATGATTCGATCATAATTTATTTCCTAACATTAGCATTTTAAGGTTTAAATAAAATTACAATTATATTTGCTTTCAAACCCTACTAAACATTAGAATTTAAGTTAAACTTTTATGAAAACCTTTGAATCGAAAATGTTCTTTTTTATCATAAGGATTATTAAAGTGATATCATGCTACGAGGCCAACAATGACGTAATAAACAAAATCATAATTATTTACATAAAGTTTATGATATATTTACTTAGAATAACCTAAATAAAAATGAAAGAGATAAATGAAAAGAAAAACCGACCGGCACGATGCCGTTCAGTTGATTTACATTGAAATGCAATGTCCCGCAAACATTTTAAACTGACATTGTAAGATCAAAGGAAAGCAAGGTCCATATAATTTCCCAAGTCTTTGATTCTTAACAGAGAAGCGGCGGATGGCGGCGGCGACGGCCGGAGCGTACCATCAGCCCACAACACTAGAAGAAGTGAGAACCCTCTGGATTGGGGACTTACAGTATTGGATGGACGAAACTTACCTCAATTCCTGCTTTGTTCATACTGGAGAGGTCCTCTTCCTTTTCTTTCTCAACCCATATAGTATGTGCTCTAAATTGCGTTCCATTTTTTATCTCTAATTGTTATTTTCTGGACATTGGTGTTTGCCTTTTCTTGTTGTAAGGAGTTTTAAGAGGTCGTTTATTGTAAAAAATAGAAGAAAATTTCTATCTTTCTTGGATGGTTTACCTTCTGAAGGCAAGGAATAAAATGATTGGTCAGAGTTTTCGGTGTTGGTTTGAGAACGGATATTCACGATAATACGATATTGGAATATAAATAAGTCACTATAGTTAAGTGTGATACAATAATGGAAAGGAAACCGTCAAAGATGAATCTTTGTGTTTCTAATGCTCATACGTGTATAGAATTTATAAATAGTTACGAGAATCATTAGGGCACTTATTTCATTTTTCTTTTCCTTTTTTTCTTTATTACGTTATCTTTGGATGGGGAGAGGGAGAAGGGTTGGTATTGTTATAATTAGTGATGTGTGTTTCATATCAATTGGTTACTTCAAGATGCTTTGATGGCATGAATCGGTTGCTTGGCTGGATTGCAGTTGATATTGTTAAATAATGAAAGAGATGTTAGTTAAAAGGCCACTAATTTCCAGCTACTACTTCTGATGCCACTAAGAATATTTTCACTGGTTGCATAAATTTTAAATCCATGTTAGTATGCAGGTGGTTTCAATCAAAATTATACGCAACAAGATCACCGGCCAGCCTGAGGGTTATGGGTTTGTGGAATTTGTTTCTCATGCATCAGCAGAAAGGATTCTACAGACATACAATGGAACTCAAATGCCTGGCACTGAACAAACTTTTAGGCTGAACTGGGCTTCTTTTGGCATTGGGGAGAGACGACCGGATGGCCCTGAGCATTCCATTTTTGTTGGGGATTTAGCTCCTGATGTCACAGATTACCTCTTGCAAGAAACATTCCGTGCTCATTATCCATCAGTTAGAGGCGCCAAGGTTGTCACTGATCCAAATACTGGACGCTCAAAGGGATATGGATTTGTTAAATTTGGTGATGAGAATGAAAGGAACCGTTCTATGACTGAAATGAATGGTGTCTATTGCTCAACTAGACCAATGCGTATCAGTGCGGCAACGCCAAAGAAGACCACTGCTTATCAACAACAATATACTGCAACAAAAGGTTATATTTTGTTTGCTAATATTTTATTTACTTTCTCGTTGTTTGAAGGACAATCCTTGCAAACCATGACCTATTATGTATGTTATATGTGCTTCAAAAAAGGGTGGATTAAGGCTAATGTTTGGTGGGCTGTAAGGTTTTTAATGGAATGGAATGAGACATAATGGAATGGAATGTAAATGAATGTAATATTAGAAAATTGTTGTTTGGGAGGGATGGAAAGATTCATAATGTAATATAGTAAAATGTTATTTGAAAGAAGGGTTTATAATATAATACAGTGAAATGTTGTTTATTGATTTACATTCCATCTTAAACTTCCCAAATCGGAGGTTACTTATTTTTACCGTTTAGGATGGAATGAGACAGAATGTGAAACCCTCCTTTTTCATCCTATTCTATTTTATTCCATTATAAACCCTCTTTTCAAACGATGGAATAATATTAAATTATATTCTATTCCGTTTATAACCACCCAACCAAATATAACCTAAGTGCAACCGAAGGTCTAAAGGAATTAAGGAGGAAAATGAGGGAGTGGAATTGAGACATTCTTGAACTTACTACTTTTTAGATGCAATTGATTAACGACCTTAATTCTGCATCCTTGTCTTTGTGGTAAAAGCTTTAGTATTTATTGTGTACTCTTACATGTTGCACTCAATTTTACTAACCTCCTGATGTTTCTGCAGCCATATATCCTGTTGCAGCATATACTACACCAGTCCAAATGGTTGCAACAGATACTGATGTCACCAACACGACAGTAAGTAATGATGCTTATTACTTTTGCAGGATTCAATTATCCATTTTTCCCTTATGTCTTCTCTTACTGCAGATCTTTGTTGGTAATTTGGATCCTAATGTCACAGAAGAGGAACTGAAGCAAACCTTTCTGCATCTTGGGGAAATTGTCTATGTGAAGATTCCTGTTGGCAGAGGATGTGGCTTTGTACAATTCGCAGCTAGGTATGTTTATTCTACATCTTAGGAATCATTTCTTGTTCATATTGTCATTGCCTCTCTAATGTTTTTTACTGATATGTGTTCATACGCCTTGTTTTGTAATTTTTCATTCTCATTTTTTGGATTGAGGATTTTATGGTCATGCTTGATAGTTAATGAGAAATATAAGAAAGTTGGTTAGAGGCCATTACATCTACATAGGCCTTATTACATAACTCTTTCGAGCATCACATGAATAAGTAGCATATGGTGAGCGGAAAACTTTTTATGGAGGAAATTATCTCATAATAACAGAACTTCCAGATGCTTTAGAGTCAAGGAAGTAAAGAGTGCTTTTCCTCCATGTTTTTCTGCTTGGGAATAAATTTAATCGTAGTTCCTGCTCTTAATATACTTAGGTTCTTTCATTAATATCTTCTGATTCAGCTCTACTAATTTTGTCTGACATAGGGCATCTGCTGAAGAAGCCATACAAAGGATGCAGGGCCATGTGATTGGTCAACAACCAGTGCGCATTTCCTGGGGCAGAAAACAGGTACACTTTCTGGTTTAGAGAATGGATTTTGCTATCTGCATGCATCATAATGTTGTGTTTCATCTAGTAGCCAAAAGAAAACTGAATGGGGGAGTAATGCATATGATGAATACATAAAAACTAATGTATGCCTTTGGATATTTATTAAAGAACTGCTGCTTATAGAGTTAATATTTTGTTTTCTCTCGTCAATTTTCACACTGGCCTTGTTAATCTAGTAATCGCTTACTATAGGACCTGACTGGTAGCTGGGTTCCACAAGTAGATCAATGGAGTGCCTATTATGCTTATGGACAAGGATATGATGCATATGCTTATGGGACTGCTCATGATCCATCAATATATGCATACAATGCATATGCTGGTTATCCACAATATCCACAGCAGGTATGATTTTTTTTAATGCAGTTGGAGAAATTTATCCGTACGTAGATCATAGATTTTTTATTTTTGGAATACGCTAGTTTCAAAAACTTTCCTGTTTTCAGTATAGTTTAGTATGGATGAAATATGCATGGTTAAAGGGTACCATGGGTTTGGTCTACCATTCACTACCTAACCTGCTTGAACTAATAATTTTTCACCACTGCTTGCGCTCTACAATCAAGTGGCAGTATCCTAGAGATCTAACATAATAACTGCTTTCAGTATTGTTGGAAAGGACAAAATATGTTCTATTAACTCAATAATTATTTTATCGAAACTGGCTAAGTGGTATGATTGCAGGTTGAAGGTGTTCAAGACATGACAGGTGCTGTCCCAGTCATAGATCAAAGAGAGGAGACTTATGATCCTTTGGCAGCTCCTGATGTTGAAAAGTAAAGCTTATACTTAAATATCTGTTATCTAAATTTAAGACTCGTGTGCTATATTGTATCTTGGCACTAAGAACTTCGCTTGTTTTGAATTTGATTCAGGTTAAATGCCAATTATCTTTCTGTGCATGGAAGTGCCATACTAGGCCGGCCCTTATGGATGAAGACATCGTCACTTTCGCGACAAACTTGAGGCTTAATCCACTTTACTGGTGCCTGTTACATTGCCATGTACATGTTTAGTTTGTCGAACGGCCAACCAATCTTGCCATGCATGAGATTGCGCCTACAAAATCTTGTAGAAACCATAAGTTGCACAATAGGAAGCGAAGGGACCAGTATTATGTTCCCGCCCATTGTAAACAAATGCCTGGCTACGTCATCTTTTGTACGCCGTCACAGTTTTGCCTCGTTCAGTTTATGAAGACTAGAGAGCCTCCACTACCTACAAGTGTCGTTTATCTTAAAGTAGTTGCTGCGTTAAATTATTCAATTCTTGTTGTCTAATTTGCGTTAAAGACCCTTTCACATCGTTTCAATTGAAGACATGATAGAACTTAAGAAAACATTGAAAGGAGGTATAACCAAGATTATGGATACCGTTCCGTACCGGCTAGAGAACGGAATGGTATCTTTATCATTGATATTGGCCTCAAAATACCGGTTGGTACCAACAATATTGGGACAGATTGACCAGTATTGTAAACTTCGGAAATTGGGAGGACTAAATCGTAATTTATAAAAATAATAACCATAAATCCCCCCATTCTCGATGCTTCCTCCATGGGGACTCGAAAACACCACTGCTATATCGCTCGATGACACCGCACCGAAGGTCGTAGTTGGGGCTCATCTTCACGGGAAGCTACCAGAGACGCCTCTAACCCGTGACAAATTGGAAGACCTGTTGAATACCTGAAGCAACAAGAAGTGATTTGGTTTTGTGATTTTTTTTCTAATTTCGAAATTTTCATGCTTAATTGCAATTTTTATTGTGTTGGATTGGAATGTTGAAATGGATGATAAATTACGGTATTAGTTGGATGATGGACGATGTTGGTTTTGTGATGAATATTTTGCGTGATCTGAATTGGTTTGGTGTATGAGTGTATCCGAATTGGTTGGAATGTTGGAATTGAATTGTTATGTCTTGTAACTTTTGTCATTTGCGTTGGTTGTTCACAGTTTAGTCGAGAAAAAGTTGCAGTTTATCATAAAAATGAATGGGATTAATTGCCTTTAAACAATTTAAGGACATAAATTAGAACATAATGGAAGTTATTTATGTTGGAATTTGAATGGATTGGTCGAGAAAAAGTTGCAATTTAAGATACAAAATTAAAATATAATCAAAACCCTTTTTACATGGGAATCAACAGTTTTAGAAATTGAACTTGCATTGATGAGATCGTCAAGTTCTGCTTGGACATTGGTTGTGCCACGTATGTGTTGTAAAACTACTTTGGCCTTTTGGTGATCATTGTTAAGCTGAATTAGGTTATTAGGAAGTTGGATGGTTTGGTTCGATTGGCAATGCAAGAGGACACTTATTAAGACCCTTGGAATTAAATTGAAAATTTTGTAACTCTTTATTTGAAAATTATGATACCATAAACAACATATGTATATATATATATATTATACATGATTTTTATCAAATTAATTATTGGTTTTGTAATAAAATGATAATAAAGAAGGTTTTAGAATAAAATGGAATGAAATATGATAGGAGACTGAGGTTTTATAATAAAATGTTTATAATAAAATGAAATTGAAGAAGGTTTTATAATAAATTGTTATAAATAAAATGCATTGTGATTATTGGAAATTATTAGAAATGGAAATGAAATTATGAATGTTTTGTGATTTTTGAAATTGGAAATTGTTAGAAATTGTTAGAAATGGAATTAGAAATTGTTGATAATTGTTGGGAAATGGAATTGAAAATTGTTTGAAACTGTTGGTAATTGAATTAGAATTATGAATGTTTTGTGATTGTTAGAATTGGAAATTGTTGGAAATGGAAATGGAATTATGAATATTTTGTGATTGTTGGAATTGGAAATTGTTGGAAATGGAAATGGAAATGGAAATGGAAATGGAATCATGAATGTTTTGTGATTGTTGGAATTGGAATTTGCTAGAAATGGAATTATGAATGTTTTGAATTGTTGGAAATTGTTGAAAATAGAAATTGATGATGTATGTTTTGTGATTGTTGGAATTGGAAATTATTGGAAATAGAAATGAAATTATGAATATTTTGTGATTGTGGGAATTGGAAATTGCTGTAAATTATTATAAATGGAAATAGAATTATGAATGTTTTGTAATTGCTAGAATTGGAATTTGTTGGAAATGAAAATGAAAATGGAATTATGAATGTTTCGAATTTGTTGCAAATATAAATTACTAGAAATTGTTAAAAATTGTTAAAAATAGAAATTGTTGATATATGTTTTGTGATTGTTGGAATTGGAAATTGTTGGAAATGAAAATAGAATTATGAATGTTTTGTGATTGTTGGAATTGGAAATTGTTGGAAATGGAAGTGGAAATGGAATTATGATTGTTTTGAATTTGTTGGAAATAAAAATTGTTGGAAATTGTTGGAAATGGAAATTGTTGATGTATATTTTGTGATTGTTGGAATTGGAAATAGAATTATGAATGTTTTGTGATTATAGGAACTGGAAATTTTTATAAATGGAAATGGAATTATGAATGTCTTGTGATTGATGAAATTGGAAATTGTTGGAAATGGAAATGGAATTATGAATATTTTGTGATTGATGGAAATAGAAATTGTTGAAAATTATTGAAATTGGAAATTGTTGATGTATGTTTTGTGTTATTATATATGTTGACTGTTTTGAATTGTTAGCTTTTGACTTATAGTGAATTATGTTCCATGAAATTGAGTTGTGTGTAATAGAATCATACAGAATGAGTTATATTATATAAAATGGATATGCATATTATGTATAGAAATTATATGTTATTTATTTTTATGTGTACAAATAAATGGAAGAAAGTTCAAGTACTCCAGATCAATCCACTTCAGGAAGATTCAATAATCTAGCTTGGGTTCATGCTGCCTTGGTTCCTAGTATGAGGAACCATACCATTTACTTGTTTTGTAACAAGTATTTAAAAGGTGGAGGAATCACCCGATTAAAAAGCATTTAACTGGGATTAAAGGAGATGTAGAACCCTATAAAAAAGTAAGTCATGATGTGAAGTGACAAATGAAAACAATGCTTGATGAATATCAATATGAGAGAGATAGAAGGAAATTTTGAAATTGGTGGTGAAAGTTCGTTTTCTAGTTTCCATGGTGATTTTGGAAATATTGAAGGTGGAAGTGGTAGTGGTAGCGGTGGTAGTGGTACTAGTAGTGTTTCATCTCAGGTTCAAGAAGAATCTAATGTGAGGAAGAGAAGAAGGTAGGTGACTAGTTTCTTTGCACCACAAACAACTCCTGGAGCTCAACTTTCAATTCGTAATGCAATGCAATCAAAAGATGAAGCTCACAATATCGATATGGCAATAGCTAGATGGTGGTATAATACAGGTTCGTCATTCAATACTTCTCAGTCTTATTATTATCAACCTATGATGGATGCAATAGTCTATTATGATCCAGGATACAAAGGTCCTTCAGAGGTAAACTTTTGAGTTGTGCTAAATTAGAAGTTATTCGACTAAAAAAGAGTGAATTGTGGTACTTATAGATGTTCAATCATGTATGATGGTTGGACAAACAGGAGACAAAAACTTATTATAAATTTTTTGATTTATTCTTCAAATGGCTCTATGTTTTTGAAATCTATTGATGCATCTGGCCTTATTAGAA
>JAOQMP010000008.1:23426191-23436747 GCA_027563575.1 Erythroxylum pedicellare
ATACCAACAATGGCCTTTCCTGGGAGTGCAAACTTGTTTAGTAAGCAGAGCAATGATAACTATTTAATGCTGTCCAAAAGGCAGCACTCTAAGCATGATCTAATGTGGTAAGTTTCACCAACATAACTCAGTAGAAAACTGTCAAAAGAGTTGACCACCAAAACTCTATAGGTGAATGTTTTTGAAATACTTCTTTAAGGTCAGAAAAAAAATTTAATATAAAAAACAGAGAAGAGTAATGCAGTCCAAAACCTAGGAGGAGCTTATAAAAACACCAGAACACTACAATGATGTTATAAAATTGTTATTCACCTAATATCAATTGAGTTGAAAAACAAAAAAAGAAAGTTAGGGAACTAGAAGATGTGAAATACCTGCAGGGTTTGAATTAAGAGTAAAGTTTTTCATTCGAAAATCTGCAATTTCTGCCGCACGCCTACATATCTCCAAAGCACGACGTGCATCGCCTGAAATAGCTGCTACCTGGATGTGATGTACAAGTTGATGCTCAGAGAAAATGAAATTAGATTGCAAAATTGACTGTTATGCACATGAATTTCACCAGGACATGGTGGCAAAAGAAATAGACCAGGGAGGACACACCTTCCTCGAAGCAAATTCTATAGCCTGTTTTTCAAACACATCAATTCCTTTAAGGCGACTTGAAATGATTTCTTGAAGCTGTTGGTAACTGTAGGGACCAAAGCAAAGCCTTTGAATACCCATTCGACTTGAAATACGAGGGAGCAATTTTTCTGGGAGGTCCATGGTGTTTGCTATCCCTAAAGATCAATATAATCCACCACCATCATTATCATCTAACCATGCTTACGATCTACAGGGAAAGGAAGAGGTTGGGAGTGTGAGAGCAAGAAAGAGGGATGATACCTATCACAATAAGTTTTGAATGTGGCTTATTTGGCCAATCAAGAATATTGTATAAAACCTGTGACAAGGAGTATGTGCATTAACATTTCAGTTATAAAATAATTGAGTCCTGTTTGAAAAATAGGATTTAACATCATAAAGATACAGTGAGTTACCGACTGGTTTCTGGTTACAAGGAGATCAAGTTCATCAATAAGCAAAATGCAAGGCCTGTCATCCTGTTTGCCAATTTTTTTTCCATCTGAAAATCGTTCATTCAAAAGATGGAGAGCCTTTTTCCAACTGACCCTATGCCCACTCAATGCTTCATATATAACCTTAGGGAATATAAAGTAGCACCAAAATTAGAGGCCACTACACCATTCAACCACAAATAATGAATCAGAAAACATCATACAGATATTTACCCTGTAAATATTTTCAGGTGATGCCAACTTCAGACCATTAACCTCAACAAAGCAGTAAGGCCTTACACTTCCTGCTTCAACTTCATACTTAAGGTTTCTCATAACCGCAAGTACGCTCATAGTCTGCAATTTCATGACAAATAAAGAACTATATTATTCTTACCCAAGCAAGCAATTAAATGTCACCTGCAAAAAATATGATGAGACTCATGTTCCTTAGAATATGGCAGCCAAATTCCTGAAAAGAGCTGACAAATATTACCTTGCCCGTGCCAGGAACACCATGAATGTAAAGGCAACGACCCAAACATTGATCATCACAGATGGCACCTTTTATGAACACATTTACCTCATCCATTTCTCTATCACAAAAAGTTCTTGATGAGCAACTATCAACAATTAAAGAACAATAATTTCTTTTATGGGATAAAGATATGCATTCTAAAATTTCTCAAAATTTTCAAGCAAAAACTAAAACTCTTAAGTTTTGACAATTTGATGTTAAGACTTCTAATTCTTGCACAATTGGACTTGCATTCATTGCAAGAAATATATCAATTATGTTCATTGTAGTAGTCAATTGTTGATATGTGAACTGTTACTGTCAATTTGCCAAGAATCAAGAAATTTTATGACATACTTATTCCTGCAAGGTAGAGACTTGGGCAATGTTGCCAACAAAAGTGTGGCTTTTGCCTTCTCAAGTTCAGTTTGCCTGTGACACCTTACATGTTCTGGGATTCGCTTGGTTCCTATCTTTTGAAGTCCAAAGAACTGTCCTTTCCTCAAGTTCTGCCAATATTCCATAACTGATTAACTTAAGCAAATATGAAGCTCAAAATAAAATAATAACAAAAATATGCCCATACAGCAGCCAACTTTTGAGCTGAAAAAGCTCTGCCATGTATTTGGGTATTCTCATCTTCATAGTCCACATCTTCATCAGTATCAGAATCGTCATCCTTGGAATAATGCCAATCTTCATCACTGTTGGCACCGTCACCATCCTGTTAAATTATGAAGGATGTGAACAAACTTTTAATGGAGTGCCTATTGGATTTGAATAGTACAGGACATTGTTTCTGACCTCTTCACCATTATCTACCTCCGCTAGACGCTTGAAACTATGCCAGAGTATGTCATATTCGTATTCACAGAAAAAGATATCATCTCCTTCATTATTGGCCTTTGCATATTCCTTGGGGCTCATTACAGAGCAATGTCTAAGAATACATTCCAACTGTGACACCAAATATTTTCACAGTTGTTAAATTTTGTGTGAGAGATTATCATTAAAATTTTGGAAAGCAAGTAATTTAAAAAGATACTTCGTGTTCATATCCAGGTAAAGGGCTCAAAGGTTAAGCAAAGTGTATCATGCTCGCTGTATTCTCTAAAGAAACCTTTCTCAACTACTGATTATATAGCAAGGAGTACAAAGAGCAAGGATAAGGTAACAAGGCATATATGACGTCTCAAGTTTAATGTGCAGTAATTCACTAGTCAAAAGATTGGATAATGATTCTTGATATACATGCCAACTATAGGTGTCTTCGAAGCCTAACCCTCTGACTGATCAGAAAAGTGACCTCAACTTCAACAAAAACCCAATCGTTCTTGTTAAAGAACGTCACAAGTAATCATTAAGGCTGTGCTTATAACATCATTTGCAACCAATTACCATAAAAGATAATGTCGATCACCTCAATGTCAGCAAAATCATTTGTAAGATAAAGCTCCCTCCTCAAATTGTGAGGCTGTCTTCCAGAAGCAGTCTCTTCAGGTATCACATACCATCGCCCCCGAAACCAATAACTGCCATCAGACTCCTTCCATAAACTGCAAAACCCGGAAGTGAAATTATGCCAAAGGGAACTGCAAACTCGAGCAAACAATAGTTGCAAACACAAAACAAACCTCTCAATACGAGCAGCCCATAGATCACTTGAAAGAAGCTTCTCCCTCAATGTTCGAGCCCGCTTCTTGCCCTCAGGTGGCCTTGGCAACTCAACTTCCTTACCTAATTTCCTGGCCTCACAAAACCCACAAATCCAATCCCCTTCAGGAACTTCTTTTAAAGGAGGCCTCAAGCATTTCAAATGAAATCCACCTAAACAATTATCACACTCAATCATCACCATCTTCCCTGCCTTGAAGCACACGCTGCACTCTTCCACTTCTGGCTCCTCGTCGTCCGAGCTTGCATCATCTCTCCTCTTCACATACACATCATCTCCCACCTCGAATTCTCCCTCATTGTATGCTACTTTCTTAAAATAAACCCTTTTCTGATTCCTCTTTTTATGACCTGAAACACCAGTTTTACGGGCCATAGATCTCTTCATCATCTTTCTCTCATTTTCTTCACCCCTCTTCGGCTTATTATTTTTAGCAAATTGGCCTGGTGATACCGGGCAGATCGAAGCCTCAACATCAACCACTCCAGAACTAAATGCATTGTTTCTCTTTCTTTTATGAGTTGCCTTCGCCGAATCATTATATCTCGACAGTTTTTGGCTTTTCGAAGAATCATTGGCTGCTGGTCGAGGAATTTCCTTCACCGTGGATGGTGGGTTTCTGAGCGATTCCTTGGTGGGTTTTTCGACGCCAGAAGTGGGGTTTTGCGGATTAGAAACTCCGTCGAGCTTGAGGAACAAACGACGAGATGATCGGCGAGGAGGGTGGAGTGTTTGCGGCGTCTGAGGAGTGAGAGAGATTGAGGAAGAGTGGTCTGGTTTGCGATTGAAAAGCGGTGTGCTCTCATTACCATTGGGCTTCTTCTTTGGAGATCGAAGAGTTCTCCTAGGACTTTCTGCCATTGATGAGCGATCAATCAAGATAGAGGAGAGTCTGCTAGGGTTTTAACGGAGACTGTGGTGAGAGAAATGGCGGGAAAAGTTCCCTCCTCTCCATCGTTCAATGTGAAGTGAAGCCAGATATAAGCTTGATGTCGCGGAGGGGCATTTCAGGTATTAGCGAAAAGGTACGGTCTTCCGCTTTCTTTTAGCTAGTATACGAGTCCACATCCTCCCTGTAATGCGAGTCACGCCAGTTGTAAGCGAACGAGATATAAGCATAAACGACGATGTGTTTTAATTAAACAGAGTTTGCAACGTGCTAGCACATGGAGGACTCTTGAAGAATGTCACTTATACCAGGACTTCCGCCTCTTCAGCCTGTCAACTCTTCCTTCATTCTCTCCTCCCTTTCCCCCAGCACTCTCATATCTCCCACAAAGCAAAATAACCAAAAAAAGTTGCTCTTTCTTCAGATTTCTTGATCTTGCCTAAACCTGCAAACTAGAAAAAAGCCAAAATTTCATCCCCAAATATGGATACAGATTTTTTAACACTAATTTCAACCATACAACAGAAAAACCAACCAAACCCTAACCTTAACCATAACCTTAATTCTAAATCTATTCTGCCATCCCCTCTTAAACCCGATGTTCCTTCCCCCTCTTTCTCTTCCTTTTCAAAAACTACCATTGTCTTTGCAATGGCTGCTTCTTCTCGTAAAGGAGTTAACCCTACCATAGGTGACAATGCAAAAAAAATTAGGAAAACTTGGAAATAGGTTGTTAGGGATAATTCAGACTCCTCTTTGATTTCCAACCCTCCTGTAGAGAAGGATGGTAAAATAATGGTAGTTCCTAGTTTAGAAGATTTACAATAAGGAGCTAAGACTTGGGAAGCTACTCTTGTGAGTTTCTTCATAGAAAAAAGGCCAACATTTTCGGTAATACAAGCATGGGCTGTGAGGAATTGGAAAGGAAGAGAGCTTATGGAAGTAATGCTTATTGAAGAAGACAACATAATTTTTACCTTTTCTTCTAAATCGAAAGCTTAAAAGGTTATAGAAGAGAGTCCCTGACATATCTCTCAACTTCCTCTATTTCTCCAAAATTAGCAGCCGAGGATGGAGCTTGAAAAAAATAGAACAAAGAATATTCCCCTATGGGTGAATATTCACAATATCCCTTTGGAGTATTAGACTACAAAGGGGTTGAGTATGCTTGCAAGTTATTTGAGGAAACCAATCTGTATGAATGAAAATACTGCATTGAGGAAAAGAGTTAGTTTTGCTCGATTATGTGTGAGTATGAATTTGGCAAAGGAATTGAATGATAGCATTCCAATCCTAAGATTGGCGGATAAAAACTCTATAAGAGAAGATAGAGTCATGTTGACTTCTCAATAGAAACCTTCCTTTAGAGCACAAGGCAAGGAATGGAAACCGACGGGAAAGCTTTTCATCAAAGGTGATTACTGGGAAGTGATGGGAATAGGAAAGAATGAGACTGAAGATTTGAAGGAGAAGGAGGAGATAGAACAATAAGCAGAAAATCAAGATATGGTACTAATAGTAAATGACTCCACTAACATTAAGAAGGATATCACAGAGGACAAAAATATAGTTCCTGTTCAGCAAAAGGAAATTCTTCAAAAACCTTCAGAAGATTTCTACAAGTCTACTTTAAATAAAGAAGAAATGATCTGGAATCTATTGACACAAATCAAATTGAAGGCTATTCAGGGGTTAATCAGAATGAGCTAGATTATTCAAGGGTTCATATACAAAAAGGAATTAATCAAGACGAACAATTTGAGCAGGTCACCTCTCGGAAAAGTAGTAGGAGCAATAGGAAAAGCTCCACAGGTAAAGCCAATTGATTATGACTTTGATTGTATGGAATGTGCGTGGAATAAATAATCCTTCAAAGCTTTATGCTTTAAGGGATTTTGTAATAAAGGAAAATCCATGGGTTTTTTGTATATTGGAGACTAAAATTAGATAAGGAAATCTTAATAAATTAGGTTGGTAGCAACTGACAGTTCATTCCTAACCATCAAAATCATGTTTATAGGAGGATCATTATAGCTTATGATGGTAACTTTTTGAAACTTGAGGTGCCGAAATCTAGTCAGCAGTATATTCACACTATGCTTTATTTCAAAATGGAAAATTCTTGGGTTTTAGCTACTTTTGTCTATGGGTTCAACACTGTGTTCCAAAGAACTGACCTATGAAATTACTTAAGAAGGATCAAGCCTTCAATAAATTCCTTGGATGGTATGTGGTGATTTTAACACTACTTTGTACAGGTCAAAGGCTGAAGAAAATTGTAACCTACTCAATTACTCCCCGGATATGTATGACTGTATGCAAGAGGTGGAACTTATTAATCTAAAAGCAAAAGGCCATAAGTTTACTTGGACGAATAAACAAAGTTCTAATTGGAACATTATGAAAAAAAAACTGGATATAGTTTTCATAAATGTAGAATGGCTAAATTTTTTCTTAAGAAGCTCAGTAAAATACCTAAACTCTGGTATCTCAGATCACAATCCTATAAAGATAGTAGACTTGCTCACCTCCTACAGAGTCCAACACCCCTTTAGATTTAATAATTTTCTGGTTAACATGGAGGGCTTTTAAGAAGCTATATAGAAGGGATTAGAGCATGGATGTTATGGGACTAAACAATACATTTGTATCCAAAAGCTCAAGGCTATGAAATAGGAGCTAAAGATTCTTAAAGATAAGTAAGGATTGAATCTTACTTAGGAGATTAAATTTTCTAGGGATAAACTCTATTCTATTAAAAAATCATTAGTAGAAAACCCCTTGGATGGAGCTCTAGCTATAGCAGAAAAGGAAGCTCTTAAAAATTACTTGGAAGTAGTAGAAAATCAATGCGCTTTACTGAAGCAGAGAGCTAGAATAACTTGGTTAAATGAGGGAGATAGATGTACAAAATTCTTCTTCAACTCTATGTTAGCTCGTAAGAATACTAACAGAATTACCTCCATTAAAACAAAAGCTAGAGTGGAGGTCTTTGGATAAGAAGACTTAGCTAAGGAAGCTATGAATTTCTACAGTAGGCTAATTGGATCAGGTTTTACCCCAACTGAGTTGGATTACGACCTTAATCAGTTTGTAACCTATAAGATTCTGGATCATGAAGTTAATGGGTTGATAAGAACTATTATAGATCAGGAAATAGATAAGGTTTTCTTTAGCATGAATGGATCTAAAGCTCCTGGTCTGGATGGATTGAATGGATTTTTCTATCAGAGAACTTGGAATAGTTTGGGAGGATTAGTCAAGGAGGCAATGCAGGAGTTCTTCCTAAAAGGGGTGCTACTAAAAGAAATAAACAAGACATTCCTATGCCTAGTCCTTAAAAACTCTAGCCCAAAAACTTGAAATGACTATAGACCTATTTTGTGTACAAACTTCTTATGCAAGATTATTGCTAAGATATTGGCAAATAGGTTGAAGGAGGTACTAAAATTTCTCATCAGTGAGAATCAAGGGGCTTTTATAACAAGCAGAGATATAAGGGTAATATTATTATTGTTCTAGAGCTATTAAAAGGATATAACTGCAGGAGAAGTCCCCAAAATTGCACTATTAAAGTTGATCTACAGAAAGCTTTTGATAGTGTGAATTGGGGTTTTTTTACTAAAAACATTGGAGATAACGAATTTTCCTTTAACCTTCATCAATTGGATCCAACAATGCATATCTATTGCTTCTTATGGGATAATGATTAATGGATGCCCCCCTATGGGATTATTCAAAGGCCAAAAAAGGTCTTAGGCAAAGGGACCCTCTCTCCCTTTACCTATTCCTAATCTGTATAAAAGTCCTCACTCAGCTGCTTAAACACAATACTTCAACTGAATCAAAATTCAAATATCACTATAAATGTAAGGAAATTTCTCTAACCAGTTTATGTTTTGCAGATGATCTCATTCTCCTAAGCAAGGTAAATGTTCAATCAGTCTCTCTTTTGATGAAAAATCTCAATCAATTTAAAGAGATGGCGGGATTATGTGTCAATTTTAATAAGAGCTTTATCATACTCTCCGAGAGTGCTTCTCACCTCTCAAATGTTTTAGCTCAAGCTATAGGTATAGAAGCTAAAGCTCCTCCTCTACACTACTTGGGGATTCCTATCTCATCTAGGCGGCTTAGATTCTATGAATGTCTTCCTTTGATAGAAAAGATCTAGAAAAAATTGGGATTTTTGACCAATAAAGCTCTTTCCTATAGGGGTAAACTTCAATTACTGAAATCAGTAATCTTGTCTATGAACACTTATTGGTGTTCATACCTTTTCCTTTCAAAAGGGCTTATTAAAACAGTAGAAAAATTGATGAAATAGTTTCTATGGGGAAAAGGAATGGAGAGAAAGGAATAGCCAAAGTAAGTTGGAAGACAATCTATCAACCGAAAGATGAAGGGGGGTTAGGACTTGAGTCAATCTCTACTAAAAATAGATATCTTATGTTAAAGAGGATTTGGAGACTCCTTAGTGATAAAGAATTAATGTGGACCAAATGGATTCATTCTTATATAATAAGAGGAAGTAGTTTTTTGGCTCTAAAAATCAAGGTCAGTTACACCTGGTTTTTTAACCAAATTCTTGGAATGAGGGATAAAATCTACCAGCACACTACTTGCCAGATAAAGATAAGTGATATACTCTCTTTATGGTATAATAACTGATCAAGAAATGGTCCCTTAATACAAAACTAGATGGGTAATTCCCTTTTAAATTGATTCCCAAGGATACTAAACTCTAAGCAATAATAAGGAATGGAGACTGGTTGCTATCTTCAGATAAGATTACACTCCTACATCTTCCTCAACTCAGAAGACATGGGGAGAGAGATAATTACTTATGGAAGGGTATACCTATCTCGGGGATTACTGCAAAGGAAGTCAGGAAGATGAGGGGAAGGCCAGAAAATAGAGTAGGGTGGGATGCTTTGATATGGAATAAGACCCTAAGACCTAATGAGAGTTTTCTGCTATGGTTGGCAATGTGGAACAGAATGACTATGGATAGATTGAAATTCCTAACCTCCTCTAAACTATGCAATCTAGTGGATGAATCTGGAGACCACCTTTTATTTGAATGTGGTTTCTCCAGAGGAATATGAGCAAAAATCTGTAATCTATGTGCCCCTGAATTCAACGTTTGCAGACTCACAGACATCATACAAGAGCTTCTTAAAATGAATATTTCAAAATATGATAGGGCTATAACTCTACTCTTGGTGGCTATATGTTTCTAAGTGATCTGGAAAGAGAGGAATAGCAGAAGGTTCAAAAACCAGTCTACTTCAATAAGCTCTCTTATAAAGCTCACTACTGCCAGCATAAGGGAGCAACTAAATATAAATCAATTAAACTTGTACTGTAGTAGGAGAATGACTTATTTATGGAGGATATAGCTATATCTAGTTCAATTCCAAAGAAGTAGCTACTCAATTCACGCAATCCATTATTCAGAAACTAATCACAACCACAGAACACAAAAGGAAATTGAGGAATACACAGATTGGAACTATTCCCCTCTTCAAGGATAAACACAGTATGTGGAACAAGTTCGTACTATGTTAAATCAAGTGGGGATCTTCTCAAAGGAAAGAAAGGCAAAGTATAAAAGCAATTAAACACATACTTGTATAGGGATATCACATCTTCTTTTTTGGGAAAAATGTTGAAGTCCCTGTAAACCTATAGGGAACCAAGTCATTACTAGAGATATCAGATCAGACATACCAGTTCGACAAAAGTGGTCGATGGAAGAAGAAATAGACTAGTTCATGGAAAAGGAATTGACCTGAGTCCTCATCTTCCTCTTCAGACTGTCACCAAAGAGTTAAGCCCACAAAGAGTCCCCTTCCATCTCCAAAAATGAAGCAATTTCTTAGAGATTCAAAACCCTAATCTCTAAAAGATGATAGGGAGGGAGATGCTTACTTGTGAAGAACAGTCGATTGGAAGTAGAATGGAGAATAGGAGGTCCTTTGGAGCCACCGAAAGCCCACGTAGAGTCCCTTAGAAATGAAGCAATTTCCTAGAGATAGCCCTAATCTCTAAATGATGACCGAGAGAGAGTTGATTACCTGAGAAGAAGAGTTAGATGGAAGTAGAATGAAGAACAGGTTACCTGGAGCCATCGTGAACTCGGCCTTCAGAGTGTGTAATGTCAAGTAAGTATCTTATAAATCCTTTAGAGTTATTGGTTTATGATGCAAAAAAATGGTGTTATACTGACATTACATATTTAGGAGAAAAACAGGCATTTTTTTCATGTAAATCGTGGATATACTATAAAAATGTGGATTGGTTAATTTTGCGGATTTAATGATCATTACATTGTAAGTTAGTGTAGAAATGATTTTTGGAGTTGATAGAAAATAGAAAATGTGTATGAAATTAGTGCAGAAAATTATGAAA
>JAOQMP010000008.1:23454756-23466296 GCA_027563575.1 Erythroxylum pedicellare
CTACATTAATTATATAACTCAAAAACTCCTTGTATTTACACCATTAAATAAAAACTCAATACGTTAGTTGTACATTTTTTGTATTTACTGTATATATTAAGAAAAATCCTAGGAAGGGTTTATTATTACGCGTAAATTCAGATTTACAGTTGTATGCTTACTATGACTCAGATTGAGCTAGTTGTCCTCTAACTCGACGTTCACTCACTAAATGTTTCATTCTTCTAGGCTCCTCTCCTATCTCTTGGAAGACCAAGAAGCAACACATGGTCTTTCGCTATTCTGTCGAGACAGAATATCGCTCTATGACTACTACCACATGTGAGCTTATTTGGTTAAAATCATTTTTGGCTTCTTTAAGTGTGTTCCATAAGTAGCCGATGCAATTTTTTTGTGATAATTAGGTTGCTATTCATAGAGCCTCCAATCTGGTTTTCCATGAATGCAGTAAACACATTGAGCTTGATTTCCATTTTGTTCGAGAACAACTCACTACTAGTTCTATTGCCACTGTGTATGTGCGCTCTGACCTTCAACTCACTGATGTCTTTACTAAGGCATTGGGTCAAAAGTAATTTGACTTTCTTACTTGCAAGTTAGGCATTTGTTCCTTGCATGCTCCAACTTGAGGGGGAGTTTTAGCGATATATTAGCTACACATATCTCTATATTTACTGTATATATATTTCTGTAACCTTCTGTAATCTTCAGTTTTGATATGTTACTCACTTTGTAACTTTGCACAGCTATTTAAGGCCTTAATAGTTAATGAAATACACAAGTTAAATCTTCCCAAAACTCAACACAATATGTATTATATAATACATACGTGCACTTTATTGGCTCTCAAGGCTCTTAGCCATTATTTAGTATGCCCAATCAACCTCCCATAACTCATATATGTCTATTTATACTTTAAAATAACCTAAAATAGTTATTAATCATTACAATGACTAGTAACAATAACACTGGTTGATCATTCTGGCATGTTGATTGACCAATGTATCAATCAATGCACCAACAAACTTATGAAATATGAAATGCTATTTTCCAAAATATATTGTTCGACCATACAAGTATGCAATTTGATTATTATGCCTTAATTATTGACCAATGTATCAAATAATGTAGTTATAAATTCACAATATACATATTTACTTTCTTTCAGAAGGCATTGGTTGATTGCTCACTCATATTGATCAACCAATGTGTCCCCAAAAAGTTTTTTACAAACCTTTCAAGTTTCTTTAAAAAATCAAACACATCCCTTTGGCAAAAACTTGATCCAAAATTGTTTCAAGATTTTCCTAAAAGTACTTTAATGCATCAAGAAGGTTTACTTTAAAACTTTCCTAAATTTTATCTTGATTAAGAAAAAGCATATGTAATTTTCTCGAACTAAAAATAATTATGCAATGATTAATTTAATAATTAAAAAAATAATCATATAGTAATTAAATCTCTAATTCATTTAAACAATGTTAATTAAATAAACTAAAAAATTATGAATTTTTATACTAATTTTCTTACTTTGACTTATGTGAGGGTTGTTGGTGATTTTTTTAAAATCAATTGATGGAGCTACCTTTCTTGTTCCTCATTTAATATTAATAGATTTGATGCCAATTATTGGTATTTAATTGAAGGCACTTGATATTGACCTACAAAGCCAAAAAAAGTTTTGGGTATCCTTTTAAAATTAGATCCCTAGAGGTCAATTATTAATCCCTTTTTAATTCATATCTTTTTTTACTTTATTTAATAAGCATTGTTTCAAATAGATTAGATATATGTGTGCCAATCTACACTCATTATCTGTAACACTTCATGTATTAAGATTTGGTAACAACCTCTCTACTATTTAGGGGTTAGACTGCGTATTACTAAACCTCTCTAGACTTTAAATCTCAGAAAAATTTCTACTAGGTTTTGTTCTTATTGTTGCACTTCATATACTAAGAGTGTTTTTTTTTCCTTCTATAGATCGGTTATGCAAAAAAGAAAAGAAAAGAAAAGCTCTATCCCCTCCAAGAACTCTCACAATTGATGCTCGCATATGTATGAAGAAATTTAAAAGTCCTCAATTGATTCTGACGTGCATTGGAATAAAAAATACAACACTAGTGAGAGTGATGTATGCGAAAATGGAACTCTTTGTATCTTGAAGTTGATGGATGCTTGTCTGCCTGATGGTGCTATGCTTCATTAGATCCAAGGTGTTGAAATATAAAGTCAGAGTTTATTCCACATGGAAAGACTATATGGCCTTGAGCATGCATATAAGCCTAATGAGTTAGTCCTCCTATCACTAATTGGTTTCAGGATAGAATCTCATTTGGACTTGTAAGTGCTTAGTTTATTTGGGCTCAATCTTACAAAATTTAACATGGTATCAAAATAGATTGCTCTCGACTTAGTCATCACCACCTCGACACGATAGACTATGTCACATGTTGGGCCTCAAATTATCCCACACATGAGGTGGGTTTGTTGAAATATAAAGTGGGATTTTGTCCCACATCGAAGAAATATATGGCCTTAAGCATGCATATAAGCCTAGTGAGTTACTCCTCCTATCACTAATTGGTTTTAGGATGGAACTTCATTTGGACTTATATTTGCTCAGTTTATTTGATCTTACAAAATTTAACATGGTATTAGAGCAGGTTGCTCTTGAGTTAGTCATCACTATCTTGACATGATAAACTATGTCACATATTGGGCCTTAAATTAGCCTACATTTGAGGGGGGCGTGTTGAAATATAAAGTGGGAGTTTGTCCTATATGGAAAGAATATATGACCTTGATCGTGCATAAAAGCCTAACGAGTTACTCCTCCTTTCAACATGGTTTTAAGATGGAGCCTCATTTGAGCTTGTATGTCATTTTCAACTAGGTTGAATAAATTACCAGAGTGTCAAAGATTGATGCCAATTCAACTTCCTATTTTTCTTTCTTCGACTTTTCTTAACTTTTTACTAATTAAAATTCTATTGATATCATTTTGTTTTTTATTTATTTTCTTTCTATATTTAGAATTTTTGTGGTCTTCAAATGCTTACATGAAAGAGAATTCCCTTTTAGGGTATTTTACTTCTTAATTATTGCAAAATAGTGTGCTTGTGTAGAGCCGTTCTATTAAATCATTTCAGTGATATACTAATTGTATGTTGAAATCAATAATGAATATATAATTACTGATTTTTTTGTTTTATCCCCTTTTTTGTGATATATTTAAAACCCAAATTTTCTTTGTGATATATTTAAAATGGTTTCAACTATTTTCTCCTTTACATTGGAATTTTTGTTTTTCCTTTAATTATTAAAATTCGTCGTTTTCACTAGTATATTGAATGAGAAAATTCTTTCTTTTAAACTATTTTGTCCAGTGTCTATATTTAATTCATGCTCTTTTAATTTTACCATACTAAAAGTTTAACTGCACTAAAAATTGTTTTTGTTAAGATATATGTTATGATATCTTATTATTTAATTTTGGATATTATTTGACAATTGGACTTAATTGTATTTATGTGAGACTTTTTTAAGATAAGTTTGATAAGGATTAAAATCGTAATTAAGATAGGATTTAATGGATAACCTATTTTGGGAATAATGACTATCTAAGGTAGCATTTTTACAGATTTGTTTTGACCATTGCAGCTGTCTTTGGCTGTGTTTTACAAGATATGTGGGCCGAAGTAGTGTCGTCTTTTTCTGGAGGAGCGATGGGCATATGGTGACTTGGAAGCTTGGATTTTTGTGCTATCTTAGATGATATTTTGTAGTTAATTTTGTGGGGATACTATTCTTATGTGTTGCTGATTTGTTGTCAAGGATAACGTAATTTTGGGGGCTGAAAAATTATTGACTACGTGTGAGTTTATGTTGTTTTCTCTGCTACTTTTTGAATGACTATTGAGAGCTTCTTTGGTGTCTAGTGTGTGGATTTTGGCATTTGGTTTTTCAATGGTGTTTGCATGATTTTTTGGGGTTGTTCACTATTGATGGACTGCTAATTTGTGTGGATGTTTGTTGTGATTTATGGGATAAGGGTGTTGTGTTTTCTGTCCACGGTGAGGGATTTTTTTGATGTGTAGATGACTGTGGTTTTCATATGAAAAATTTCCAACAACATTAGTGTTTTTGCAGTCCTTCGTGTATGACGTTTCGGTGAAGAAACATTTGTTGATTTGAAACATTTTGTGCCTCTTGTGAGTGGGATTCTCAATGACGATATTGAAGCCTCACAGTGGATCTTTTAATGGAAAACTTCTCACTCTTTCGTTGATGAAGCTACATTATTAGGGAAGTTGTTTTCTTTGTCAAGTGTCTTTGTTTATGTCCATTATTATTTTAATCACTAGAGTTGTTTGTTTATTATCTTTATCATTAAAAGTTGTTGAGAAAATCCTCTATTAAGGTTAACATGAGTTGTTAGTGTTATTGGGTGTGATTTACTTTCATGGGTTATGAGGACGAGGGATAATATCAAGGGTCGAGTGAGTCAGCTCTGTAATGCCTTGAGTAAAACTATTATTGTATCACATGTGAAAGTTGTTTAAGATGGGTGAGGGCTCCGCAGACGTAGGTAAAGTGTATCGAACTGTGTTACTAAATCTCGAGTGTTGATTTGTTTAATTTTGTATTTATTCTTTTTTTTAATGCTAAAAAATTAATAGTTGTTGATACAATTGCTTTATATCAAGTAACTGACATATATAGTTATAAGCAACTATGGCAAAGTCAGAATTTTGTGAAACTACATCCCTTTGGATTTTCAATTGTTATCATAACGGGTCACCAAATCAGAATTTGGTACGTCAAGTTGGTGCAGATATGTATTTCGCAATTATGGACATAAGAGAAGGGGCATCAATCATCAAGCCACCATTATTAGAGTGTTTAAATTATCTTACGTGGAAATCACAGATGAGAGTATTCATTCAGGTACAAGGAACAAAAGTATGGAACTCAGTTTTACATGGACACATCTAGTGACGATTGATGAAAAGAGAGAAGTAGTGATTAAAAATGCATCTGAGTGGACAAAGGATGAAGAAGAGAGAGCGAATGGAAATTCTCAAACCCTACATGCCATCTTCAGTACAGTTGATGAAAGTTGCTTTGTTATGATATCAAACTGTAAATCAACCAAAGAAGCCTAGGACACCTTGCAAACTATACACGAGGGATCAAAATCTGTGATAAATTCAAAACTTCAGATGTTGGCTATGATATTTGAAGAGATGAAGATGGATGAGAGTGACATTATTGGAAACTTCCATGAGAGATTACGTGATAGCAAACCAAGCACATCAATTGGGGAAGAAGTATTCTAATATGAAACTTTTTAAGAAGACATTGAGATCATTACCTCCAAGGTTTATACCAAAAATTACAGCCATCGAAGAAGCTCATGATATCAATGAATTGTCATTGGATAAGGTAATTGAGATTGTTACTAACTTTAAGATGAATTTGTTAAAGGATAAACAAGAGAAGAACAAATGATTGGCATTGCAAGCCAAGATTGGTAAAGTCGTAAATGACTTAGAAGATGAGTTTTATAAGAATGAGGATATGGAGTTATTGACAAGAAATTCAGCAAGTGATTAAAGAAAGTGAAGAAGGATAGACTCGAGTTTAGACAGAATTGTGGGAGTTCATCGAACAACAACTTAAATAATGACCTAAAACTTAGAAGGGTGAAAGAAAAGTGAAGAAAATTCAATATCATGAATGTCAAGACTTCAAACATATGCAAGTGGAATGTGTTAACACTTTGGAGAAAAGAAATTGAAAGTCTTATTTGAGCACTTGGAGTGATAATGAATCCGAAAATGATTTTGGTAATGAAGAGGAATTTATGAGTAATGTTGCGTTGGTTACTTTATATATCAAAAATCTAGTTGTTTGCTTAACATCAATGAAGAAGGAAGAAACAGATGATGAAACCGTGGATAAATCAGTCCAAAATTTTGGAAATAAACACAGGTGAATCAACACAAAGATCAATTTTAGATTATGAAAGTGATGAAAATGATTTAGATTACAAAAGGGAGGATATTTGCAAAGCTTATGAGTTATTTTATACTAAATGGACCCAAACATGTGAGAAGAATGAGAAGTTGAAAAAGGAAAACTCTACCATGAAAAATATCATTCAAGATTTGGAGAAGAAGTTGTCATCTAAAATAGATGAGCTAAATGAAACAAAGTTGAAGTTGATTAGTACGGAAAAAGGGATAAGAATGTTAAATGTAGGTATCGAAAAGTTAGAAAAGTTGCTAAAAATTGGTAAGATTAAAGGAGACATTCAAGATATTGGCTATAGAGGTAAATGTTCTAAGTCGACTGATGAGAAAAATGGTGTGGCCAGATCTGTCCAAGGAGAAACTTTAAGGAGGAAACAAAAATTTATACCTACGTGTCTATTTTGTGGGGTAAACGAGCACATAAATCCAAAATGTTAGAAGTTGTAGCAAATGATATTTCAAATGGATTAAAACCAAACAACTAGACACTCTTCATTAAATTTCCAGCAATAGCCTATGTTACCAAAGGATACTTAGGTTAGAAAGGGTCAATGAAACTACTTGTTGAAAGATCAAAGTTATATCGATGGCCACTTTACTTTTGGAGATAGAAAGAAGGTCACGGTTATTAGAAGAGGGACACTTTATGTGGATGGATAACCACACTTCAAAAATGTGCTTCATGTGGATGGTCTAAAAACCAACTTGGTAGTTGAAGAAAATCTTCAAAAGTAGCTTCACAAACCAGCCCACAGACCCAAAAAAGCAAGAACCAAAAACTGCCTAGATTTGCAGTTTGTTGCTGCTGGTGAAGAAACTGTTCAGACAAAGGATAAGCTAGTTGCTTCAGAAGAAGAAACCAAACGGACAATTGATGACAGAGATAATATGATGAGGAATAAGTGTTAGTGTCTTTATTTTCTATTTTTGTGTGTGTTAATTTTCTTTGTTTTTAAGGTTTGAAATTATACTTAATGGAAATTAATCTTGTTTTATGTCAATGTGTATTTTGGAACTAAATAGAAAGAACTGCAAACATTTTTGGACCAAAAGAGTTGAACCAGGCATTGAACATAATTAGACATGGCCTTGTGCAGTGATACCTATGTGACAGTCAGCAGCAGAATGTTTTAGAGATTTTATTTTGGGCTTTAGCCTTACATTTGAAGGCTACAGAATAGAAAAGAGTGAGCATAGGTTTTTAAAGGAGAAGTGACATTGTCTATGGACCAACAATTAATTCACTAAGTACAAAACATTAGCACGCAACATGTAGAAAGCAGGTAACGTGTGCGTGTTTCATGAGCAGATGACTAATACAAGAACGAAGCATAAGCAAAATGCCAACAATATGGGAATCAATAAAATGCTAGATTATGGGAGATAAAATGCAGATGTACAGCAACACCAAAAAGGCAAACCATGTGTTTTGCTTAAAATGCACAGCTAAGGGTTTTATGCGTAAACAGTAAGGTGACCATCAATGTTTATTTGTCACATCAACACAATAGTTGGGTAAAACAAAATAGAGAAGAAAGAGAGGTGGTTGTAAAAAGGAGAACAAAACACGTCCATAGTGAAGGAGAACGCCCAACAGAAAAAGAGAAAAATCAAACAAAACGGACGACGGCCAGATATGAAACAAAGAAGAAAATCAAGAACGCCTCAAACGTAGACAGTCCCATATAGTTAGGAAAAATTGTGATGTTGGGTAACTAAACTCTTATTTATTGGTTTACAGAATCCTAGTTATTAAACTCTGAATGTTGTGAGACTTTCGTTCTTTATTTGAATCGATTTATTAGTCAAGTATTAATTATTTTTCTAGGTTATTATTTGATTGTTTGATTTTACAGCTAGGTATGCAACTAGTTTGTTATTTTATTCCACCAATTGCCAGATTAAACAGGTTGATGATCAATTCTTTTAATCAAAAGTAGCGACTAAGCATTTTGTCCACTATGTTAGGGACTTGACTCTAGGAAAAATGGTTGCCTAGGCTAAACGTATGTATGTTATCTAGTTCATCGTTCTTCTTGATTTGTAAAGTTATTAATTAATTAAATCCGAGAGCATATTCAAGTTATTGATTAGTAAGAGTTAATTCAAATACATGTTTTGGTTAACTAAACATAAGAGAAAATAGGTAAAGAAATTTACAACGATAAATGCTTAACCAATAATTGATTATTTTTTAATGTCGATGATCAATGGAAGTTCAATAATGAAGGAGACTGGAAACCAAGATTTATTCCTATTGATTGTTAAATTCTCATTGTTTTGATATTAGTTATTTTTTAATTTCATATTCCAATTAAATTCTGTTTATTTTATAATTAAAAATCCCCTTTTTATTACGTAACTACTAATATCTGAATTCCTCGTGGGAACGATCCCTACTTTCTACTACAACATTAATTTGTGTTGCAGGAAGTTAGTTTCTTTTTATATTTGGTTGTAGACGACAACATTCACAAATAAGTCCAGGTTTGAATTTTTTTGAGAGGCATAGGGATTGTGTGCTTTACATTTTTTAAGTATATTGATGTTATTTCTTAAAAAAAGGATGTTCGAATGAGTTAATATGAGTTTTTATTGATGAGTTTTCTAAAGTTTAGCTGATTGATATGTGTTTGGCTTTTTCTTATTTGTTGAATATTTATGTGAAAATGACGCTCTGCTTAATGATTTGAGAATTCTACTTTTAGATTTTGATTTATGGAGTTATGTCAAGAAAATATTGATGCTTGGTTGGAGAGCTATAGGAAGATTCGAGTTTTCTATGATTTGGCTCTTTCAAGTTATTCTAGTTTCTCTCTATATCGTGGGTTATATGAGTTTGGGCAATATGTTTTCAGATAATTTATGTGAGGGGGAAATTGCTTGAGTTTGATTCTGATTCATTGAATGCATTTTTGGGATTTCTGGATTTAATCAGTCATATGCGAATGGCTTTGATGTGAATAATAATATGTTGGCTAGTGTTTTAACTAGTGGTAAATTGTCATCTTGACATGCTTATGATTCTTCTACTGCTCTTACTGATGATTTTCATGATTCTTTATTCGCTGAGATTGATCGTATTGAAGGCATTCTTCGTTTTGGCATTATTTGTCCTAAGAGGGACATATAAGATTGTTTATATTCATCTGATATGAATGTTCAATTCAGGGGAAGATTTCAAGGTATTTTCGTGACTATTAATCTTTCTTTTTAGCATCTTTTTGTCCCAAAAAGGAAAATAGATGATGTAGTGGTTGTTTTTGTTAACTTTGTATCATTGTTTATTCAGATATTTGCCAAGTGCTTATTTGGAAGTTTGTTAGAACCTCGTGTTCGATTAAAGGGGAGTTTCTATGTGGTATGTGTATTTACTGTTGTATGTCCAATTATCTTCTTTAGGGAGAGTTTCAAATATGTGATAAATAATGCTAAAAAGGGGGAAGATTGTTAAGATATATATTATAATATCTTATTATTTAATTTTGGATATTATTTGACAATTGGACTTAGTTTGATTTATGTGAGACTCTTTCAATACAAGTTTGATAAGGTTTAAAATCATAATCAAGATGGGCTTTAATGGATAACCTATTTTGGAGGTAATGACTATCTAAGGTAGCAATATCTTTGGGTATTTGTTTTAACCATTATAGTTGTCTTTGATTGTGTTTTACGTGGAGTGTATCATAGGTAAAAATTATTTAAACTGAGTGAGGGCTCTGCAGACGCAAGTAAAGTGTGCCAACTGCGTTATCAAATTTTGGGTGTTGATCAGTTTAATTTTGTATTTATTTTTTGTTTTTGTTTTGTGCTGAAAAATTAGCAATTACTGATACAGTTACTTTATGTCAAAAAATTGATAAATATAGTTACAAGCAATTGCGACAGAACTAGAATTTTGCAAAACTACGTTAGTTTGGATTTTCAATTTTTATAATTAAAAGAATGGCAAGTGTCTTAATTACTTAAAAATAGAAAAGTTGTCAACGCTAATTTCAAACCAGCTCACATTTTTGCCGGGTGAAAACAAAAGACAGATTGTTTGACCCGTAGGCATGGACACGCTAATTCCATCATATGACAGTTGTCGTATTGCCACGATTTTAGATTTTTTTTTATTTTGAGAAGAAGAATTAGAGTTTCTACTTTCTTGAGGTTAAGAGGAGTAAGTCAATGTCCGCGCATCCTTTTTAAATGATGAAATTGTCAATTAAATCGACAATGGATTTTTATTAGAAACGATGTTTGAATAATGCGGGTTAGAGTGTAGCTTCTTTCGGTCAGACAAATGCAATGAACCCAGTTGCGTTTTCCAGTTTAATTGCATCCTTAAGCTCTACTTTTCAAAAGAATAACTAATTTTCCAAGGTTACAACACGTATCAATTTGAAAATTGACATCAATCACTTAGTTACTTCTAATTGAGTGGTTTTAGTCAAATCATCAACCCACCCCACTGAAGAATTTCTATTAAATTGTATAGAAGTAGAAAAACTAAATGGAAAATTGTTGAAATGGGAATGAGAAGTGGAATATTCAGAATATAAGAAAGAGCTGACCTGGTGCATAATCCATCAACTTTTCCAACCCAAACTCGTTTAAGCAAAATGAAAGTTGTTGGAAGGGTGAAGCCGTGGATTGGCATACTTTCGACTAGTCAATTGACTTTAGTCATCATATGTATAGTTCAAGTTCAAATTCCTCAAGCCGTTCATTTGGAGACCTTCGAATAGTCTAATGATTTTAGTAATCATAAATATAGTTCAAGTTGCTTTAGATTTAAGTTCAAATTATAATTTCAATTTTAAAATCCTAATCAATTAATAAAGTAATTATTATTAATGTTCATTTTCTAAAAATATTCAACTAAATTGAACCTTTTTGAACATATTTTTTATTTGGTTTATATCTCTAATCAGTTTAAAGAAAAGAAAAGAGTTATTAAATTAGTTGGAAAATCATGAAAAAAGGGTATAAATATTTTGAAATAAGAAAGATTAAATCTAAGAAAGTCAAATAATTAGTATTACAAATTCCTATGTGAAATAATCTATATCTTTGAACTAAATTACCGTAAGTTATATGTCTTAAATATTTTTAAAAGGCCTCAACATATAAGATATACCAATATCAAATTAGTTAAGGGGGTATTTTATTAAGTTCAAATATTTTGATCCCGTGGTTCAATGTTACGAATACTGTACCGGACTTGATACCGGATTGGATTCTAATATGGTACTGTACTGGTATCGGTTAATACCGGAGATCGTTTCAGGTAATATTTTAAATTTATGAAATAGTCCCTGAATTTTTTTAAAATTATAAAATAGTTCATTGTTATATTGTACAGTTGTACTGTAAATTTTTAACCATGTCTCCAAAAATCATAATAATAAAAAATAATTACAATTTTAATTTAATTTATAAAATTAATTTAATAATTATTAATAAATATAATTAAATTTAAAATATATTTTTAAAATATATAAATTTCAAATA
>JAOQMP010000008.1:23476325-23488693 GCA_027563575.1 Erythroxylum pedicellare
GAATGCATGAATATATCTGAAACACTTTCAATGATTCTAACCCATTCAAAATGACCAAAATACCCTTTCCAATTGGTAAGGGGATGTTACATCCCAAGTCCTTCATTTCAAATTTCCTAGCCAACTATACCTTCAATTCTTTGATACGATCATTATTGGGGCCTGCTACCAACAAGTCGTCTATATACAACAGTAAGACTATAAAATCATCTTTCTCAAACCTTTTAAAATAAGCACAAGGGTCAACATTCAGTCTGTTGCATTCAAGGCTCATGATAAAGGAAACAAATCCCTTATACCAATACGTTGGCTCTTGCTTTAAACCATACAAAGATTTATTCAACCTACAAACCAAGTTCTATTTCCCTTTTTCTTTAAAACCTTCTAGTTGAAGCATACAAATTTCTTCTTCAAGATCTCCATAAAGAAATGCAGTTTTCACAACTAACTGCTTAAGATGCAAGTGAAATATGACACACATTGTAAGAACTACTCAAACTATAGTGAGTCGAACCATAGAATATTTCATTAAAATCAATACCTTTTTTCTGAGCATATCCTTTCGCCACCAATCTAGCACGTTATTGCTCCACTTGATCATCACCACTTCGTTTCATCTTGCAAACCCATTTATTGCCAATAGGCTTTCTTCTTTGCGATAATGACATAAGCTCCCATATCTTATTCTTATTAAGTGCTTCAATTTCTTCTTGCATTGCTATCATCTACTGAGTTGTATCTGAACTATTAATTGCTTCTTGAAGATTTGATGTCTCCCTGTTCTTAGTTAAAAGATAGTATGCAATATTGCCCTCCATAATATAGTCTAAGTGCTAGTTCGGTGCTCTTCTTATGCTAGTTGATCTCTTAGTATATGGAAAATCATATTCAACTGGTTCTTGCTCCTTGTGCTTTGGTGCAGCTTCAGAAGAATCATTTTGATTAACTCCTCTATCCACTTGTATTGTTATAGTTTTTGTATTCTCTTGTACAGTGCCAATATTTTTGCTTTCTCTTGATCCTTATCTTCTATGAAGATAAAGTCCTTGTTGATAACAATCTTGTGGGTAGTGGGATCCTACAAATGATAACCCTTCACACCTTCAACATACCCTAAGAAAATGAATCTTCTAGATTTTGGATCCAACTTTGTAGTTTCTTGGGTATTGAAAATCACATAGCCAAGACTTCCAAGTATATGGAGGTTGGAATAATTCACTGGTTTATAAGTCCACATATCCATCGGCTTCTTCAACTCAATTACAGTTGATGGAGCTCAATTCATTATACAGTAAGCAGTATTGATTGCTTCTGCCCAAAATTTCTTATCTAAGCTTGCAGTTTTCAACATTGCTCTTGTTCTTTCCAATAGAGTTCTATTCATCCACTCTGCTTCTTCATTTTATTGAGGAGTGTATGCCATAGTGAACTGCCTTTTGATGCCTTTTTTCTTGCAAAATTCATCAAATTCTTTACCAGTATATTCTCCTCTATTATTTGACTGCAAATATTTGATCTTCTTACCAGATTCGAGTTCCATGCATGCTTTGTGAAATTTGAAGACCGAAAATACATCTGCTTTCCTCTTGAGAGGAAATACCTAACATCTCCTCAAATAATCATTTATGAATGATACAAAGAAATTTGCTCCTCCTAAGGACATAACTAGCACTTGCCATACATAAGAGTGAATCAATTCTATAATTTCTTTTCTTTTGAACTTTGATGTGTTGAATTTCAATCAATGCTGCTTACTCACAATACAATACTCACAGAAGGGTAATGAAAAGACCTAGAAGTAGATTCTTCTCTGTAAGTATCTTCATTCCTTATTCTGGCATATGTCTAAGCTTTTTATGCCACGTCATTGCAGGTTTATCATCTGGATAAGTCACCATAATGGATGCCTCTCTTTCTTGCAAAGTTACTCCCTTTAGCATGTACAAATTTGCAACAATCTTCTTGTATTTCATAAATATCGATGCTCCTTTAATCACTTCTGTGATCTTGTTTTGAATTTCAAATTTGAAACCGAGATCATCTAGTTGTCCTATAGACAACAAATTCTTCTTCAAGCCCTCCACATGTCACACTTTTTCAATAGTCTAAATCGTACCATCATACAACTTTAACTTGATGTTGCCATTACCAATAATCTTAAGAGCTTGGTCATTACATCTATATATAGATCCTCCAGAGATAGATTCATACTGATGGAACTATTCTCTTCGAGAGGTCATATGAAAAGTAGCTGTTGAATCAAACAGCCAGACATCAGCAAATCTTCTCTTTCTTCCAATAGTCATTGCTACTTTATAAACCATCACGCTTTCATCAACTGAAGGGCTTGAAACATTTCCTTGAGGAACATAATCTTTCTTGATTAGATTCCAACAATTCTTTTTCAGGTGACCTTTCTTGCCACAATTGTAGCATTTATAGTTCTTCTTACTCCTAGATTTTGATCTACTATGATTGTGACTCCCACTTGGACCATGTTCCATTGATCTACCTCTCATCACCGTCAAGACCTCCGCTTGTTGTGAATTTGCCAACTTGTCTTTCTTACTTTTGTGCTAACTCTCTTCTTTTAGAATAAAAGTTGTACTATTATCGAAGACTAGAGTGTCTATATTGTTTGTTAAATTTATGACGAGTTGATTATATAAATCTGGTGTACTTTTGAGTAAAAGTTTCATATGTTCACTTATCTATATTGTGTGACCCAATGATGTGAGTTAGGAAGATATAGTATTTAAAGTATTTAAGTGCTTTGTCATCGAAGTAGATTCCACCATACGTAAAGTGTATAGTTTCCTCTCCATAAAAATTTTGTTATGGAGTGATTTGGCCTTATACAATTTTGTGAGGTGATCCCATATTTCCTTCGCAATCTTCTTTTCCTCTACACTAGATAATACTCCGTCATCTAAAGATAGGTGAAGATTAGTGTAACACCCCACTCTCGTGAGACACGTACCCGACATCTTGAGTGACATCCGAATGCGTACCTCGCAAGAATGGCATGTTAGATCAATCACAACAATCACTTAAACATGGCATCATCATTTAATATTCTCTTATAAAACTTCATAAAGAAAAACACCATATTTTAAAACCAAATTCCTCCTTTCATTTCATAATAACTAAATTTACAATGTAGCTTTTACAAAATCATCCGAAATATGTACATGATCCAAAACTAATACAAAAATTCACTACATAAAAGAGGAGTTATACAAAATGTCTAACTAAGTCCTTCAGTCCCAGCTGACCGAATTTTGAGCCATTTCTTCTTCACAAAAGTACAAGAATATTGCTTCTTGTAGAGTCTCTCAGTAGCTAAAGTCCTCTCTTAGTCTTGAAAATTCAACATTGCAATTTTGGTGAGTTTTGTGAACTCAATGAGGTAACCATCATCGATGATTCACTTAATTCATACAACATATCACACATGTAAACATATAATTCACATCTTTGCATTTTGTATAAGTATCTCATTCTCATTTAAATACAATCCAACCATACATTTCAATCAGTCAAGCAAACGTAATAACATGTATATGAAATGCTCATGTGTCTCATTTCCAATTATTACATTGTTGTGACCAAGTGCCTAAAAATGTCCCGTATCTATTGTGAATACTGGGCTCATTGATATTATACCTTATCCGTTGGGGATACAGGGCTCATTATACATATTGAGCCTTCATCTTTTAATCGCATTTGGAGCTTAAAGCTCATTTTCAATGGCTACTCAGGTCATAACTCTCATTATCTGATCATGCATTCATGAATGAAATGCTTCTCAATCGTATATATTCACTTAATCATTTTATTTCAGCTGCACAATCACATTACATTCACAATATATATTTGTCATTGGACCATGGGTACGACATTCAGCAAATTGTTGAGAATCATGTATTTCGTCACATTCACATACAAGGAGCACTTCAGTTATCACATTCATACATCAAAAGCCTTGGAACTTCATTTTTTGGAATGAACACAATCAAATCACATTCTTAAGACAATTCAAAACATAATCTAAAGTAAACAATTAATTAAGTGAGACTATCTAGGTTACTCACCATTTGTTCTAAAAGCTATTGCCTCGAAGTCCCAGTAGCATCTAGATGATGACGCTCTATATGTTCCTCTATATCATGCAAAACATACACATTTATTTACGTCACAACTTTGCCCAATTATAAGTATTTATTTATGCACATATGTATATATAGAATATGTACAATGCATGTTCAATATATCCTATACACACTAGCTTTACCAGGATAGTACTCATTTGTAAAATCATAATCTTTCAGTAATTCTATTCATTGTCTCAGTCTCGTATTCAACTCTTTCAAACTTAATAATTACCTCAAAATTTCTTATACTAAGGTTTAGAACCTTAGACTTATGTAATTGAGAAAATAACAATGAGCTTTTAGAAAATTACATTTCATGGTCATGCATAATGTTAGCATAAACACATGTAAATATTCATTTTTGCACACTAAAATGGTTGTACATGCATTCATTGAAATGTTTTGGGTATAATTGGTTTATAAATTTGACTATATTTGGAATTGTGAATTGTATGTGTTAAGAATTGATTTGGAGAGTATATTTATTGACTCAAAATTTTTGGTGAAAATTTAAGAAGTTTTTTTAAATTTAAGGGTATTTTTGGACTAGAAAAATGCCAAATGGCAGAACAATTGATGAAAAGTGGTAGAAATAAATTTCAAATGGCAGTAGAAATTTTAATATGTGACTTTAAGATTTAATTACTTATGTCATTAAAATTTGGGAGAAAATTGGAGTAGATATTGGAGACCAATGGACTAGTTAATACAAAACCAAGAAAAGACCCTGAGAGAGTGACAAGTGTCACTTGCCACACCACTTGTTTAAATCACGAATTTATTAAGTAAAAGACCATATTTTGGGTCTTTCACTTGCTAAATATGACATATGCTTCTCTCATCTCCATCTTCTTCATTTTCTTCATTTGCTCTCTCTCCATCTACGGCCGTCTCTTCTACCAAGCATTAATGTTAAACCTTGCTCTTATCCTTCACTTACTACTTCCATTTTTGTTATCTTCATCATCTAACCACTAGAAAACCTAACCTACTCCACCTCTATTTGTGATGATCGTATGTGTTGAAGAGCTAGTATTTCATGGTGATTGAAGAAGCTTTGGGTAAATCAAGTATAAGCATAACTCTTCTTGATTTGATGAATGAAACATGTTTTGATGATAGTTAAGAGTTAAATGTTCATAAAATGAGGATGAGTACATGCTAAAACGTGGATGAGAAATGTGGATAGATTCATGTCTTGTTTTGCCTTTTGATGGGTAATAGGTTATGGAATGATATAATGTTGGATTAAATGAGTAAATGGTGTTTAAAGTGTGTTGGAAAAATGTTAGCTGTGACATTTTCCACTGATTATGCATATGTAATTTATCTATAACTTGTTATATAGATTTCCAAATGAGATGATTTTTGATTTGAATTAAATTTAGAGACATATGGCTACATTTTTTATAAAAACATCGAATTCAAATTCTATCTATAAAAGTTTCCAAATTTGACTTGAAGTTGTGTATTGGGTGTAGTGAATTGATGATGTGTACATAAGTTTGTGTTCTATTTTAAGAGTATGAAAACTATGAGCAATGATTTCGAATGTTTGACTGTTCTAGTATGCCACCCTTACGGGGTATGTACTCGGATATCACTTAGGATGTCAGGTATGTGTCTTACGAGAGGGAGGTGCTACAATTACCTACAACATTCCCATCCATCTCGTTCTACTTTTCATCTGTGACTCCAGCTGGCCATTCACTAACGACTGCTAGACAATTATCTTTCCTTAAGATTGCCTTTATCTTTAGCTTCCATAGTGAGAAATTGCTCCCGTTGAATTTTTCAATGTCGTACTTTGCTGCTATTACTTCTATCACAACCACTTTATTAATAGTGCCTTTGACAGGGTGAATAATATTCTAACTTATCTTTTGATGTGGCAGATCTACTCTTGGTGGTAACCACAGAGCATATAATAAGTAGATATACATACCTAAGGCTGGCTCTAATACCACTTGTTAGGAACAATTAGGACTTATACAGAGTATGGTCGTAGCTAAAACGAAACTAAAAATATTGAAAATGAAATAGACACACAGATTTTACGTAAAAAACTCCTAGATTAGGGTAAAAATTATGGGCAAGGATAGAAGAAATTTACTACTAAAAAACTAGAGAATTACAAAGAAAAAAACTAGACTCACAAAATATACAAAATATTTTGTCTTTCTTTTCACTCACTCTTGTTTCTTTTCTCTGCTAATGGGATGATTTGCTCTTTTTATCTCCTGCCCATAAGGCAGGAGATGTGTGGGATGGCTGGCCATTTGGCCAGCTATCCTTAACCTTTTTTTTATTTTAACTTTGGTAGCACCGAAAACGATGCCTACCATTTTTGACAAGTTTAACGTTTCTAGGAACGACTTTGGGTAAGGAAGACCAAAGAAAGTGGAGATCTTATCCATAGATAGGACTAGCTCCATTTATTTGAATGAGAGTAGAGATGGAAAAGGAGGCGTTGGGATTGGGCTGGCTATACTTAGGCATGAGATGGAAGCTTTTACTTCTCTATTTTTCAGTGGCCTCAAGGCATTTTAATATATGTTTTCACACCAACCACTGACTTAACTATAAGCTAAGGTTGTTTGATTTTTTGTTTTCTTTTAGGTTTTTTAAATAAAATAAAATAGATTCTAATCTTTAATGTTAATTTAGTTCTATTTTAAATACAAATAATTTTTAAAAATTATGAAAATTTAAAAAATAAACATAAAAATTAAAAACTAAAATAAATATATATTTCTTATTAAATTCAAAAAATAAAAATGAAAGTGAAAACTATTAGCTTAAGGTTTATTGTTAATGATTTTGATGATAATTATATAATATTTCAAAATTTAAATTAGATTTATTTCCTTGTATAGGCAACGATATAATTCTTAAAAAGAAATAAAATCATAGGAATAATGCTTCCTTTCTTACAGAAACCTTCTTAATGATCTTACCTTGTTAGAAATTATTCTATAATATTCAAAAGGATCCTGTTAATTATATATTTCGTCAATTAACTCTAAGACATTGCCATATTTATTTCTTAACATTTGAATAATGAAAGATTTCAGTAGAGATAATATCGAAGATTCCTTAGACACAAAGTCAACTTAGAATCCAAATGAAACAAGGACTAGTTGAAGAAAATGTCTATTTAAGAAAAGGCCACTGTAGTTGTAAACAAGAATTTAAGAAGCCAGAGTTTTGAAATACATCAAAGGCATCAATACTCTTAAAAGTCATACCTTTATTAGATTTTTTATGCCTTAAAAAGAGAAAATTCTTCTTAAGAGAAATCATTGAACCTCATATTGAGAAAATTCACTTTTTCATTTGTTGAGACTTGTAGAGGCTAGTTAAATACTACTAGTGTGGAAGGTTGAAGAACCTTGAAAAATATGTACTTATGAGCTTGAAGAGGCTCGTTAAATTACTACTTGGAATTTTAGTGAAACACTCAAGTTAGATACTTGGGAATTGGATATAGGCTTAGGTTATAAGCCAAACCAGTATAAATCGACTGTGTCAATTTTTCTCTCTTCTTAACTTTAAAATTTTGCATTGTAGCGTTTTTTATTTATATTTGAAAAAGGCTCCTTCACTTTTATAATAGGCTCCTTCTATTTTCAACTTGCAAAAGGTTTTTTTTAAATTTTAACTAGCACCTTGTGTTTTAAAGTGTTCTAATAGGATTTATCATTTAGCAAACTCCTATCATTTAGAAGATTCCTATCTCTTAACAGGCTTCTATCATCTAACTGGCTCCTTTCTTTTTTAGCACTAGCAGGCTCCTATCGATTAAAAAGGCTCCTTTTATTTTGAGTTTTAATAGGATCCTTTTGAAATTTTATAGGACCCTTCTATTTATAAATTTATTTTGTTTAGAAGGATCTTATAAATTTGAAAGTACCTTGAAATTTCTTTTTACATACAATTCACCCCTTTCTTGCATGTGTTTGCTTTATTAAAAACAACGGAGGAACGATTGCTAAAAGATAACTCTCTTTATTTTGCTTATGTAGATTGTGGAATCTTTTTAATATGGTGATTTAGCAGGATCTTATCAATTTGAAAGTACCTTGAATTTTTTTTACATATAATTCACCCTCTCTTGTGTGTGTTTGCTTTTTCATTTAGTATAAGAGTGACGTTTCAAATTTATTTTGTTTCACAGCATATGATAGATCATAGAAAACAATTTGAGAAGTCTTGAAGGACAGTCTGTACTAAAGCTACCATATTTCAATGGAAATAACTATTCTTATTGGAAAGAGAGAATGACCATTTATCCTCAATCTGTAGATATGGAGATATTGCAAGCTATCAAAGCTGGAACCACACATCCTACTATTGATGACATAAAAGTATGGACTGACGCTGATAGAAGAAATGCACAACTAAACGCTAAAGCAAAATATCATCTGATCTGTGCACTATCTCTAGATAAGTCTGAAATGATATCCTACTGGTCTACAGTAAAAGAAATATGGGAAAAACTTCAAGTCACCTTTGAAGGAACAAATGAGCACTTTCAAAACTTTGAAAAAGAAGAGGTCAATAATGTATGTCTTATGACTGAATCAGGAGGTGATGAGGTATATTATTTTGACTTCGATATTAAAGTTGATGAATTAAGAAATGCATATTTTGAATTATATGATTAGTATAAAAAAATTAACCATAAAGTATTTCAAAAAGGTTGAGAAGTCTAAGAACAGTGATGCATCCTTAAAGAGTAAAACTAAATCATTAGAGTTTGTGAATGAGATTTTGTTGTCGAAGAATATGTCCTTGAGATTGATTATAAGCAAAAGGTTTCTGAAAAGGAAGTTCTTGAAGAAAGAGTAGCTAAGTTAGAAAATGCATTGTGTAGGAATGATTCAGATAAGGTGAGTCAGTTAGAAGTAAAAGTTACTGCTCTAGAACTTGAGAAAGAGAAATTTGGTGGAAAAGTCATATCTCTAGAAAAAGATCTTGTTAATTTCGTTAATGGAAGGAATAATCTTGATGCATTACTTCGTAACGGTAAAGGTGTTTTTAATAAGGCCGGAATAGGTTATAATGAAATAATAATATTAGGTTATACAAGAATTTCTTTGTTAAATCTAGCAGTAGCTACAATCAAAATAGTAGGAACATAATACATGGTAGAAATTATATCAATTCACATTCATCTGTTTTATGTTTCTACTATGGTAGACATGTTCATATTAATCATTCTTGTAACTTTCATAAAATGGAGAAATTATCTCAAATGTATATTTAGGGACTGAAAGGTCAAGTTACTAACATGAAAGAACCCAAAAAAATTTAGGTACCTAAAATGAGATAATACTTTCTACAGATATGCTTCAAAATGGAGACGAGAAAATTAATGGATAGTTGATAGTAGTTGTTCGAGACACATGACAAGTGAAATATCACATTTCAACTACATAAATATGGAGGTAATGCTGTCTTTGCCAATAAAACAAGGAAAAAGTCACTGAAATTGGTAAAATTGGTGACTTTAACTCTACTTCTATTGATAATGTTCTTTATATTGATGGATTGAAACATAACTTGTTAAGTGTAAGTCAATCATGTAATTAAGGTTATAAAGTTACTTTCTATGCATAACGTTATGAAATTATTGATAATCTTAATGACAATATTGTATTTATTAGTCCTAGAAAACGGAACATATACTATGCTCAATGGGAAGTTATGTCTTCACAAAATGTCAAGTGTTTTGTTTCTATAGAAAAGGATTCTTTTATCTAGCATATAAGACTTGGACAAGCTAACATGAGCATTCTATCAAAATTATCCAAAAATGAGTTAGTAAGAGGACTACCGACTTTGAAGTTTGAAAGTAATTAGGTTTGTGAGGCTTGTTTAAAACAAGTTAGAAGCAACTTTCCTACCAAAAATATCATGTCTACTAACCAACTGCTTAAACTTGTACATATGGATTATTTGGTCCCACTAGGACTCGAAGTTTTGGTGGTAAACATTACAATTTTGTTTTATTAGATGATTATTCCAGATTTACATGGGTTTACTTCCTATCAAATAAAGATGAAGCTTTTAAAGTTTTTATGAAGTTTTACAGAAAAATCAGGATTGAAAAAGGTTATTGCATTAATTCAATTCAGAGCGATCATGGAGGAGAATCTGATAACAAAAGTTTGATGATTTCTATGACAATTACGGTATAACTCACAATTTTTCATCTCCAAAGACTCCTCAACAAAATGGAGTGGTTGAAAGAAGGAATATGACTCTCATTGATATGGCCAGAACAATGTTATGCAAAAGTGGTCTACCTTGTGGTTACTAGCTAGAAGCTGTGTCAACTACCTATTACATTCTTAACAGGTTCATTCTGGAAAACACCCCCTATGAGTTATGGAAAGGAAGAAAACCGAATGTCGGTTATTTTTTAGCCTGGTTGCAAGTACTTCATTCTAAATAATGAAAAAGATAATCTTGGAAAGTTTGATGCGAGATCAGATAAGGCCATCTTTTTGGGTTATAGTACCTCCAGTAATGGATATAAAGTTTACAAAAAAAAAACAAAGAAGATGGAAGAATTAATACATTTAGTATTTGATGAAGCACTGTCCTCAACAATAGCAACTGATTCAGATGATGAAGAGCATCCCCTAGCTCCAAAAAAAACATTGCAAACTTAAGCAACACCTATAGAACCTTTGAAATTCCAAGATCAAGAAGGTCCTTCTGAAGCCAGGATAGAGAAGGCTCCTTCCTCTCAGTAGGAGCTTATACAATGAAGAACACTAAGAGAATGGAGAGATCTTGATACACATCAGTACATTTTAGAAGAGACCTTTGAAATTCTAATAACTAGATCATCCTTTAAAAACAACTTTGTTGTCCTTATCTCACAATTAAAACAAAAGACTATTAAAGTGGCTTTTAGGGATGAGAATTGGGTTTCATCCATGAAAGACGACATGAATCAGATTGACAAAAACAAAGTTTGGAATCTATTACCTCATCCACAAAATAAGTCAGTCATTAGAACTCGTTGGGTTTTTCAAAACAAACTTGACAAAAGTGGTAAGGTGGTAAGAAACAAAGATAGACTTGTAGTTCAAGGTTATAATCAACAGGAAGGTATTGATTTTAATGAAACTTATATGCCTGTAGCTAGACTAGAATCAACTAGAATTTTACTTACCTTCGCATGTTATAGAAACTTCAAATTATTCCAAATGGCTGTAAAAAATGTTTTCTTAAATGGATATATTAACCAAGAAGAGTTTGTTAAGCAACCTCCAAGTTTTGAAGATGAAAACCATCATGACAATGTGATGAAGTTGACTAGAGCCCTGTATGGTCTAAAACAGGCCCCTTGAGTATGGTATGAGAGGTTAAGTAATTTTCTGCTTGAGAATAACTTTGAAAGAGGAAAGGTAATAAAACCTTATTTATTAAGAAAAAGGAGAATGATTTACTCATATTGCAAATATATGTTGTCTTTATTTTGCTTTTGTAGATGATGGAACCCTTTTGAGATGGTGATTTTAGACCTATAAAAAAATTTCTACTTAGTTGAAAAGAGTTTTGTTGGAAAAAAAGCCCTTTTGCTTCAAACAAAGACATATATAGATGACTTGGATAAAAAAAATTAGTTTATTGAGATTTAAGGATATTATCTTAAAACAAAAAAGTAAACAAACAAAGATATAAGATTTATGTCATTTGATTATAAAATCCTACATTCATAGATCAAATATCTAAAAGACTTTTTTTATTGGTATTATGCATATCTTGCATAGCATAGTAAGTAAGAATGATGTACATATTAGGTAATGGTGTTTTATAAAACAAAATTGGATTCTATAATCAATACAAATTTTATTGAATTAAGAATCATTACAATCAATTTAGAAATTTTCCAATACACACATACTCACATATTATATAGTTCTTTTGATATATTGAAAATTTGTGAGATACGAATGTAAGAAATTACATATGATCTATAATTATCTTTTAACTATTAAAAAGAAATGTTGAATATTAAAATAAAGGATGAGATGCAATCCATGAAGTATAATAAGGTATGGGAGTTGGTTGATTTGCCTCAACATTGCAAACATGTCAGTTGTAAATGAGTTTGAATGACTAAAATGATTTCAGGATAAAGTTTAGCAATTTAAAGCTCACTCAGTTGCCAAAGGGTTCATTCGAAGAGAAAGG
>JAOQMP010000008.1:23493155-23504028 GCA_027563575.1 Erythroxylum pedicellare
ATCATAATTTTCAAATTAAGAGTTACAAAATTTTCAATTTGATTCTAAGGATCTTAACTCTTAACAATAGCCCTTTTGTATTGCCAACCGAAGTATCGAACCAATGCAAGTTCAATTTCTATATTTGTTGATTTAAAAAGGGGTTTTCATTATATTCTAATTTTGTGCTTTAAATTGTAATTTTTTCTAGTCAACTTTCAAGGTAAACATGTTTTATTATGTTATAAATTTATGTCCTTAATTTATAGTTTGCAACTTCATCTTGACCAAACCAAATTCCAAACAGAACATCCATGAACCAAAGCAACACAAATGACATTTATTTCAGATTTCAAATACACAAATCATAACCAATTCAATTCAATATTCAAAATTTCAGATCACATTCCAACTTCAACCAAATAATTTCATACATAAACACAATCGAACCCAACCAATTCAATATCCACATCCACAATCCAGATTCCAAAATCCCAACACCATGCATCATCCAACTAAAATTCCAAAACCCAGATCACGCAACAACACAAAAAACACCATCCAAGTCTCCAACACCGTGCATCATCTAACCAAATCCATCATAATCCAACTATCCAAGTATCCAACTCAACAAAAAATTTAATTAAGCATGAAATTTTTGAAATCAGAAAAAAATTCATAAAACCAACTTCGGGTCTTGGCGGGTCTTCGGGTTTTGTTAAGGATTAGAGTGTCAACCCGTCTCCAGTGCCTTCGGTGCGGTGTCGCGATGCTGTGGTGCGGCGGCTTCAAGTGGAGAAGGTGGTGACGTCTTCGGGTCTGCATGGAGGAACGACGAAGTGAAGGGAGGAACGACCAAGGGAGGACGAGCGAAGGAGGAGAGGGTTATGGCGGGATTAAACGCAACGACGACGGTGAGAAGAGAAGAGGCAGCGACGGCAGCGAGGAGGAGGCAGCACAGAGAGGAGAGAAGAAGAGAGGAGAGGAGGAGCGTCTGGCGTCTGCTGAAAGAGTCAAAGGGTTGGAGATTTAGGGTTAAAAAATTTTCAAAATTGCAAATAGGTCCCTAGGGTTTTTAAAGTTTACGGTACCAACCGGTACCAACCAAAAATCACCGATACCGACTGGTATTTTTAGCTGGTACCGATGGTTGCCTGTACCATTTTGTTTCCCAGCCGGTACGGTACGTTCTGATCGGTACTGGCTAGAATGGAACGGTATTCAAATCCTTGGGTATGGATACCTCTCCCCCTCATACACGTTCTCCCAAGGGTGAAAAGAGCAAAATCGTGAGGAGTTTGGTCTTAAGGGCAACCAAAGCGGACAATATCTGTGAGTGGGTGGTCTGGGCTATTATAGTTATCTTAAAACTAATTATTGATGTGCTTCACGCAATGCCATAAAAAATGAATTGATGAAGCAATTTTTGAAATTTGTGTATTTATTAAATTGGGATTTGCATTCCTCTCATCCTCACAAAGCCAAAAATAAAATTTATTTTCTCACAATAATATATATTTAAACCACTTTTTTTAAACAACAAACTTGAATTACATAATTTTGATGGGCTCCTTATATCATGGTCATTTAATTTGCTACCTATAAGTCAACGAGCTTGCTTTCATCCCTTATTAGTCCAACACAACTTAATTGTTATAACACATGCATCTGATATATTTTCACATGTCATTCTTACGTAGTTGTGTATCAAACATCTAATAAATAAATTTTAAATAGGATAATTTATTAAGTATACGTAAAAAAAATTTCCATCTACAATATACAAGAGTATTGATGTATATAAAACATTGTGTAATTTTAATTTACTTATCTTTTTGTCATTTTGTTTCTTATATTTATTTTTGAGTTTAACTTATCGTTGAGGTTTATAATGTTCAAACTTTAAGGCTATAAATAATTTTGCTACTATTGAGGTTTGTGGAGCATGTCATTCTTACTTATAGTCCCGATCTAGAGAGGGTCGACACTTACATGTGGCTTAGACATTCATTGGGCTCATTCACAAATAATTCATTTAGAGAAGACAAAAGAAGTAGGGGATAAAATATGGCCTGTTATATGCTAGTATGGAACAAGAAACTACTACCTAAGGTGTCTTTTTTTTTGTTATGGTTGGCAGTGAGGGACAAAGTAATAACTTTATGTAAGCTGAATTTTCTAATTAAGACAAAGCAACAACTTTATACAAGCTTAATTTTCTAAACCTTACTCTACACCAAAAGGGGCTTTTGGCTACGTTTGCTTTGGTGACAAATTAAAGATCGTTGCTTAAAGTATTGTATTGGCAACTATTTAACAATTCATCACTATAAGTCTGACATTTTGTTATGTTTTCTAAAATCATCACTAAATGAGTATATTTTGCAATGATTTATGAGAATCATCTCAAAATGAACTAAATTTGGTGATGATTAAAAAAAATCATCGCCAGATGGGTAGCCTTGAGCGACGAATAACTAAATCATAGCAAAATGTTATGTTTTTTGCATCAAATTATGTTAAATGATTTATATTAGATGATAATTTCTTAAGGGAATTTTGATGAATTTTTTTATGTGATAGTATTCTTTAAAATAATAATTTAAAAGATAATTTTTTAATTTTAAGTGTACTTAATAATCGTAAGGTTAATTATAATTGATATTTATACGATTTTCATATTTTTTCATTTGCCTTATTTATAAATTTGTTTAAATAGCTAATGTATTCAAACTCTATAAATTTGTTTAAACTCTACCTATTGTACATAGTATTTCACCTCTGTTTATACAAAATTTTAATAAAAATAGAATAAAGCATCTAAAATCATAATTATACCTAAAATTTTCAAAGTTTTAAACATACTATTGAAAAACACATGGTAGGTAATCAAACTTTTGAAAAGTAAATATTTTATGGACATAAAAAGATAATCATATCTAAAATTTTATGTTAATAAGATCAAAATATCATAAATTTAAGTTAACTACTATTAATTATTAACAATAAAATGGTAATACATATAAATATTGAAATATGGTAAGTAATATAATATAATGATATCTGATAAGTACCAGAAGATATTCATTAGAAGTTTAACATTTCTTATACACAAAATAATAAATAAATTTTCACGCCTAATATTCCATTAATAAGGAAAAGAAATAATTGTTTTTTTTAGATTCCAAGTGACATTAAATTGAGAAGATATGATAAAGTGGTTCCCAATGTTTGGATTCCCAAAAAGACTCCTTACATGTTCCAAACTATCAACTGAAACAGTTAAAGGTCTTCCTTCAAGGTTTGGTTTATTGACACTCTCTTCCACCAACTTCTTTGCTTTTCCTAAATTTGTAGAAGATATGGTCAACGATTTTCCAGATGTAGTATGAATGACGGTATTATATGAACTGCACATACCATGCATTTCACCTAATGAGCAAACATTATTGAACAATCAAAGCTAAATCAAATGGTATTAGGACGCCAAATTCGAACACATGCATATCCGACTAATAAACTCCATTATCTTCACAATGAACAAGCATAGTTTTTGCAATGAACCACTGTTCTAAAACAACCGATTTCCCCAATCCTGTGTGTTGGTACCTTGCCATCGTCTCCATTTTCATCTATGTTCTCTTGAAGATTTGAGGAAGCTTAACACAACATATTGGATATACAATAAAATGTTCATATAATAACTTCCTAACAAAAAAAATAGATAATAAAGAAAGAGAGGTAGCTCGGATGATGCTAAAAACTTGAAGAAGAAGATTGGCTATGGAAGGCAAAGGGTGATTAGTGTTTGATGAGGATATTTGTTTTGCATCAATTTGTTTTTCATTAGGGATAATTTTGCCACATTCCTCTTAGCAGAGTTTATTTTCACCATCGAAAACTAGTCGCCGTGTCGACATTCCGTGATTAATTAATGTTAACAAATTTAATATGAAAAGTCAATAGAAGACTTCTTATTTGAATGTTCCAACATTCTAGTAATATTAATTTTGTGATCTATCAAGTGACACTATTTCATTTGATAAGGTTAAGAATGTTAAGTGTGTATATAATATGTTTATGGAATGCATAAACATCCCTTAAAACTCTGAAATATGATTGCTTCTATGTACATAGACATCCCTTGTAGAATCCCGTAATGTAAATAGTTGTTTAATTATGATTTAGCTTTAATTTATCTTAATAATTAGCTTGTTATTTTTTAGCTACTCCATTTATATATGGTTTCTAAAATATATATTCAATAAATTCAAATATGTGTATGCTAAAAGATTTGGTCTTTTAAGAATAAGAGTAATAACTTGACAGTTTTGAGCTACTCCATTTGACTTTTAATCGTTATGTCTAATCACAACCTCATCTGTATACTATAAGTGGTAGAGATTTAGTGCAAAAGTAATCATATGGTAAATATGTATATAAACATCCATTCTAGAAGTAGCCTTCATTATCTAACAATCATTTGATCAAACAATTAGGATATTTCCTCAAACAAGCAAGGAAGGTTGGAAAAACATGTCAACCGATACACATCCAACATAAGAACACAATTCACTATATTTCTGTTTTTGACCATTTGAATTTTAATTGTTATGTCTAATCACAACCTCATTACACATTGAAATAAAGTTGTTTTGATGGATACATATGTATACTATAAATGGTAGAGATTTGGTGTAAAAGTAATAATATGGTAAATATGTACATAAACATTTGTTGCAAAAGTAGCCTTCATTCTCTAACAGATGTTTCATCAAACAGTTAGTAGGCTTTCCTCAAACAAGCATAGAAGGTAAAAAAACAAACGACGACCCAAACACATCTAACACAAAAACACAATTCACCATCTTCCAAACACAAACACAAACAAAAACTCATACACTATAAATAGAACATAAAACTCACATAAACTCCTAAACGTAGCAGTAAAACAAAACACAAAAAGGAGGATTCCTGAAAATAGAATAGAAGAACAATACCAACAAAGGTAACAATATTCTTTGACGATGACGACCACAACAGAGGGGACAACGCTTATTGGATGGTGAACTAAGAGGAAACAAGACGACTAGCATAAAAACGATGAGATGTTCATTTTTGTGTTAATAACCTAGTAGAAAACGACGTTTCTTGTAGTTAAACAAAACGACACCATCTGTAATTAAACAAAATGACGTCGTTTTCAATTAATTCGGAAGACATATATCATTTGGCATCGATTCAAAAAATCGTCATGAAATGGTAGGCCATTAGCATTGGACTTGACCTTTGGTAATGACATTAATATAACATTATATTAATTACCATATATAATTATATTTATTGCAATATATTTAAAAAATAATTGCAATATAGTAAAAAATGTAAATCAATATTAAATATTAATATGATATTCTTAATAATCAAATTTAATATTATTGAGAATGATTGTAAATCTAAAAATAAATTTAGTTAATAACAATGTTATTTTAGAAATTTATAAAATAAGAAAACACAAAATTAATTGTTATTACACAAATCAGTTCTTTTTATGTCTTTTAAAATTTATGATTTGACAATTTTATATGGTGTGATAAAACTCTTTCTACTACATATAAATTGGGTGGCATTTTTATAGAAATTTTATATTGCAAATTTTTTTTATAAATATAATAATTGAAATAAATTAATTCTTCTCATTAATGTCTTTTAAAATATGTGATTTGACAATATATGAATGATGTCACAAAATTCTTTTACTATACATAAATTCTATACTATTTTATAAAATTTATATATTACAAAATGTTTTAGTAAATATAAAAATCAATATGTATGAAAATTCATTGCCAAATATGTCTTTTTGCAATGAATCCTGTCGCTAAAAGATTGATAGTGTACATACAATCTTCGTCAAATGTTGAAACTTTTGAAAAAATAAAAGAAAAATGGTGTCGTTTCCTTCGTTTTTGAAACGGTTGGCTGTGTCCATACATTTCGCGGTATTTTTCAAAAGTGTTGCCAAATGTTGGACATTAGAAAAAAAGATGTCATCTGTTTTAGGAAGGAAACGGTGTCATTTTCTTCATTTGTAAATCAAAAGGCCAAAGTCTTTCTTCTTCCCCCGCGCTGCGCTTATTTTCTATTATGCCTTTCTTCTCGCCATCATACCATCTCCAATCCTTCGTTTTCATCATCGTGGGTTGAGGTAACCTATGTTTTGTGTTCTTCGTTACCCCTTGGTGTTGTGTATATTCCTTCGTCTTTGTCATTTTGTTTTGTTGGTGTTATTGTGTTTATGTTATTTGGGTGATGTGGTAGAATGGGTGTTGTGTTGGGTTTTGGTTGATGGTGATTGTTTAGTGTGATAATAATGAAGATGGTGGCTTATGTAATCCATCCAAAATGGGTTGATTAAAGGTGAATATGGATTAGGAAGCTTGTTTGAGTACTGCGTATTTCATGTTTGATGAAAGTTCAAGTATACTTTTTTTCTAACTTTTGTTAAATGGAGATTGTTGCTATCATATTCTTTTCCCACTTCTAAATCAAATTAAAAATTCATTCGAAAATCTAGGTACTAGTCCAAAAAGCTAAGACTGAGCTCTAAGCATTTTCTCTATTTTAATTTCTAAGACCGGATCACAAGCATTATATTTTAACTTTCAAGTTCTAGTATTCGTTATAGGTATATTGATTCCAATTTGAATTCTAAGTTTCAACTCCAAGTATTTTATTTTCAATTTGAGGATGATAATTTATTATAAGAATTTTCTTTATTTTAAAACCTTAAGATCTATTCTAGGCATTTTATCGATTTTCTAAGACCTAAGACTTGACTTTAGGCATTTTTAAAAAAAACTTGTATTATGATTCATTATAAGCGTATAAATCTTATTTTAAGCCCTATCACATAGTTATAAGCATTTTCTACATTTTAAGTCCTAAGACCAACTCTATGAATATCATTTAATTTTAAAGCTTACGATCCTTTCTGGGTATTCCTCTTTTATTTTAAGATGCAAGTGAAACATAAAATCTTAAGCCTTTATCCATATTTTTAATGACGTTCCTTTGACTTTTAAAAAAGCTTCCTACATAACTAACTTAGTTCACCTATAATAGGAGCCATTTTCACACTCATTTGTACTCAGACCACTCCCAAATTGAAGTTTGCTTGAATGCCTTATTTTGACATAAGATAAGCTCTTTTAGATTTAATAATAGTCTTCTAAAGCATCCTTACTTTGAAGTAGTAATTGCTAGAGGCATTAACAACTATATGACTTGTTTTAAACCCTACAAATGTATGAGGAGATTACATACAATCAAAGAAGAGCTTAAGGTTTTAAATAAAAAAATCTAACTGTAAGATTCATTAGCTAGATGTCTAAGCTAAACTTATCTAAAATCTAGGAGATAGGATACTTATGTAATAAGAAAACTCTCCCTACACACTATATGAAAGCTTTAAACACTTACAGATCCCTTTTAAGGTAGAAATATGTAATACAATGGTCTAAGAGATGCTAACATTAATCCTAAGTTTTTCCATAGTTCAATTCTTTGCATAAGCAATGTTAATAAAAAGATAGCTTTGGAATTATGTGTAAGGACAAAAAGAAGCCAATAAAACTAGCTTAAAACTTTTTTCTAGAACATCTTAGGTTGCTCTAAAGAAAATGGATATAATATTTAAGTAAACAGAACCTTTATCCCTCATTTAATCACTAATTAACAGGCTAGTTTCCTTATCATTCATGAATATTGAAAGATCCTTGTTCAGCATTGATGCTAGTAAATCCCTTAGATTTGATAGCATAAATGCCTTCTTTTTTTAAAAAAAGTGTTAGAGCATATTGAGGAATATTATCACAAAGACAAATCTAGATTTCTTCTCAATAAGTAAGTTAGATAGTTTAATAAGACATTTATATACTAGATGTTCAAGCTAAACTTATCTAAAATCTAGTAGATAGGATACTTATGTAATAAGAAAAACTCTACCTACATACTATATGAAAGCTCTAAACACTTACAGATCCCTTTTAAGGTAGAATTCTATAATACAATGGTCAAGAGATGCTAACATTAATACTATGTTTTTCTATTATTCAATTCTTTCCATAAGCAATGTTAATATAAAGATAGCTTTGGAATTATGTGTGAGGACAAAAAGAAGGTAATAAAACTAGCCTAAAACTTTTTCTAGAACACCTTAGGTTGCTCTAAAGAAAATGGATATAATATTTAAGTAAACAGAACCTTTATCCCTCATTTAATTACCAATTAATAGGTTGATTTCCTTATCATTCGTGAATATTGATATTGAAAGATCCTTTTTCAACATTGATGCCAATAAATCCCGTAGACTTGATATCATAAATGCCTTCTTTTTAAAAAAAATCTTAGAGAATATTAAGGAATATTATCATAAAGACAATTCTAGAATTCTTCTCAATAAGTAAGTTAGATAGTTTAATAAGACATTTATATGCCTCAAGCAAATATTCATAACTCCTCAACCATGCTAGACTTTGGATATATTATATTGCAATATTTTGTATAAGATTATCTCTAAGATGCTTTCTTTAAGACTCAAAGTGATATTTACATCCATAATCAACACGATTTAAGTAGCAATCATTCAAGAAGGAGTATAGGGGATAATATCTTATCGGCTTAAGATATAAGAACTATTATAGGGAATATGGTATTCGAAGTTGATTTTCACATGACTTTTGATTAAGTGGGATGGACTTTCCTTTTTAACTACACTTTTATTTACAAAACATTATCCATTATTTATGTTTTTAAACATATTTAAGCTTACGGCATTGTGGTGATCTACATTATTATAAGAAATTTTGAAGCAGAAATATGTCAATTAACACTAAAAATTTCAATCAATTGCTGATTTCTTTATACCTATTCCCTTATATTAACACTTTTAGGTTTTTTATTGAAGCTTTGTTTAAGATTAAAAGTGAATATACATTTTCCATGTGCAATACAAGTTTGCAAGATTTGTTTGTGTATTTACTTTATCAATAACATTTATGGTGTCTTCATTTCCATTTATAGGATCGACTAACCATTTTTCTTCTACAATATTATGGTTGTAGTAAGGTGCATTGTTTAAGTTTTTTTAGAGCTGCATTAGAATGCATAAGATAGTTTGAAGTGTTAATGCTTATATGGAAAGTTTCCATGGTTTGCACAGGATTATCGTAATGTTTAACTTGGTTTAGCCTCATATGGATTAATTCATTTAGTAATATAAGTACTTTTACGGAATGTGTTCGATAATTCTAATGCCATACAATTTACTTCAATGGAAGTGTATGAAGGAACCTTTTATTTTATTTTCTTTACTTATTTTAGGATCTATTGCTCCTGGTAAGGATATCGATGTATACATGCAACCACTAATTAATAACTTAAACCATCTCTAGGAGGTTGGATTAGAAACTTATAATGTTTCTAAAGGTGAAATTTTTTTAATGCATACGGCTATTTTGTAGACTATAAATGATTTTCTAGCATATGAAAATTTATTTGGATGGAGTACCAAAGGGTATATGCTAGGACACTCATGATATTGCTGAAGGTGAAAAATTTATAATGCATGCGGCTATTTTGTGGACAATAAATGATTTTCCAGCATATAGAAATTTTTCTGGATTAAGTACCAAAAGGTATATGCCATGTCCTGTGTGTAACTATCAAACTCATTCAACAAGGTTACTAAGTAATTGTTTAATGACCAAGTAGAATTAGGTGAAGCTCCTTTGCACTTGTATGGTGATGATGTGGTTTACTAACTATCAATTTTGAGTGATATTACACCTGGAAAACATCCTAAGTAATAGAAGGTGAAAGTGAAGTGTTGTTGAGCTCAATTGGAATAAAAGAAACATATTTTTCAATTTGCCATATTGGAAGAAATCATTATTAAGGTATAATCGTATTGTGATTCATATTGAAAAAATTATTTGTGAGAATAGTTTAGGAACTCTGATAGGAATTGATGGCAAATCAAAAGAATCAAGATGTACTTGGGTATGCATCTAATATAGCCCATAGTGTGAATGTTAAAAAGGAAAAAGTATCGGGGTTAAAAAGCCATGGTTTTGATAACATCTCATCTTGTTATATTATTTGATATTACTCCTTTTTTTTAGATTTATTTTGGTGCTTAAATATGGGAATTAATGTTTATTTTGTTTTAGGAGATAAAACGTTGAGATTACATTAAATTGGGACTTTATTGATGATAATCACAATTTTTGGATAAAGTAAAGAGATTAAAGCGAAAGTCATGTGTGTTTAAACTCAATCTTTCTTATTCAATGGGATTCAACACTCCAATTGTAACTTTGTGAGGTTTTGTGTTTCAAACTTTTATTCATGTTTTAATTTAAGTATTTCTTATTTTGAGTTCTTATATTTCATGAATAATTAATATTCGATTAATCTAACAATTTAATTTAATATTGATTATTCTATCACTATTCATGAATTTAATGATTCTTAATTGTCATGAAGGATTGGTACAAGTAGCAAATAGGTTATTTATGAAATTGAATATTTAACTTATGATAAATAAGAAAACTAAATTGAATAGTTGCAGTTATCTCGATTATTTAATTTATAGTTTAGTCTTTTTCACGGAGCTTATTGCTATCATTTATTTGATATGGAATGTTATCACATCTAGTCAATAGATGATAAGTTTTGGTTTGAATGTTGGGTTTGAAACAATTAATTTAGGAAAATTTGAGACTTTTTATGACTATTTTAATATGTTTCATATTAGCTGCCTGAATTGTGAAAATATTCTTTTTAGACAAATGATCAATGTTATAATTAGATGAGATCTTTCCCTTGAATC
>JAOQMP010000008.1:23519026-23541632 GCA_027563575.1 Erythroxylum pedicellare
GCAATCCTTAGATTATATTTTTGATTTGACCTCTAAGGGTAAGTACTAAGGCTTGAATCAAAATGGCATTGTTGTTGGGGAACCAAGTGATTGATTCTTTAGGTTAGCTTTTGTCATTTTTTCTGCTAAGTGAGGTTAGGAACCTTTGTTTAGATTGCATTTTAGATAGTATAGTTCCATACTTGTCAACAGTATAGGATTTCATTTTCTTTAGTTAGAATAAACATTTCAAAAACACAAACAAATAGGACACTGAACTTTTTGCAATTTTCATATTTAGCATTTTCGCACCCACATTTTTCAGATTTAACATTTTTTTATACATACACATTTTACTTGTATACTTTACTCTCACACATACTTTCATAAACCTACAGACCTGCATCCATCACGTCTCACCTTTTTGTTTGACTTTGTGTGCTTGCAAGTAATTTGGTTACATTTTATTTTCATTTGAATTGTTCTCATGCATGCCTCTGAGAGCTAAACTTCTCCCTTTTGTATCCCGAATTTGAGAGACATTTGAGAATGATTAGAAAGGAGGGGAGAGAAAAAGAGAGAAGATAGGTAGTTGTAGAAGAAGAATCTAGTCAGCCAAGTAGTGAGAGCAATTCGATAGAAGGAGTGATCATGGCTGAGAACCCAGCTTTCCTTCAAAACCCTAACCTTAATGCTAATAAGCCTAAAAATGGTGATAATGGAGGTAATGGGGAGCAGAAGCGAGTTGGTTAGAATAACGGAAATCAACGAAGAAAGACTATTAGGGAAGCAACTACCTCTAATATGAACTATGACCCATTTACTACTGCTTATCCTAATTTTGATGTGAATTTTGAAGTTAAAAGATTGCTCATTAACTCTCTCCCTAAATTTCATGGCTTGACAGGAGAACATCCCTACATCCATTTGCAATCTTTGTCAATGATTTGTCAAATCATGGAACCTGTGGGAGCTTTACTTGATCAAGTATTATGAAAAAATTTTCACCTATCCTTGGAAGGAAAAGCAAAGGAGTGGCATATGAGCCTCCCGAGACATGTGACAAATGCGTATTATAGTTGGGCCAATTTGCAAAAGCCATTCCTGAAGAAATATTTTCCGACCTCCAGAACATCGTCAATGAGGAAGGAGAACTATTTAGCACATCAAGATTACGACGAGTCACTTTATAACTATTGGAACCACTTCTAAGACTTTTTATCCAGATGCCTCCACTACTAAATACCTGATGAGCAGCTAGTGCATCATTTCTATGATGGACTGAAAGGTCAAAATAAAGATATGCTAGATGTGGCATCAGGAGGTTCCCTGATTGATCTTACAACTTCGAAGGCATGGGATTTGATCAAGAAGATGGCCTTGAATCATCAATAGTATAGTGTTGGAGAAACCAGAGGAGTACATAAGTTGGGAGCTTCGACAACCCAATCTAGGAGAATGGAGAATCTGGAGTCTAAGGTTGACTCTTTGGAGAGCAAAGTGACCTCACAGTTGTCCTTCATCACTACAAAACTGAACAACATGAATACACATCGCCCAACACCTTCTATGGATCTTACTGCACCCAGTTGTGATACTTGTGGGTTAGTAATGCATATATCTAGTGTCTACCTCGGTCGATATAAAGAGGTATTCGTTATATATCAGGGTCGACCCAATCAAAAATGGGACCCCTATTCGAACACCTATAATGAGGGATGGAAAGCAAGTCCTAGGCTCAATTGGAGGAATGAGGAGGGAAGAGGATCAAATAGATTTTAACAAGGTGGAGGAGCTGGTACGTTTACAAACCAATTTCACAACCAACAACAAGCTCTGAATATTCCACTAAAGAAGGACACCAACTAACTTCTGCACAATATGATGGTGTTGATTAAGGGGGAAAGGCCTTTGAACAACAACCAGTTTAATGCAATAGCCTCTCTCATTCAACAAGATTCCTCTAGAAACACTGCTCGGTTTAATGCTCTGGAAAAGAGAATGGAGCAATGGGAGACGAAAGCTGAGAACATCAATTCCTATGTCACCTAATTGTCCAACAACATGAGTGAGAATCAAGCAAGAAGCAGTAGAGCTATCCCCTCCAATACTATTATGAACCCCAAAAGTTTGAATGCCATAACTCTCTGTAGTGGGAAACAAGTGAGGTTCAAAAATCAAGATGAGGGAGAAGATGAAAAGAAGAATGAGAGCAGAGAATTGCCTTTAACAAATGAGAGAGCTAAGAAGTCTAAAAGTATCAAAGAGATAGCACTCTTGGCTAAAAAGGAGTCAACACAATTGAAGAGCAAGGAAGCAACTTTATAAACCAACCAAGAATTAAGCAAGCAAGGAGCCTAGGAAGCAAACAACAAATAGGTAAGCCTTAAAGACCTTCCTTTTCCTAATTCATATTTGCTTAGAAAAAGGATGACTAATTGTACATACGAAAAAGATGTCATTGACTTGTTTGGGAAAGTAGAAGTCAACATCCCTTTGCTTGATCTAGTGAAAAGGGTTCCTACTTACGCTAAATATCTTAAGGAATTATGCACTAACAAAAGAAAGTTTAGACATAATGAAAGAGTACAAGTCAGCTCAAATGTGTCTGCACTTTTCAAACCCAAAATACCTGTTAAGTGCCAAGACCCTGGATCTTTCACCATTTCGTGCACAATAGGAAAAGTTACTATAAGAGGAGCCTTGCTAGATCTAAGGGCAGCAACCAAATGCCTAAGTTTGTCTATACATCATTAGGAGTTAAAATTCTAAAGCCTACATCTGTAGTGTTGCAATTGCCTGATAGGTCTCTTAGGCATCCAGTGGGGATCATAAAAGACATTTTGGTCCAAGTAAAGGGTTTGGTATTTCCAGCTGATTTCTATGTACTTGACATATCTTCTAAAGTTATGCAGGACACTACCTTAATTCTCGGTAAACCCTTCTTAAGGATTACTAGTACCATGATTAGCATGAAAGAAGGTACAATCACCATGGAGGTAGGAGATCAACAAGTTAGTTTTAACATGTATGAAGCCATGAAACATCCTAATGAGGATTATTTGCTTTTGGGAATAAATATGGTTGATGATACTGTTGGTGAAACTTGCTCCAATTCTGAATTCAAAGAGGATTCCTTTAATTATGAGTTGCATTCACATGATTTTTTAACTCATGTGAGATTTTAACATCTTCTATTACAAGTGATAATCCCCTTCAGGAAAGGTTTTCGATTGATTTTTTAGGTGATTTTAGCATCACGAAGACTGACATCGATGAGGGAACAGTTGTAAGCACTGTACCTTAACAAAAGTGTATGATTGAAAAGAGGCAGAAGGAGTTGGCCCAAGCAGTTGCCACCATAGATCAACATGAAATGGGCTCAACGTCCGAAGTATAGGGAGATTGTAGGGCCAACCGCATGGAGCTTGAGTTATCATTGGTTGAAGGAAAGGGGAGTAATCTTTTCTCTTTTGAACTACATAAATTGATTCCTTCTATTGTGCAACCTCCTGTGATTGACTTGAAACCCCTAGCCCCTAATTTGAAGTAAGCCTTTCTTAAGTCTAATGAGCGATTACTTGTTATAATTTCCAATATATTATCTCACAATGAGGAAGAGAGACTCCTTGCTATTTTGAAAGAACATAAGAGGGTTATAGGGTGGACTTTAGCGGATATACCTAGAATTTGCCCATCTATTTGCACATATAGGATAGTATTGAGTGAGGACCTGAATCCACTTATCTTAGACATGATTAAGAAAGAAATCACCAAATTGTTGAGTGTTGGGATCATATATCCCATTTCTGATAGTGAGTGGGTTAGTCTAATACATGTAGTGCCTAAAAAGAGAGGGATAATTGTGATAAAAAATGATAGAGATGAGCTTATTCCCACTAGGGTGAAGAATTCATGGCATGTGTGCATAGATTATAGACGATTAAATGACGTCACACGAAAAGATCATTTCCCTCTACCTTTCATTAACCAGATGATTTAAAGACTTACAGGAAAATCACATTACTATTTTCTAGATGGTTTCTCTGGGTATTTCCAAGTCCCTATTGCATCAGAGGACAAAGATAAAACCACCTTTACATGCCCTTTTGGTACCTTTGCATATCGAAGGATGCCTTTTGGTTTATATAATTCCCCAGGAACCTTCCAGCGTTGTCTAATGGCTATGTTTTGTCAATTTTTAAAAGAATACATGGAAGTTTTTATGGATGATTTCACAGTTTATGGTGATTGTTTTGATAATTACCTATCTAGTCTTGCAAAAGTTTTAAAGAGGTGCATTGAAAAGAAATTGATTTTGAGTTTTGAAAAATGTCATTTCATGGTCAATGAGGGTATAATGCTAGGTCATCTGATCTCTAGCAAAGGGGTTGAAGTCAATAAAGCTAAGATTGAGGTTATATCTTCCTTGCCTTATCCTACCTGTGTTTGGGATATCAGATCATTTTTAGGTCATGCAAGATTTTATAGAAGGTTCATTAAGGATTTCAGCAAAATTACATTACCTCTTTCCAAGCTTTTACAAAAGGATGCAAAATTTCAGTTTGATGATTCTTGTAGAAATGCCTTTGATAAATTGAAATCAAAACTCATTTATCCTCCCATTTTAGTTGCTCCTGATTGGAATTTACCTTTTGATCTTTCATGTGATGTTTCTAATTTTGCTGTAGGAGCTATTTTAGGTCAATAGGAGTACAAACTAGCAAGAGTTATTGCCTATGCTTCGAAAACACTGGATCCAGCACAAATCAACTATACAACAACTGAGAAAGAGCTATTTGCAGTAGTTTTGCTTTAGAAAAATTTACGTCATATTTGTTAAACTCCCATGTGACCATTTTTACTGATCATGCAGCTGTTTGATATCTCCTCAAGAAGCCATAATCGAAGCCTAGATTGATAAGGTGGGCATTGATTCTCCAGGAATTCGATATTAAGATATAGGGTCAAGCTGGGGTAGCAAACCATGTAGCTAACCATCTAAGTAGGCTACCAGATGATACACAGGGAGTGGACTCTTCTGAACTAACTTGCGATTCCTTTTCCTAATTCAGTTTTATGTGCTTTAGTTTTTAAAGAACCCTGGTATGCACATATAGTTAATTATCTCATGACTGGACTAACTCCTCCTTTTATGTCTAAGGCGTAGGCCCAAAAGCTGAAGAGCGAAGCTAGGCATTACATTTGGGATGCTCCTCATCTATGGAGAATGTGCAGTGATCCGAAAATACATGCCTAATGATGAATTTAGTGCTATAACTTTAGCTTGCCATTCAATGGTTTGTGGGGGGCATTTTAGTGCAAGGAGAACATCTAGGAAAATTCTAGATTCTTGTTTTTATTGGCCTACCGTCTTTAAAGATTTATTTACCTTTTGTACGTCATGTGACAAATGTTAAAATTTTGGAGGATTAGGTAAATAGCATGAAATGCATCAATAGCCTTTATTGTTTTGCAAAATCTTTGATGTACGGGGGATTGATTTCATGGGTCCCTTTCCCCCATCTTTTGGCTTTGTGTATATCCTTTTAGTTGTCGACTATGTATCAAAATGGATAGAGGCTGTGCCTACTAGAAAAGATGATGCATAAGTAGTTTCTAAATTTCTAAAGTCTAACATTTTTTATCGGTTTGGGATTCCTAAGGCTGTGGTTAGTGATAGAGGGACACACTTTTGAAAAAGCTTTATTGATAACCTATTTTCCAAAATTGGAGTCACTCATAAAGTTTCCACTGCATACCACCCACAAACCAATGGGCAAGCTAAAATATCGAATAGAGAAGTGAAGCACATCTTGGAGAAGATGGTGAAGCCATCTAAGAAGGATTGGAACCTATGTCTAAAAGAAGCATTGTGGGCATATGGGACTATCTACAATTCCCCAATAGACATGTCCCCGTATCGTTTAATCTACGGCAAAGCTTGTCATTTGTCGGTGAAGTTGGAGCATAAAGCATATTGGGCAGTTAAGCGATGCAACATAGACTTAGAATATTCTGGTATGGAGCGAAAGCTGCAATTGCAAGAATTAGAGGAGTTAAGGTTAGAGGCATATGAAAATTCACGCCTCTACAAGGAGAAAATAAAGTTGATGCACCACAAGATTCTCCAGAGAAAGAGCTTCAAAAAAGGGGACAAAGTTCTTTTATTCAAGGCTCGTTTCACCTTTAAGCATGCGAAGTTCAACACTCGATGGGATGGGTCGTACTTAGTCACCAAGGTGCACAATTTTTGCATGGTAGAGCTTTTACATGAAGAGACCGAAGAACAAATCAAAGTGAATGGCCATCTATTGACGCTCTATCATGAGAATCCATACCCTCTGTAATTATCAAGTCGTTTCTCCTCCTTCACTTGCTTACTTACTTTTACTCTGTGATTGAATATGACATTGTGGATGCATTAGTATGTTGAATAAGTGTGGGGGAGAAACTAATTTAGTAAAACCTAGGTTTGGCTTTCAGTTTATACAATTTTTCAATTCAATAATTCCTCTCCTGTTTATGTTCGCTGTGCTCTTTGAATTGATGCATGCTACATCTTCCATGTTTGAGGAAACTGATGTGAATGAATGGACTATAATTTGTTTTCTAGTGCCTAAGGAATTTGTATATGAATTCTAAGTGAACTGAGTATCCATCTGAGTCTTTAATATGTTTGTTAATCAATTTTTTCATTTCTATCTTTGTTTGTTTTCCTTTTGGGTAACTTTCACCACGACCTGAAGTCCTCATCGTCGTGGTTAACTTAACTTGTTTTCCTTCATGTTGCTCTCGGGAAAATTTCACTGTGGCATGGATTCCACGCCACTGCGGTGAAAGTTCCTTAAAATCTATCAAGTAAACTTTGTCGTGGCTTGAACTCATCCTCTCGAAGCAGTGAACAACCTCATTTCTTTCTGTTTCTCTCGGGTAACCTTTGCTGTAGTGTGAAGCCTGTGTCACCACGGTGAACAAACCTTACTTTTTTATTTTCCTCTCAAGTTTATTTCATCGCGGCATGAATTCTATGTCGTCGCAGCGAACTTCCCAGCATTCTTCCTTATTCCTTTCGGGTTAATTTTGTCACAACGTGAGTTTAAGTTGTCGTGGTGAAACATCACTATTTCGTTAAATTTTGCGACTAGGGTTAGGTTCACCATGGAGAATTTTAGCATTCGTCGTGGCGAAAGTTTAATCTATGCAAAATTAACGCGGTGAAATTACCCTTCCACCCTTATTTTCTCTTAACCCTTTGTATTCCCTCTGTCCTGTTTCATCATTTCTAACCTCAAAACCTATATAAACCCCGACCCCCTCCTCTCCGTCTCTTCTCCTCTTTCTTCGCCGTGACGCTCCAAACGTTCCATCTTCTCTGACTCTTCTTGCAATTTCTCTTTTCTTTTCTTAAGTTTTCTTCTCTTTTCCTTATTTCTTTTTAGTTTATGTATTGTTTAGGGTAGGTTGAGTTTATTATTTTATTCTCTTTTTCCAGTTTCCATTATAGTTTCATTTTCTTTATGATAGTTTGTTTTCATCCTTTGTTTATATTATAGTTCCATGTGGAATTTTGCAGAACAATACCTTTTGTTCAAATTCCAACTTGTGTTACCCCCACTACCCCTTCTAGTCCACCTAGTGATTTCGATTCTTCAGATAGTGATGGTTTCACTTTCGTCAAAGTAGCTGAAAAAGTAGATACTAGGCCATTCATTAAAGAGCAACCTTTCCCTTTAGCTTCTCCTAATAATCCCTTTGTACAACAACTAGTCAACTCTCAACTTACCAGATTAGTCAAACCCTGGGACCAAGTTAACAATAAATTTGTTCACCATTTCTACATATATGCCCCATTCCATAACACCATGAAACTTAATTTCTGTGGTGTTAAATCCCCCAATGCATTCACCACAGTTAGCATTTTCTGCCATTACAACCTTCCCCCAATTCTCCGCTGCCATTATGGTCGATTGATATACAATTATCCCTCGGATAATGTAATTCACACCCTCTATCAAGAGGGTGCTGAATGGCATCGATCAAGATACTACCAATTGTACCTTAAGAGATCTGATCTCTGACCTGCAGCTCGTTATTGGCTCCATCTTGTTTGTAACAATATCATTCCAACCACCCACCTTATCCCTCCACCCAGGTTCTTTATATTGGTACAACCTCTACAGCTGTGGTACCAAATGAGGATGATTCTCTAACTCAAAATGCTCGTGAGCCCGTGACCTTACAGACCCTCACTAGACAAGTCGATGACCTTTATGTAGATCTCGCTAATCTCTAGGACACCCTCCTTCAAGAGATAGATAGGCAGGATAAAGATAGATGATATCATCGACGTATGGATGCATTGCTCGCAAAGCACCTTCACTTCCAGCTTCCATCTAATGAAGATGGACCCCTGAGTGATGCTGGCACATCGGGAGTAGGTCACTCTGGCTCTGGGGATGATCATCCTATAGAGTAGCTCGAATCACTTGTTTTATTTCTTTTTCTTAGTTTTGTTTTAATTTTAATTTTTCGGATACTCAGTTACATTTTTGTCATGTATAGAATTAATTATCAGTTATTTATATAATTCTGTGTTGTTCTTCAATAGCCTTACACTTCCCTTTCAATGCATAATTGTTTTAATTATTCTTCACATTGAGGACAATATGATGTTTAAGTGAGGGGGAGGTTGTTCTAATTTGACAATTCTTGTTTATGCATCATTTTTGGCCATTTAACCACTTGTGTAAGTCATTTGTGTGTCATATGCAAATTTTTAAACTTGGTATAAAGCGTTTCTGTCATTTTTCGCTTCGTCGCGACAATACTGTCCTTCCTAAAGAAACTATTTTAAAATTTCCTCATTTCAATAATTCTCCTTAATTATATTCTTTTCACTCATGTGTCTTGAAGATTTTATCAAATTCCAAGTGGTCCTTGTGTTTTTGAAAACACCATCTATGCTTTTAAATGATGGTTGATTTCGGTTAATTTCATTTTTAATGTTTTCACGAAAAATATGTGAGGATATGCTAAGAGAGTAGCATTATGTTTTTTTAAACCTTGAGCTTAATTGAGATACTACCCTTGTTGGAGGGATGTTTGGGCCTGAATTCTTTCAATTTTGTGTGTATCTGCTTAATTTCGTATCTCTCTAGAACTTGTTTTAATTCTTGATCAAAGCTTGATGAACTAAAATTTTTTAATATGATAGAAGCTTTTCTTTCCAAACCTAAATTACCTAAACAGTTAACCTTTGCTAGCCCCTTTGAGCCTTCTTTTGAGTGCATGCATATTTCACAATTATTATGAGCATCTCATCTCTAGTTTAAGTTGATATAAACAAAAAGGAGAAAAGAGAAAGGGTTTCTATACAAAAGAAAAGAAAGAAAAAGAGTTTCAAAATTTCCAAAAATGTTAGAAAAAGCATAAAATTTTCTCAAAAGAGAAATGTAATAAAATGTGTTAAATTATGTTTATTTTTGTAAATATTTTCTTACTTTTAGTTGGAGTTTGTTTCATGAGATAAGTAATTGTGGTGCATGTACTCATTTTTTCTTCTTCTATTCAATCCATTCCATTTAGCCTTCCGTACATTACAACCTTGAAAAGTCCTCTTGATTTTCGAAATTATAGTTCTTCTGGTGGAGAGGTAAAATTATCACAAGGTTATGAAAGAGAAAATGAACTAAGTTGATTGTAGAGTGAAATTATTCCAAGACAAGTGAGTTGTGAGATTAAACACATTACCTTGAGAGAAATCTCTTTTGCCTAATCTATTAGATTAAATGCTTATAGTGTGTATTTTTTTAGCGGTCTTTCAATCTACTTGGATTGATTTATGATGAACTGACATAACTGCCTTTCTTCTCTCATTTTTAAGTATGGTTTAAATTTTCTTTTACACTTGTGTCTCTTTGAATTTTAGAAACTTTGTCCAAGAGTACATAGGTCTAAATGTGGGGGAATTTGATTGAACCCAAGTTTCTTATATCAATTAGTGACATTTTCATAGTTTTTATGACACTTCTTGGCTCTTAATTTCAGATTTTATGCTCAATTTGACTCTTGAGTGCTTGCCTTTACTTTATAGTTTGAGGGTAAAATTGTCATAAATAATTAGTAATTGCACTAAATTAATTTTATAGAACAATTGATACTGGAAACTACCATTTTTTATTGTAGAAGACTCAAGAAATAGAGCCAAGGAGTGAAGGCCAAATATGACAAGTCAACAAGGAAACAGGAAAGTTCGCCACGACGACATTAATGTTTCGCCACGACGAAGTATGAAGAATTACTGTAGAGATACTTCAAGAAAAGTTCTCCGCGGCGAAGATTATGTTTACGCCACAGTGAAAGTTGAAGCTGAATTAATAAAATCTTTCAGGAAAAGTTCGTCATGGTGACACATCTTCTCGCCGCGATGAAACCTTTGAATTGACACAGACCCAGACCATTTTCAGCAAGGAAACCCACCGTACAACCCGATCCATTGACCCATTTTATGAAAAATACCTATTTTAGGTTAAGTGACAACGGGAGAGGGAGGCTGCCACTTACTCATACTCTCTATCGTCTCTTTTTCTACTCCATCAACGCATACCTTTGTTCTCTCTTCCACACCATTTTCGTCCATTTTTCCACCATCGATTTCTACCATGGGTAACTCCAGTGGGTTCTTGGTTGTGAAATCTCTTGGAGCTATGCTTGGCTAGACATATAGATCCTTTTGAAGAGGTAGCAATGGCTTGAGTTCAACAGACTTAAAAGGGGAGTAGCTTAATCCATGTTTAGCTATGATTTATGAACTCCTAGGTTTAGGGTTTGTAATTTGTAGTTGAACATTCTTGATTAGAGCTTAATCAAGTATTGGATATTATTGTGATGTTTAGATTTGTTGATGTAGAAACTTGAGCTTAAATATATGAAGTCTCATATATGCCTATTTATGATCTTGTTGAATCTCTTTTATCTTGCATAATTGTGTTTGATAGTGAGTTGATTTGAGATCCCAAAATGATTTGTTGCATTGACCTACCCACTACACACACAAAGAGTTTAACAAGGTCTTAAGAAATGGAGTTCATTGATTAATACCTTAGACTTAAAATGTTCTTTAAGTTTTATGCATTTGAAACTTAGTGATTCCCCCTCCCATTGAAAATTGATTTCGAACTATGATAGACAAAGCTCATTTTCAAAAAGATATCATCATCATTTGATCATTATCTTTATCTTCCTGCTTTTATATTCCTAAAAATCCAAAAATACTTTTGGACACATTTTTCTTAAAATTCCTTTAATTTAGTTAGGATTTCCAAAGACAAAAATCCCCCTTCCTTACCAATTTGGCTTGCATTTAATGACACATAAGTTAGCTTAGGTCCATTTATTTAGGCTCCAATTAACTGAAACAACCCGAAGCTGCAACCTATATTGCAATCCTTAGATTATATTTGTGATTTGACCTCCAAGGGTAAGTACTAAGGCTCGGATCACCTTCTTCTTTAGATCCTCCTGAAAAGAAGTTGTTATTAAAGTACTTAATGAGGAACCTTAGCATCTGTAGAATAAGTAAATAGTTTTTTTAGCTTTGAAGACCTGGACCAAAAATTGATGAAATTAAGATGGAGAATATACTAATTTGTTTGTGTATACATATGGTATCATTAGAATAATGGACCACAAGTGGATTAAGTTATCTTATTAGTTTCATTAACAAAACCAATTTGCATGGACCAAACCATTATTAAGACCTCTAGGATCAATTAAGTTGTGTGTTCTAGTGAGTGCTATGACCTATCTACCAGAAACTATTCTAATTATGAGGTTGAATGAAAATATTAACACGGTTCAGGATACTCTTAAAGTGACATATGCTTGCAAACCGAAGAAATTGAATGGAAGAAGAGAATAGAGACTCATAGGTAGATATATTAAAATTGGATGGGCACAAGAGCTTTTTGAAATTAAAGAGAAGAAGTAGGAAAGTAACAAAAAAATCTATGAAATGACTAACATTGGCTTACTGATCATAGCATCGAGGCTACTCCTGGCTCAAATGGAGAGCATATATTGATTTAGAATATGTAGAGAATGAAAACACAAGCAAAACTCCTATATGCCTAAAAGAAGTTGAAGTAGTGAATGGTGTCACAAATAGGATGGCTAGGTAGCTGTATTTGTTGATAATGTGTAGAGATTTGAACTAGTATTTTAAAGAAGAACTAGTAGGAGGAAAAAGCCTCTTGTTTCATATGCAAATACATGAAAGTAACTACTTGGAAGATAAGAGGAACTAATGCTCCTTCCAATAAATTTTTGTTCAATACTCTTATCTTGGAGCATAATCAATATATATTTTGCATGTTGGAATTGAGAATAAAGAACAAGTTGATGTGTTACAAATGTTATCTTCAAACTAGATACAAATTACAAATCACCTTCATCATCCTAATAGGAGGATCCCGATATAATTCATTCATCAAATTATGAATTAAACAACCTTGGATATGTCTATTCAGGTTATACATGTTGATATATTTTGTAACACTAAAAAGAAAACTGGTGCTATCACTTTTATAAATGACCCTAACAATGTGTTTCAGAGGAATTAGCTCTGGAATTAACTAAGAAGGGTGTATGTAGCATTCAAAAATCATGGCTTATGATTGGAGATTTTAATACTATCTTGAATTTTGGGGAAGGTTAAGGTTTATATGCCTCTAAAAATATTACTTTGAGATCAGAAAATGCACTGCAAACATCCAGATTTGTGATATTCCTTTTAGTGGAAACTATTTCACATAGAACAATAATCAACATGGAAGCAACTTCATTAGGAAAAAATTGTACTGATGTATGGAAAAAAATGGCGTGGCTTCAACAATTCCCTAGGTCATCCTCAACATTCACTACAAATAACCTTTTTGACCACATTGATCCATTACTTAAACATGGGATATAAGAATCAGAACACCTTTCAAATTTAATAATTTCTTAAACTCTTTAGCAAGTTTTGATCAAATCATCTAGAAAATAATCTTGTTTATAAAATAAGAATGAAACTCATCATAATGTCTTTAAAGTGATTGTATAAGGAGAACATTGGAAACATTCATCATTTCCTAACAACTGCTAAAGAGGCTCTTAGATATATTCAAGATAAGCTGTACAAAATCCTAAATCTAGTGAAATCCAAGAGAATGAAAAGAATGCAATGTATAACAATTCAAGAGATTTATTATTTAGTTATTTGGCTATTTTATGATGAAGAAAAGATCAAGGGTGCAATGGCTTAAATGGGGATAGAAAACACACTTTCTTTCACATATTTGTATTAATTAGGAAATGCTCCAATTGAATTGTTGGTGTGATTAAAGGCAATCAAAGTATGTCTGAACAGTAGAGTTTACTTTTAAAAAGTAGCTAATTATTTCACTTCAATCATTAATGCACCAATAAATGCTCCCTCCATAATTGAAGTACTTAAGGAGATCATGTTGGAAACTATAACTTCTAATGATGGTAATGTATTATCCAATCTTGTCACTAGATAGGAGATTGATAAGGTCGTAAAGTCAATCAATCGATTTAAAGCCCTGAGTCTAAATGGACTTATTATGATGTTCTTTAATAAAACTTGGCCTCTGACTAGAACTATGGCTCATGAAGGTACTTGGAATTTTTCATTTGTAGGAAATTGCTTAAAGAGATGAATAGAAACTTCATAATTATGATTCCAGAAGGAGAAGAGATGAAGTATTTTAGTGATTACAAACTAATTGCTTACTCTAATTCCATTTATGAAATCATCTCTAAGGTTATTGCTAAAACATTGAAGAGGATTTTAATCAAATACGTAAATGAAACAAAAGGATCATACTTTCCTAGCAAATCAATGAGTGACAACATTCTATTGATACGAAAGTGTATGAAAGTTTACCAGAAGAAAAGGGGGTAGAGATTGCAATTTGAATATTAACTTAAGGAAAGCCTATGACAATGTGTGTGGCAATTCCTAACAATCATTATGAGAGTAATGACTTTTCTTGAAATATTTATTACGTGGATATATCAATGTTGTTAGATTGAAAACATAAGCATAATAGATTTGGCTAAAATGGTAGATTTCAAAAAAAAATTCCGAAATTAAAACGCAACAGAAGTATAATAACCAAATCAACATGTTTAATCCTTACATGATATGGTATTAGAAAAATAAATAACATAAAAGATGATAGAATTTTATCAACTCCTTAGCTACAGCTTTGACTTGCCACTATGGTATCCTCTCCTTCTTATTGTATCCTCTCCTTGCTATTGTATCCTCAACCAATCTAAGCTACCACTTGATCTCCTTGGACAACTTGGTTAGCAAGATCCTTGGTGGAAAAGGAGAAGAAATATTGTAGAAGATTACCTTAGTTGAAAGAACCAAAACTAAGAGACTCTGTCTTTGCTAATTTCGGTCATGATAGAAAGGAGTGTGTAACTCCAACCAATGCACCACCTCTTTCTCATTCTCAAAAATGAAAGAGAGAGAACAATAAATGAGAGCCTCTTATATGTTTAATATGGCTAAATGAAAAGACAAAAAGACCAAAAGCAAGGCACTTATTTTCGGTTAACAAATGAAAGTAGGGACAGAGAACATTAAATGCATTGCTCCCTTCATTAACCAAAAGAATGCTAAAAGGTTGACAAGTTTTTCTATATGCCAACATTAAATGACAACCATTAAACCATTTAATGACAAGATCATTAAACCATATAATGAAGACACCACTAAACCATTTAATGATGATGAAGTAAGATAAAAACTCACCTTTTATTTAGCAATTCAATGCTAAATGTTTAGCCATAAAATTTAGCTACATAAAATAGAAAACTACATCATGTAGTTTTGGTTTTTTTGCCTTCCCTTTTTTTCTTTACAACATTTATTTTAATTTAAATAATCTAACTAATTAAATGAAACCAAAATTCAGCCTAATATTAAATGTTCACTTTGGGCTTATAATTAACACTTAATTAGAGCAAACCCATCCTTTAATCAGAGGCTTAAAACCCAATTCAATTAACTTTTAATTAAATTATTCCAGTATTATTATTCTGAATCTAATTCGATGCTTTCTTCTTTCTTATTTCCGACAACCTCTATTTATATTTCTTATTTTGCTTGATAACCTTCCTAGAAGCCAATTGGGGAATCTAATTGAACTTATATCATTCAAGCTCCACTAAGCCCGGAATAAATTTAATCTTATTAAAATTAATTCCAGCTTATTAACCAAATGTCATTCCACTAAAAACAATTAGTTGAACTCTTGAATTCCTAAATATTATGAGAACATGTGTTTCAAATAAGATGTCCAATTGCAAACTCTATTATGAACCATATTATAGCCATCTGCATAATAAAGCAGAAAATTACAGTTTTGCCCTTTTGTTAGTTTTTCCTCCTAGATCTCTCGCTTCACTCTATATAGTCATTAACATACAAGATCTCATCTTGGTGTTAAGACTTGATGGGTAGCTAGTCCATCAAACTATTGGCACTAGTTTAATCACCAATATCCGTAAAACATCCAAAAGTGATGATATCACTATAAACTCTTCATTTGAGTGAATGTTCCCTGATATATGTTTCAATTAATAATTTCAACATGCAGACACTAAATTGATACTCTATAAAAATCCATTCTAATCATATCAAGAATTATAATGAAACACGTATGAGTTCACCACTCATCAAGATTGTGGTTCGCAATAAAAAATGCTAAAGTGTATGTTTTAAGATTAAATTAATTGCCTACTTTATTCTTTAAAAAGATACGTGATTCTAAATTCATTTAATAGTGCCATTATCAATAGTCAATTACTATCATGATATTAAACTCATCATTCCCTTGAAGTAAAATCCTTTAGTTGCATGGAGATAAATTGTAACACTAAAGACTAAACTATAATCAAGCGACCAACTTGATTATTCAACTATAAATCAATTAATTTAGATTCTAATAATATACATATTTCCTATCTGTCTCCACATATATGTATATTACTTACAAAAGAATCTTGGTACCTTATGACTAATTATTTAATGCTCATACAAATAAAACCAAACTCCCTTGATTTATTAATAATAAATATTTTCATTACTAAAGTAACTGGAAGAAGATTAAGTTATATGTAAATACACTTGCTTTCTAGGAAACTATATTTACATAACTCCAACAGTCTCCCGCTTACCCTAAAGTAAGTTTTACATATCCCTCACTCCCATCCCTGACCTTCAAAACTCTTTCGAGACAGAGTCTTCGTAAATGGATTATCAAGGTTTTGCTCTGTGGGAATCTTTACCACATTCACCTTCCCACGTTGTATTATCTCCCTTATGAGATGATACTTTCTCTCAATATGTTTGGCAGCTTTATGGTTTTGAGGTTCTTTAGAGTTAGCCATTGCCCAAATATTATCACAATAAAATGTAATGACCTTTTTTTTCCTCAAGAATTACCTCCAAATCATTTAGGAACTTGCGGAGCCAGATTGCCTCTTTTTTTGCTTCACAAGCAACAACATACTTAGCCTCCACAGTCAAATCAGCAACATAAGATTGCTTGACACTTCTCCAGACTATGGCTCCACCTTCTAAAAGAAATAAAGAACCAGAAGTTGATTTCCTTGAATCAACATTTGATTGGAAATCGAAATTTGTATATCTTGTTGGAATAAGGTTACTTCCAGAGTAAACAACCATTAAGTCCTTTGTCCTACGAAGTTACTTCAGTATGAACTTAACCGTAGTTTAATGCTTCATTCCTAGATTGGACTAGAATCTACTTACTAGTCCCACTATGTAACAGATATTTGGTCTATTACTTAGCATAGCATACATTAAACTTCCAACTGCTGAAGAATATGGAATGTTATGCATGCGTTCGACCTTTTGCTAGGTTTTAGGTACTTGCTCTTTTGAAAGTTTTGTTCCATATCTAGTAGGTGTGAAACTCCTCTTGTAATTTTCCATGGCAAACTTATTGAGCATGTTCTCAATGTAGGTTAATTAAGACAAGGCTATATGTTTGTTCTTAGGATCCCTTATAAGTTTGATCCCTAGAACATAGTTAGCCTCTCTTAAATCCTTCATTGAGAAATGTTTGTTTAGCGATCCTTTGACCGTAGAAAACATTCCAACATCATTCCCAATGAGTAGAATGTTATTGACATATAGGATTAGGAAAATAACCTTTCCTTCTTGTATCCTTTTATAGACGCATAGCTCATCTAGGTTTTGTATGAATCCATATTTTTGATAAACTTATCAAACCTAATGTTCCAAGACTTAGATACTTGCTTAAGTCTATAAATGGACCTCTGCAATTTACATACCTTATGATTATTACCTAGCTCAACGAATACTTCTAGTTGGGCCATATAAATGGTCTCCTCAAGAAACACATTAAGAAATGTGGTCTTGACGTCCATTTTTCACATTTCATAATCGAAGTAGGTTGTTATGGCCAAAATAATTCTGATGGACTTAAGCATGGCAACCAGAGAAAAAGTCTCCTCATAGTCTATACCCTCATTTTGAGTATAGCCTTTAGCTACCAACCTAGTTTTAAAAGTCTCTACCTTTCCATTAGATCCTCCTTTCCTTTTGAAGATCCATTTACACCCTATGGCTTTTACACCTAGTGGTAGATCTACAAGGATCCATACTTCATTGGTGTATATGGAATCTATTTCTGATTCCATCGCCTTGAGCCATTTTTCTGCATCAACATCATTAATAGCCTGCGTATAAATAATAGGATCCATTTATTCTTGGTTCGAGATGGAAATTATGCCTTCTCTTAGACCTGGATACTTGTATGATTGTCTCACAACACTCCCACTACATCTACGTACTACTTGATGTTCAGGCTGCTCTTCTAATTCAACTCTTGAATCCATTTCAACATCTTGTTATGCTATATCCCAATCAAGTCTTGGTTTGGATGAAATAGATAATGCCTTGAGTAGTACTTCATTTCTTCCTTTATGATTTCTCATAAATTCTTCCTCCAAGAAGGTCATATTTGTTGACACAAATACCTTCCTGTCTAGAGAATTGAAAAAATAGTGCCCTCTTAACCTGTAAGCTATCCTACAAACAAATATACTTCTGACCTTAGTTCCATCCTTGTGGATTCAAGTCTTAGAACATAGATTAGGCAACCCTAAGTCCTTGAGTGTCATAATGAAGGCACTCGACCAATCCATAACTCCCTAGGTGTTTTAGGCACCGATTTGGATGGAGCAAAGTTAAGAAGATAAGTTGTCGTTTCTATGGCATATCCCTAGAACAATTCTGGAAGGCTAGCATAGGACATCATTGATCTTACCATTTCCAATAGGATCCTATTCCTCCTCTCAGCTACACCATTCTGTTGAGGTGTTCGAGGAGTTGACAAGTTGGAAACAATTCCATTGTTAATTAGAAATTGTTGGAACTCTCCAAATAAGTACTCACCACATCAATCCTATCGAAGTTGTTTTAATGGCTTGCCTAATAGCTTCTTAACTTCAGATTTGAATTCTTTGAACTTTTCAAAAGACTTACTCTTTTTATGGATCAAATACAAATAGCCATGTCTAGAGTAATCATTTATAAAGGTTATGAAATATTCATAACCTCCTCTAGCTTGTACGTTCATGGGACCAAACACATTAGTATATGCCAAGTCCAACGTGGATTTAGATCTGTTTCCTTTCGAAGGAAATAAGGCCTTGATCATTTGTCCTTCAATAAAAGATTCACAGGTGGGTAATAGACCATTATGCAAGCCCGTAAAGATCCCACCCTTCACTAATCTATCAAGTCTTTTCTGATTCATATGACGCATTCTTAAGTACCACATATATTTTGAATTAATGCTAAAGACATTAGATTGTCTTGGTTTTATCAATTCTGTGGTGTTTAGTGAGCCTGTCATAGGTTTTATAAAGAACAATCCCTGTTTAATTATCTCATCATAAATAAAATCCTTATTCTCATATATTGATACAACATTTTCAAAATATAAGGAATAACCATATTTTATTAGACAAAAAACAGAAATCATGTTCCTTACAATCGTTGGCATGTAATAAATATCCTCCAAATATAACCTATGACTACTAGAAAAGTCCCAGATAATTACTGCCACTGATTCTGTTGAAACATAGGATCCATATGCTATTTTGACTTGAAACTAGCCTTTAAGTAGTCTTTTCCTTTGCTGGAACCCCTGTAAAGAATTGTAAACATGGTTGGTGGCTCCTAAATCTAATATCTAAGAATCAGATAAATCTGCCACATTTCCAGTTCCTAACAAACTTAGGAAACCCATACCTTGTTTGCTTTTGAGGGACTTAAGGTAGACTCGATGGTTTCGTTTCTAGCGGCCCATCTCATTATAGTGGAAACACTTTCCCTTGGTATTCTCTTTGGTCTTCTTTTTTATAGGTTGGGCCTTAACCCTTGTTTAGGCCTTCTTTTTCATTAGACCCTTTTTCTTTTTCTTGTCCTTACCTTTGGCCTTAGAAGAAGTTACTATATTAGCTTCTGGCCCATGAGCCTTGATATTCAATATCTCCTCCATACTCTCGAGGGTATTCATCAAACTCACCTAAGGTGTAATCCTTGCTGTTGAGCTCATAGTCCAACTTAAACTACTAAAAAGAAGAGTTTAGCTACTGATGATCATAATCATCTATGTGTCTGCATCCATATCCGCCCCAAGCATCTCAGCCTCAGTAATGGTAGCAATTACTTTAAGCATGTAATCTCGCATCGGTTCACCAGGTTTGCGTATGAGATTATGAAAGGTTTGGATAGCTTTCACTCTTATAGACCTGGTTCTCACACTAAACATCTCATGTAGGTGATGAACCATTGCACTAGCAATTTTCATACAAGCAATTTTCTTTTGCAACATACTGCTGACAGATGCTAGAATATAACACTTAGTAGTCTTATCAATATTCTGCCAACGCTCCTATTGTTGGACTAGTTCAGGAGTTGAATCTCCACCTGCAAGTGTAGGCTTATTTTCAGTTAATACCTATAAAATTTATCCATATTGAAAAACAATGTCAAGGTTATGTTTCCATTCATTAAATTCTCTACTTTTTCCAATTTGTTATTTGTTATCATTAAATAGACCCAAACCATACAAGACCTAGGATTCATGCCCTCCGGTGGGGAGTAACACTTCACCATATGCAAATGAGCCATCAATCGGAGACCGTGGACTCTCACATGAGCATGCTCTCCCACTCAATCTTTTTGGGATTTAAGTTTTAATAAATACCATCTTGTCTAGATGCAATTTATTACCCATCCTATATTGTTTCATTATATATCTCATATATAATGAATGCATGGCAAGGCCTAGGGTTGGCAATTTTCTAAATGACATGCAATCATATATTATTTACATTTATTTATCCATTCATCACATAAACTAATAAGCCACTTTTGATTGTCCATCCTAGAACACAAAAATAATTACAAGCCTTTTAGGTCCAAAATATTCTTCTTGGATTTGGATCTTCCACTTCGAACTCTTCGCTCACACAACCCGACCTATTTAGTAAAAATTGTAATGGAATTTTATAAAAAAAATTTTATTACTTTGAAAATAAAAATCCAGTACTAGATTTTTATAAAATCGAATCTTTGTCATAAAAAAAATCTAGCACTTGTTTTCATTAAAATTGAAACTATGCTAATACACAAAAGGATACACTGAAACTATTACCTCTTCATTTTTTCAGTCCATGGATGCCTCATCTTCATCATTACATCAATTTGTAAATTACAAAATGAAAGAAAATAAAATAATGAAGCCAAGTAGGAAACATGGTGATGACAGATCACCCTCCTTGTTACAAACCAAATGAAGAAATCTTACATGGTAAATATAAATTCTATGGACAACCAAAACAGCAAAACATACACCATATATATTTTTATCACATAAAAATATGCAGCATACAAAAGCAATTGCTAACCCATGCATCACATATAGGAACCAAAATCATGCATGAGAAAACTGGCTCTGATACCATTTGATGGATCGGAAAAGAAAACAGGCAAGATTTGGTTAAATGGTAGATTTCAAAACGTTTTTAGAAATCATAACACAGTGGAAGCAAGATAACCAAATCAACATGCCACCATACATAATATGGTATATGGAAAAAATTATCGTAAGAACAAGATGGAGATTATATTACCGACTCCTTCGCTACAACTTTAACTCCCGTTGTGCTATCCTATCCTCAATAATATATCCTTTCCAAAGTGATGTATCCTCTTCTTCTTGTTATTGTTTTCTCTTCTTGATATTGTATCCTCGACTAATCCGATCTACCCCTTGTTCTTTTTGGTCAACTTGGTTAATAAGGTCTTTTGGTAGGAAAGGAGAAGAAAACATTGGAAGAGATTTTTCTTAGAAGAAAGAAGAAAAAGATGAGACACCTCTCATGCATTTTGGCTAACACATGCAAGAAAGGAGAGAGTGTCCAAAAACGCAAGAACATCTCTCTTTCACCTTGTCAATTTCACTTATGCATGAAAAGAAAAAAGAGAGGAGCATCCAGTGCATCACACCTTTCTTTAATCAAACATAAAGAAGACATTAAATGAGACTCTTCTCATTTGTTTTAGGATGGTAAAAAGACCAATAACCTAAAATGATGTGTCAATTTCGATTTTAGTGATGAAAAAATGAAGATCATCGATCAAATACGCCTCTTTCATCTATAATAAAATGAATGCTAAAAAAAGTTACATTACATGTCATCGCTAAAAGACAACCTTTAAACCATTTAATGGTGAGATCATACTTCATTTAATGATGATAATGCATGATAAATACCAACTTTATTTAACAATTCAATGCTAAATGTCCAGCTGCACATTCAGCCACTAAAAACTAAAATTTCCTTTCTTTTATTTAAGAATTTTCTTTTAATATAATTAATCTAATTAATTACATCAAATCAAAGTCTAACCCATTTCTAAATATTCATTTGGGCTTCTAATTAACTATTAGTTAGTATAAACCCAATATTCAACCATGGGTTTTAAAACCTCTATTTATATTTCTTACTTTGCTTGATGACCTTCCTTCAAGCCAAGTGGGGAATCTTATTGGACTTAGATAATTCAAGCTCTAATAAGCCTAGAATTAATTTATTCTCATTAGAATTAATTCTAGCTTATTAACTAAATGTCATTCCATTAAAGACAATTAATTGAAATGCTGAATTACTAAATATTATGAGAACACATATTTCAAATATTATGTCCAATTGCAAACCCTATTATGAACCTTATTATAGCTATCCGCACAACAAAGGGCAACAAAGGGTAAAATTATCATTTTGCCCTTATGTTGGTTTTTCCTTTTAGATCTCCTGTTTTACTTTATATGGTGATTAACTCACAAGATCTAATCTTGGTGTTAACAATTGATGGGTACCTAGTCCATAAAACTCCTGGTGCCAGTTTAATCACCAATCTCCATAAAACATCTAGAAGTGATGATATCACTATAAACTCTTTATTTGAGTGAATGTT
>JAOQMP010000008.1:23541732-23556876 GCA_027563575.1 Erythroxylum pedicellare
AGTTTAGCTTCATACTTTTCAATAGTATAGGATTTCATTTTCTTTGCATAGCATAAATTTTGAAAATATAAAACAAAAGGATACTGAACTTTTTGCACTTTTCATGTTTAGCATTTTTGCACCCACATAGTTTTGAACATTCCTTTGATTGCTTTTTGATACATACATACTTTACTTGCATCCATCACATCTCATCTTTTTATTTGACTTTGTGTGCTTGTGAGTCAATTTTGTTACCTTTAATTTTCATTTGAATTGTTCCCTTGTATTCCCCAGAAAACCAAACTTCTACCTTTCTAGCCTAAAATTGAGAGACGATTGAGAAAAATGAGAAAGAAGAGGAGAGAAAAAGAGAGAAGCAAGGTAGTTATTAAATAGGAGTCTAGTCAGCCAAGCAGTGAGAGTGAATCATTAGAAGGAGTGATAATGGCTGAAAACCTAGCTTTTCTGCAAAACCCTAACCTTAATGCTAATCAACCTAGGAATGGAGATAATGGAGGTAATGGAGAGCAGGAGCGAGTTGGTGAGAACAATGAAAATCAAAGAAGGAGGACCATTAGGGAAGCGACTACCTTTGATGTGAACTATGATCCATTTCTTGCTGCTTGTTCTAATTTTGATGTGAATTTTGAAGTTAAAGGATTGCTTATTAACTATCTTCCTAAATTCCATGGCTTGATAGGAGAAGATCCCTACATCCACTTGCAATTGTTGTCCATGATTTGTCAGAGTATGAAACCGGTGGGAGCTTCACTTGATCAAGTACTATAGAAAGTTTTTCACCTATCCTTGGAGGGAAAACCAAGGGAGTGGTATATAAGCCTCCTAAGACATGTGGCGAATGCCTACCAGAGTTGGGCCAATTTGTAAAAGGCATTCTTGGTGAAATATTCTCCGGCCTCCAAAACTTCATCAATAAGGAAGGAGGTCTATTCTACACGTTAAGATTATGATGAGTCCCTCTATGACTATTGGAACCGTTTTCAAGATCTGTTGTCCAAATGCTCCCACCATCAAATACCTGATGAGCAATTAGTGTAGTATTTTTATGACGGACTGAAAAGTCAAGATAAAGGTATGTTGGATGCGGCATCAAGAGGTTCTTTCATTGACCTCACAGCTTCGGAGGCATAGGATCTGATCAAGAAGATGGCTTTAAATCACCAACAGTACAGTGATAGAGATACCAGAGGCGTACATGAGTTGGGACCTTTAACAGCCTAATCTAGAAGAATGGAAAATTTGGAGTCTAAAGTTGACTCTTTAGAAAGTAAAGTGACTTCGTAGTTGTCCTTCATCACTACAAAAATCATTCAACACCTTCTATAGATCTTACTGCACCCAGTTGTGATACTTGTGGGTCAGTAATGGACATCTTTAGTGTCTGCCTAGGTCGTTATGAAGAGGTGTCCACTATGTATCAGGGTCAGCCCAATCAGAAATGGGACCCTTATTCCAACACCTATAACAAAGGATGGAAAGCAAATCCTAGGATCAGTTGCAGAAATGAGGAATGAAGTGGTCCAAACAAATTTCAACAAGGTGGAGGAGCTGGTTCTTCAACAAACCTCTTCCACAACCAACAGAAAGCTCTAACTGTGCCACTAAAAGAGGACACTAACTAACTTCTGCATAACATGATTTCATTGATAAAAGAGGAGAGGACTTCGAATAACAACCAATTTAACGTAATAGCCTCTCTCATTCAACAGGATTCTTCTAAAAATGTTGCTCGGTTCAATACTCTAGAAAAAAGAATGGAGAAATGGGAGACGAAGGCTGAGAATATCAACTCCTACGTCACTCAACTATCTAACAACATTAGTGAGAACCAAGCGAGAAGCAACGGAACTATCCCCTCCAATACTGTTATGAACCCCAAAAGTTTGAATACCATAACCTTCTAAAATGGGAAAGAAGTGAGGTTTAGTAATTAAGATGAGGGAGTAGAAGAAGAGGAGATTGAGAGTAGAGAATTGCCTTTAACAAATGAAAGAGTCAAAAAGTCTAAAAGTTCCAAGGAAAGAGCACTTTTGACTAAAGCAAGCAAAAGTCTAACCCGGAATCAAGCAAGCAAGGAGCCCATGAAGCAAATGAGAAGGAGGTAAACCTTAAAGAACTTCCTTTTCCTAATTCATATTTTCTTAGAAAAAAGATGACTGATACTAAATATGAGAAAGATATCATTGATTTGTTTGGGAGAGTAGAAGTCAACATCCCTTTGCTTGACCATGTGAAAAGGGTTCCTACGTATGCTAAGTACCTTAAAAACCTGTGCACCAACAAAAACAAGTTCAGATCAAATGAAAGAGTGCAAGTTAACTTAAATGTGTCTGCATTGTTTAAACCCCAAATTTCAGTAAAATGCCAAGACCCTGGATCTTTCACCATCCCGTGCACCTTAGGAAAAGTTACCATAGGATGAGCCTTGGTAGATCTAGGGGCAACCATTAACGTTACGCCTAAGTCTGTCTACACATCTTTAGGAGTCAAAAGTATAAAGTCTACATTTGTAGTTCTACAATTGGATGACAGATCTCTTAGGAATCCAGTGGGCATTATAGAGGACATTTTGGTCTAAGTAAAGGGTTTGGTCTTTCCAGCTGACTTTTATGTGCTTGACATGTCTTCTAAAGTTGTATAGGACACTACATTGATTCTTAGTAGACCCTTCTTAAGTAGCACTATGGTTAGCATGAAAGAAGGTACCATCACCATGAAGGTAGGAGATCAAAAGGTGTCTTTTAACATGTACGAAGCAATGAAACATCCTAATGAGGATTATTCGCTTTTGGGACTTAATATGCTTGATGTTACTGTTAATGATACTTGCTTTGATTTTTAATTTAAGGAGGATTCCTTTGATTCTGAGTTGCATTCACTTGATTCTTCTAACTCACGTGTGATTTTAACGTCTTCTATTATCAGTAATGATCCCCATTGGGAAAGCTTTTCTATTAAATTTTTAGGTGATTTTGGCATTATGAAGACTAACATCGATGAGGGAATCGCTGACGTTATTTTACCTCAAAAAAAGTGTCTGATTGAAGGGAAACAAAAGGATTTGGGCCAGGCAGTTGCCACCATGGATCAACTTGATATGGGTTCAACGTTTGAAGTAAAAGGAGATTGTAAAGTCAACCGCATTAGACCTGAGCTGTCATTGGTTGAAGGAAAGGGGAGTAATCTTTTTTCTCTTGAACTTCATAAATTGATCCCTTTAGTTGTGTAACCTCTGGTGATTAAGTTGAAACCCCTACCCCTACTTTAAAAATGCCTTTCTTGAGTCTAACAAGCGATTACTTGTTATAATTGCTAATACCCTGTCTCACAATGAAGAAGAGAGACTCCTTACTGTTTTGAAAGAAAATAAGAGGCCTATAAGGTGGACTTTAGTGGATATACCTGAAATTTGCCTAGCTATTTGCACACATAAGATCTTATTGAGTGAGGTTTCAAAATCTGTGAGGCAACCCTAAAGGAGACTGAACCCACTTATCTTAGATGTGGTTACGAAAGAAATCACAAAATTATTGAGTGCCAGGATCATATATCCTATTTTTGATAGTGAGTGGGTCAGTCCAATAGATGTAGTACCGAAAAAGTGTGGGATAACTGTGATCAAAAATGATAGGGATGAGCTTATTCCTACTAGTGTGCAGAATTCGTGGCGTGGGTGCATAGATAATAGACGATTAAATGACGCCACCAAAAAAGTTCATTTCCCTCTTCCTTTCATTGACCAGATGCTTGAAAGACTTGTAGGCAAATCGTATTATTGTTTTCTAGATGGTTTCCGTGGGTACTTTCAAGTACTTATTGCACCAGAGGATCAAGATAAAACCACTTTTACATGTCCTTTTGGTACGTTTGCATATCGAAGGATGCCTTTTGGTTTATATAATGCTCTAGGGATTTTCTAGCATTACATAATGGCTATTTTTTGTGAATTTTTAGAAGAATGCATGGAAGTCTTTATGGACGATTTCACAATTTATGGTGATTCTTTTGATACATGCCTATCTAGTCTTACAAAAGTTTTAAAGAGGTGTATTGAAAAGAATTTGATTTTGAACTTTGAAAATTGCCATTTCATGGTCAATGATGGTATAGTGCTAGGTCATTTAATTTCTAACAAAGGGATTGAAGTTGATAAAGCTAAGATTGAGGTTATATCTTCTTTGCCTTATCCTGTCTGTATCAAAGATATAAGATCATTTTTAGGTCATGCAAGATTTTATAGGCGGTTCATAAAAGATTTCAACAAAATCGCATTGCCTCTTTCCAAGGTTTTACAAAAAGATGCAAATTTTGAGTTTGATGATTCTTTCATAAATGCCTTTGATAAATTGAAATAAAAACTCATTTCTCCTCCTATTTTAGTTGCTCCTGATTGGAACTTGCCTTTTGAGCTTTCATATGATGCTTCTAATTGCACTGTAGGAGCTATGTTGGGTCAACGGGAGGAGAAACTAGCAAGATTTATTGCATATGCCTCAAAAATACTAGATTTAGCTCAAATCAACTATACAACAACTGAGAAAGAGTTGTTTGTAGTAGTTTTTCCTTTAGAAAATTTTAAGCTGTATTTGTTAAACTCCCATGTGACCATTTTTCTGATCATGCAGCTGTTAGATATCTCCTTAAGAAACCACAATTGAAGCCTAGATTGATAAGGTAGGCCTTGCTTCTCTAAGAATTCGATATTAAGATAAAGGATCGAGCTGGGGTGGCAAACCCTGTAGCTGATCATTTGAGTAGGCTACCTAACGATACACAGGGAGTGGACTCTTCCTAACTGACTTGCGATTCTTTTCCTGATTCAGTTTATGTGCTTTCATTTTTAAAGAACCTTGGTATGCACATATAGTCAATTATCTCATGACTGGACTAACCCCTCCTTTTATGTCTATGTCACAAGCCCAAAAGCTAAAGAGCAAAGTTAGGCATTACATTTGGGATGCTCCTTATCTATGGAGACTGTGCAGTGACCAGGTAATCCAAAAATGCATGCCTAATGAAGAATTCAGTGCTATAATTTCATCTTGCCATTCAATGGTTTGTGGTGGGCATTTTAGTGCAAGGAGAACATCTAGGAAAATTCTAGATTCTGGTTTTTATTGGCCTACCCTTTTTAAAGATTCATTTACCTTTTGTCGGTCATGTGACAAATGTCATCATTTTGGAGGGTTAGGTAAACGACATGAAATGCCTCAGTAGACTTTACTATTTTGCGAAATCTTTGACGTATGGGGAATTGATTTCATGGGTCCCTTTCCCTCATCTTTTGGCTTTATGTATATCCTTTTACCTGTCGACTATGTTTCCAAATGGATAGAGGCTGTACCTACTACAAAAGATGATGTGTAAACGTTGTCTAAAATTCTTAAGTCCAACATTTTTTATCAGTTTGGGATTCCTAAGATTGTGGTTAGTGATAGAGGGACACACTTTTGTAATAGGGTCATTGATCACCTATTTTCCAAATTTGGAGTCACTCACAAAGTCTCCACTGTATACCACCCACAAACCAATGGTCAAGCTAAAATATCGAATAGAGAGGTGAAGCACATCTTAGAGAAGATGGTAAAGACATCAAAGAAGGACTGGAGTCTACACTGTGGACCTATCAGACTGCCTATAAATCCCCAATAGGCATGTCCCCTTACCTTTTAATCTATGGCAAAGCTTGTCATTTGCCGGTGGAGTTGGAGCATAAAGCATATTGGGCAGTCAAGCACTATAACATGGAATTGGAATCTTCTAATATGGAGAGGAAGCTATAGTTGTAAGAATTAGAGGAGTTGAGGCTAGAGGCGTACAAGAATTCTCTGCTCTACAAGGAGAAAACAAAATTGATGCATGATAAGACTCTCTAGAGGAAAAGCTTCAAAGAAGGGGACAAAGTTCTGTTATTCAAGGCTCGTTTCACTTTTAAGCATGGAAAGTTCAACACTCGTTGGGATGGGCCATACTTAGTCACTATGTGCACAATTTTTTTATGGTAGAGCATTTACATAAAGAGACCAGAGCCAAACTCAAAGTGACTGGTCACTTATTGAAGCTCTATTATGAAAATCGGCAACCTCCGTAATCATCAGGTTGTTTCTTCCCTTCACTTATTTACAGACTCTTACTCTGTGACTGATTATGACATGGTTGGGTGCATTAGTTTATTGAATAAGTGTGGGGGAGAAACCATTTCAGTAGGACATTAGCTTAGCTTTTAGTTTAATAAGTAGTTTTTCAATTCAATAATTCCTCTCCTGTTTTATGTTTCCTATGCTTTCTGGCTTAATGCATGATAAATCTTCAAGTTTGAGGCAATTGATGTGATTAATTGTGCTGCACTTTGTTTTTTTAAGCTATTCTGGTGCCTAATGACTTTTTATATGATCTTTAAGTATACAAAGTATTTAGCTTGAGTGATGTGTTTGTTTGTGAGTTAAGTTTCTCATTTTTGTCTTCCTGAATTTTCCTTTTAGGTAAAGTTCGCCGCGGCATGAAGTCCACATTATTGGGGCGAACTTACCTTATTTCCTTCATGTTGATCTCAGGAAAATTTCACCACGGTATGGATTCCACATTGCCGCGGCGTAAGTTCCTTACACCTTTTCTGTTTCTTTCGGGTAAATTTCACTACGGCATGGATTCACATTGCCGCAGAGAACATACCTCATTTCTTTCTGTTCCTCTCGAGTTTATTTCACTGTGACGTGCATTTAACGTCACAACGGTGAACTTCCCAGCATTCTTTTTTGTTCCTTTAGGGTTAATTTTGCCACAGCAAAACCTCTATAAGTTGTTGTTTTCGCGATTAGTGTTTAAGTTTGCTACGGTGAATTTCAACCTTCCCCGCATCGAAAGTTTAATTTGCACGAATTTTACCTGGCGAAATTACCATTCCATCCCTATTTTCTCTTAACATTTCATACTCCCTCTATAACCCCCCAATCTCCTTTTTCCTTTGTCTCCACCCTCATTTTTTGCTGCTGCCATCGTCGAGCTTCTTGCCCCAATCACTTCCTTCCAACTTTTTGTACTTCCTTCAATCTTCATAAGTATTTTCTTCTATTCATTTTTCTTAGTTTTTTTTTGTATTGTTTAGGGTAGATTAGCTTATTATCTTGTTTTATTTTCCATTTTCCCTTTAGATTGATTTTGTATAGGATAGCTTGCTTTACTCATTTGATTAGTTATGTTTGTGTGTGCATTTTCTGTAAGACAATGCCTCAAGTTAAACTCCCTACCCGTGCTACCCGTACTGCCCCTCCTAGTGATTTTAATTCCTCATATAGTTTCACTTTTTTGGAAATCACTGAGAAAGTAAACACTAAGCCTTTCATCAAAGAGTGACCCTTTCCATTAGCTCCCCCTGAAAATCCCTTCATGTAACAACTTATTGCTTCCCAACTCACAGGCTTAGTTAGACCCTGTGCTCAAGGCAACGATAAATTCATTTGCCATTTTTATACTTATACCAGATTCAATGATACAATGGAAATTAATTTCCATGGTATTAAAGCACCCAATGCATTCACCACCGCTAGCATCCGCCACCATTTCAATCTTCCTCCCATTCTTTGTTGCCACTATGATCAGCTGATCCACAACTATCCTTCAGATGATGTTATTTGCACCCTCTGTGAAGAAGGTGTTGAATAGCATCGACCCTGATATTACCAACTCTAACTTAAATGATCTGATCTCCGACCCATAGCTCGTCCTTGGCTTTATCTAGTCTACAACAATATCGTCCGGATCACCCACCTCGCCTCCATAATAAAACAACAACCTCTACACATCTACCTCCTAATGAGTGGTTGCCCGATCGATATAGCTGATGCTATCACCTTCGCCCTTCATAACTCCATCACTACCGCAAAATTTAACAATGCCATCACCTTTCCTTATCTCATCTCCAACATTTTTCGAGCACACAATGTCCCAGAGTTAAAGACTAACAACTATTTTGACCCGACCCTACTCTTTAGGTATACCCGCCTTAAGTAACCTACCATCCACCCACCTCATCCCTCCACCTATGCTTAAGATATTAGTGCAACCTTTGTAGTTGCGGCACCAGTTGAGGATCATTCTCCAGCTCAGGACATTCCTGAGCCTGTTACTTTACAAACCCTCGTTGGTAAAGTCAACGGACTTTGTACAAACCTCTCCCATCTCCAAGACACTCTCTACCAGGAGATAGCCCAGTAGAAGGAGAGAGAGGTTTTATATGACCAGGATAGGTGGTATCGTTAGCACATGGATGCATTGCTCACCGAGCATTTACACTTCCAGTTACCATCTGATGAAGATGACCCCCTAAGCGGCGCTGGCATATCAGGAACAGGTCCTTCTAGATCTGGGGATGATCTTCCTATAGAGTAGCTTGAGTCATTTATTATTTTTGTTTTAGCTAGTTGCGTTTTAGTTTTCAATCTGTTGGATACTCAGTTACATTTTTGTTATGTACAAAATTAATGGCCAATTATTTATATAATTCTCATTGGGCTTTTCCCGGTATGTTGTTAATCAATAGCCTTCCACTTACTTTTCATTGCATCATGGTGTTTTAATTGTTATTCACATTGAGGACAATATGATGTTTAAGTGTGGAGGAGGTTATTCAATTTTGGCAATGTTTCTTTATGCATCATTTTTGGTGATTTAATTGCTTGTGCAAGTAATTTGTGTGTCCTTTGTAAATTTTTAAACTTGGTAATTTAGGTGAATTGCATTTTTCAAGTGTTTCTGCAATTTTTCACCACGACGACACTGCGAATTTGTGGTTCGCCACGGTGAGATCTTAGTTTTGTCGCAGCGACGCTATCCCTTTTATAAAAGAAACTATTTTAATTCCCTCATTTCAATAATTCTCCCAAATTAGATTCTTCTCACTCCTTGAGGATTTTATAAATTTCAAAGTTTTCCATGTGTTTTTGAAAAAACCATCTATTTTTTTACATGATAGTTGATTTTAGTTAATTTCATTTTCAATATTTTCATGAGAAGCAAGTGAGGGTACGCTGAGAGAGTAGCATTATGTGTTTTTAAACCTTGAGATTGCTTAATTAAGATACTAACCTTGTTGGAAGGATATTGGGGCTTGAATTCTTTCATTATTGTGTGCATCTGCTTAATTTCATGTCTCCCTAGAACTTGTTTTAATTCTTGATCAAAGCTTGATGAACTAAAATTTTGTTAATATGATAGAGACAGCCTTTTCAAAACCCTACTTACCCAAACACTTAATCTTTGCTAGCCCTTTGAGCCTTCTTTTAAGTGCATACATATTTCACAATTAATGTGAATTTCTCATCTCCATTTTAAAAAAAATCTATACAAAAGAAAAGAAAGAAAAAGTTCCAAAAAGTTTAAAAAAACAGAAAGCCTTCTCAAAAGAGAAAAGTTATAAAAAAAATATGTTAGATTATGTTTGTTGTTTGTTTAAATACTTTCTTACGCATAGTTGGCATTTGTTTCATGAGAAAAATAATTGTGATGCATGTACTCATTTTTCCTTCCTCTATTCAATCCATTTCATATAGACTTCCGTACATTACAATCTTGAAAAGTCCTTTTGATTCTCGAAATTATAGTTCTTGTGGTAGAGAGGTAGAATTATCACATGCTTATGGAAAAGAATGGACTAAGCAGATTGTTAAGTGAAATTATCCCAAAACAAGTGAGTTGAGAGATTAAACACATTACCTTGAGAGAAATCTCTTTTGCCCAATCTCTTAGATTAAATACTTATAGTGTTCATTTTCTTAGTGCTCTTTTAGTTTACTTAGGTTGATTTCTGAGGAAGTGACTTAACTGATTCTCTACTCTCATTTTTAAACATGGTCTGAATTTTCTTTTACACTTGTGTCTCTTTGACTTTTATAAACTTTGTCCAGGAGTACCAAGGTCTAAGTGTGGGGGAATTTGATTGAACCTAAGTTTCCTATATCAATTGATGACAATTTCATGGTTTTTATTATACTTCTTAGCTCTTATTTTCATATTTTGTGCTTAATTTAACTCATAAGTGCTCATTTTGAATTAATGTAGTTTGAGGGTAAAATTGTCACAAATAATTAGTAATTGCACTAAATTGATCTTTAAAACAATTGATACTGCATACTACTATTTTTCATTATAGGAGATTCAAGAAGACCTAAGTAGTGAAGACCAAGAGCACAAGTTAACAAGTCAACGAGAGTAACAAGCAAGTTCACGGCAGTGAAGATGATGTTTTGTGACGAAATTAGAAGATCTTTTAAAGAGAACTTTCAAGTAAAGTTCGCAGTGGAGAAGATAATGTTTGTGCCTTGGCGAAAGCTAAAATTTACTAAAAAAATCTTTCGAAAAAAGTTCGCCACGGCGAACTCATCCTCTCACCACGGCAACACCTTTGAATGGGCACAGACCCGAACAATTTTTGACATATTAGCCAACTATGCAACCCGATCCATAAACCTATTTTATGCAAAAAAAACTATTTTATGCTAACTTACAAAAGGAGAAGAGAGCCGACACCTCCAGACTCGTATTCCATCATCTCCCCACTCATAGTCCATCTTCACAAGTCATCGTCTTCTTCCATATTATCATCCATTTCTTCCATTTTCCACCGTCGATTACTACCATGGGTGTCTCCAGTTGGTTCTTGGTTGTGAAGTCTCTTGGAGCTATGCGTGGCTAGGCATCTCTCTCCTCTTGAAGATGTAGTAATGGATAGAGTTCAATAGGCTTAAAAAGGGGAGTAGCTTAATCCATATCTAGCTATGAATTATGAACTCCTAGGTTTAGGATTTGTAATTTCTAGTTGAAATTCTTGATTATAGTTTTTGGATATTCAATGTGTGGTTTGGATTTGTTGATGTATAACTTTAAGCTTAAATATATGATGTCTCATATATGTCCATTTATGATCTTATTGAATCTCTTTTATCTTGCATAGATGTGTTTGATATTAAGTTGAATCTAGATCCCAAAGTGACTTGTTTCATTGACTTACCCACTACACACACTAAGAGCATTTAACAAGGTTTTGAGAAATGAAGTCTCATTGATTAAGATCTTGGACTTAAAGATTTCTTTAAGGTGACTTAAAGAGTTCTTTAAGGTTTACCCATTTGAAATGTAGTGATTTCGAGTCCCATCAAAAATTGATTTCGAACTATGATAGCCAAAGCTTATTTTCAAGAGGATACTATCCCTATTTGATCATTTGTCTTAATCTTTCCGCTTTCTATTCCTATAAATCCAAAAATATATTTTACACATTTTTCTTACAATTCCATTTAATATTGTTAAGATTTCCAAAGGTCAAAACGCCCTCCTTACCAATTTAACTTGCATTTCATGACATATAGGTTAGCTTAGGTCCATTCGTCTAGGTTCCGATTAAGTGAGACAACCCAAGGTTGCATCCTATATTGCAATCTTTGGATTATATTTTTTTAATTTGACCTTCAAAGGTACGAACTAAGGTCTGAATCAACGTCTAAAGCTAAAATTGATGTTTTTAAAGACATCGAAAACTAAAATTGATGTGTATGATGGTACCCTCTCTAATGATTTTGATGGTGAAGTTGTTGAATTTAATATTCGTGATGCCATAAAACTTTCAAATGAAGTTAATTTTGTTTATACCATTGATGTAATTAAATATTTGGCACAAAAGGTTTTGATTTTAATAGAAAGGATGCTTTGGAAGTAGCCATTAGTGAAGATGTTGATGAAGAGGAGTTTGATGAATTTTTATTTACTAATGGGCTATAAGAGAACATTTCAGTGCTCAATGAAAATCATATGGAACAAGTGCAAAGTAATGTTTCCTATATTGATTTACCTATTTCTAACAAAATTAGAGAATAATAAGAATACAAATTGGTGCAGGTTCTTAAGGAGCATAAGTGACTATTGGATGGATGATTGCGGACATTAAGGGAATTAGCCCATCTACATGTGTGCATAGAATTTTATTAGAAGAAGGAGCAAAACCTTCTCGACAACCCCAAAGGAGATCAAATCCACCTATGATGGATGTGTTTAAAAAAAACTTAAATTTCTTGAGGTTGGAATTATTTACCTTATTTCTAATAGTGATTGGGTTAGGCCCGTCCAAGTGGTGCCCAAAAAAGACTGGAATAATTGTTGTGAAAAATCAACATAATGAACTGATCCCTACTCGTAGGTAGAATGGTTAGAGAGTTTGTGTTGATTATAGAAAATTAAACTTAGTAACTAGAAAGGACCATTTTCCATTACCTTTTATGGACCAAATGCTTGAAAGACTAGTAGGTCATGCTTACTATTGTTTTCTTAATGGTTATTTAGGTTATTTTCAAATTGCAATTACACTAGAAGATTAGAAAAGACAACTTTTACATGCCCATTTGGAATGTTTGTATATCGGCACGTGCCCTTTGGATTTTGCAATGCCCCTGCCACTTTTCAAAGGTGTATTGTTATCATATTGTTAGATTATTTTGAAATCATCATTGAATTTTTAATGGATGATTTTGCCATTCATGGAGATTCCTTTGATAATTGTTTGCATAACCTTACACTAGTCCTTAAGAGATGCATTGAAATTAACCTTGTTTTAAATTCTGAAAAATGTCATTTTATAGTGGAACACGGAATGGTTTTGGGTCATATTATCTCCTCTAAGGGAACTGACATTGATAAAACTAAAATTGATATTATCCGATCCTTACCTTACCCCACTATCATAAAGGAAGTTCATTCTTTTCTTAAACATGCAGGGTTTTATAGAAGATTTATAAAGGATTTCTCAAAAATCGCCTTACCTCTATGTAAGTTGTTACAAAAGGACATAACATTTGAGTTCGATGCAGTATGTAAGAGAGCTCTAGTTGAGTCGTAAACATTACTGACTATTGCACCAGTTATGCAACCACCCAATTGGAATGTTCCCTTTGAGATAATGTGCAATGCAAGTCATTACACTATTGATGATATGCTAGAATAAAGAATTGGGAAGGCATCACATGCCATTTATTATGCTTCTAGAATTTTAGATGATTCTCAACACAACTCCTCCACTACTGAAAAAAGAACTTTTAGCTATTGTTTTTGTTTTAGAAAACTTTTTCTCTTCTTTACTTGGTTCTAAAGTAATTATTTATTCTAATCATGTAGCTCTTCGTTATTTATTGATTAAAAAAGAGGCAAAATCAACACTAATAAGGTGAATACTTCTCTTGAGTGAATTCAGCATAGAGATAAAGGACAAGAAAGGAAAGGAGAATCAAGTTGCTGATCACCTTAGTCGTTTGACTAGGGAAGAAGATAAGTTTTGTTTAAATGATAATTTTCTTGATGAACAATTATTTGCAATTAAGGAAATAGAACATTCGTATGTCGATATAGTTAATTATTTAGTTGCCAAAACTTTTCCTAATGATGTGCCTAAATTGAAAAGAGATAAGATTAAAAGTGATGCTAAATATTATGTATGGGATGACCTTTATTTGAGGAAACATTGTGCTAACCAAGTAGTTAGACGATGTGCTCCTAATAATGAGACTTTTATTATTTTATATTTTTGTCATTCCTATGCATAAGGATGTCATTTTCGAGCTAAAAGAACAAATAGAAAGGTTCTAGAATGTGGTTTTTACTAGCCAAGCCTATTTTGAGATTCATATGTCTTTTGTAAATCATGTGATAATTGTCAAAGAATAGGTAATATATCCTTAAAAAAAAAAACAGAGATGCCACAAACTCTATACTAGTTTGCAAAAATTTTTTATATTTGGGGCATTGACTTCATGGGACCGTTCCTTGCATCATTTGGTAATGTTTATATATTGTTAGCTATTGATTATGTTTCAAAATGGGTGGAGGATAAAGCCACTAAAACTGATGACTCTAAAGTTGTTGTAACTTTTATCAAGTCTTACATCTTTTGTAGGTTTGGAATTCTAAAAGCATTGATAAATGATTGAGGCCCTCACTTTTGCAATCGAACAATTGAGGCCTTATTTAGAAAATATTGTGTTACACATAAGATTTCAACTAATTATCATCCACAAACTCGTAGTCAAGTGAAGGTATCTAATTGGGAGATCAATTTCATACTTGAAAATACAGTAAACCAAACAGAAAGGATTGGAATTTGCATTTAGAGGATGCCTTATGGGCATATAGGATAGCCTATAAAATATCTATTGGTATGTTTCCCTATTGGTTAATGTTTGGAAAACCATGCTTTCTTTTGATTGAGATAACACAGAAAGCTTATTGGGCCATCAATAAATTCAATATAAAGATGGATGAAAGTAAGGAACACAGGAACCTAAAGTTACAAGAGTTAGAGGAGGTTTGTAATGATGCCTATGAGAGTGCAAGAATTTACAAAGAGAAGACAAAAGCTTTTCATGATAAAATGATTTCAAGAAAGGAGTTTAAAGTTGGACAATAAGTTCTTTATAACTCTCGACTTAGATTATCTCTAGGTAAGCTTCATTCTCTTTCTAAAAGGCTTTATATTGTTACTAATGTTTTTCCTCATGGAGTAGATGAAATTCAAATCGTGAAAGCATCTAAGGTATTCAAGGCCAATGGTTATAGACTCAAGCCTTATTATAAGGGTTTTCAACCTAAAAATGTGGAGGAAATTTTACTCAAGGTTTTTGTTTACTTATACTGAGGAAGCAAAAATTAAGTCAAGCCACAAACATTAAACAAAGGTGCTACTTAAAAGGTAACCCAGGGGGAGTTTGTTCCTTCTCTATTTCTTTTTGAGCTAGTTTAGTTTTCATTATTTGTTCCTTACTTTGCACTTAACCTTACATTCGGGACAATGTAAGTTATAAGTGTGGGGGAGGGGATAACTTGAGATTTTTTATAAAAAAATTCCTTCTTTTTGTTTTTATCATGTTAAATTGTTTTTAAGAAGATGCTATATTCATATATGGAGAGTGAATAACTAGAGAGATTCATGACAACTTGGCTATGTAAGCTTTGTAACATCCCATCACCGATGGGAAGGGTAAAATGAAAATTTGGGACGGGTTATGAGTGTATATATGGATCTCGGCAGGAGCATGCATATTATGGCCTCTATATATATATGAATGGCAATTTTTGTATATGCACATGACTGTACATGCATTCATG
>JAOQMP010000008.1:23570117-23580252 GCA_027563575.1 Erythroxylum pedicellare
TTATTTCATATTAATTATCATTATTATTTATTATTAAGATTTTTGAAAGCATGGTTGATGTAAACAGTAAACTAGTTAAGTATACAGTACAACTGTACAATATACCAATGGACTATTTTGCAAAATTTAAAAATTTTAGGGACTATTTCATAAATTTAAAAAATTACTTGAAACAGTACCCAGCACTGACCAGTACCAGTATAATTCCATTCTAGAACTCAATCCAGTACCGAGCCTAGTACGGTATTCATAACTTTGGTCATATATGAATAAGATTAAATATCTTTGATCATTTAAATAACGAATGGAAAATGGTCTTATATATTTGTGTGTATAACCTTAAGAATCTCTCTAATTGAAGTTGCACTTTTGATACACATATTTATTTGCTTTCCTTTAAAGTAATAAATATAAGTAAATAAAGTAAATAAAATCAAGACTAGTTATTTTATCATTATTAACAAGCCTTTTCATTCTTTTAATGGAGATATGATCCAATCTTCTACACTATAATTAAGAAGATTCTTTATTAATGTTCACTTGCTTAACATTGATTTTATTATGTATATTACATTCGTTAGATTACAGCTTTGCATGCAATAGATATAAATATAAAACTATTAAACAAGTGTTTTATATTAAATACAAAATTGTTATGTTTTGCAGGGCCTATTTTGTGTTAAAGAGCGTTAATAATTGTCCAACCTTTTCCTTCTTCTTTGTAGTCTGTGGTTGTCTGTCCATCCAAGTAAGTTGTCCAATTAATGTCTACTGTATGTTTTGTTTTAATAGTATGAGTATGAGTATTTGGGTTTGGGTTTTGTTTTAATGCAAAAGAGGTCTTGGTTTTATATTGTTGATTGGTATATTCCTAGAATCATTGATGAGTAGATGTATGAATAACATAAGTATGATATATAGGCTAGAAACACATGATGCAGCTCCTATGAGGCTTATTGATGAAATATTCCACAAGTTTAGGAGTCACAGTAAGAAGTCCCTTTCTTGATTCATATGGTCTAATAATGCCACGCACTTTAGTGTTTGTTGGAATTCAAACTTGGTATATGAACCTGTAGTAATTAATCGAGAACTAGTAGCTTGTATATTCATATATAATTATGGATGATTTAAGGCATACTAAACCCCTAGGATGGCATATAGGCTGGAAACCTGTGATGTAGCTTCCGTGAGGCTCATTGATAAAATATTATATATTCTTAAGACCCATAACGAGAAGACCCTTTCTTGTTTCATATGGTCTAACAATGTTGCATACCATAGTGTTTGTTTGAATTCAAACTTAGTATATAAACTTATATTGATTAGTCGAGAAGTATTAACTTGCATTGATTTATCATTATGTTATGTATAATGAGGATTACTTTTAGTAATTGAGTAATTTATTTTTAATTATATAGCAATATGGACAAAAGTTGGATGTCTTATTGGAAATGGTCCATTGAATACTTAAAAGGAGTTGAGTGTCATGCAATTTGTAAAATATCAAATGGGTGATGAATGTCGTATTCGTTGTCCATACATAGATTGCTTAAATGTCAACATTCAAAGTTAAGACATGGTATATAATCACTTGCTAATATAAGAAATAGATAAACTCTATATTCTATGGCTTTATCATGGACAACGTTCAGAAGCAAGTTATAGTAGAAGTTTTGATACAAGTGTTGATGATGGTAACAACAATGATGTAGAAGATTATGATATTAGTGACGATGGTGATGATGAGATTGGCGAGATGTTAAAGGATTATGAGAATTGTATAGAGACTATGAATGAAACTGATTTGCCTAACATAATTGGTAATACTACAGAAGATAATTTTGGGAAGTTATTGAAAGTTTCTCATGAAGAATTATATCCAGGGTGTTCAAATTTCTCACAACTATCTTTCGTTGTAAAGTCGTCGCATTTGAAGGTCTATAATAAATGGAGTAACAAGTCTTTTGACATGTTAATTGACTTGCTCAATGATGCATTACCTGTTGGACACAAATTGCCTAAATCTTACTATAAAGCAAAGAAATTATTAAGGGACCTTGGATTGAGATATATATAAATACATGCTTGTAAGTATGATTGTGCTATATTTTGGAAGGACAGTGAAGATCTAGATGAGTGTCCCATTTATGGTACATTGAGGTGGTGAGTGGATGATGAAAGAGGGAAAAAGATACCACATAAAATCTTGAGATACTTCCTTATTAAACCATGACTACAAAGGTTTTTTTTATGTTAATAAAAACAACCATAAATATGAGGTGGCATAAAGAGAAATGCATTGATGATAACATTATGCATCAACCAGTAGACTCAATGGCATAGAAAGACTCTGATGGAAAGTTTCCATGGTTTGCACAAGATTTTTGTAATGTTTGACTTGGTTTAGCCTTAGATGGATTTAATCCATTTGGTAGTATATGTACTTCTTAAGACATGTGTCCTAGTTCCAAGAAATTTACCTTTATAGAAGTGTATGAAAAAGCCTTTTACATTATTGTCTTTACTTATTCCAAGACCTGCTGCTCCTGTTAAGGATATTGATGTATACATGAAACCATTAATTGATGACTTAAAGCATTTATGGGAGGTTGGATTAGAAAATTTTAATATTGTGGAGGTGAAACATTTGTAATGCATGTGATTATTTTGTAGGCTATAAATGATTTTCCAAGTTATGGGAATTTGTCTGGATGGAGCACTAAATGGTATATGGCCTGTCATGTATGTAACCATCAAACTTATTCAATGAGGCTACGAAGTAAAATATGTTGTACGGGACAACGTCGTTACTTGGAACATGGCCATAAATGGCCAAGAAGCAAATTATTTAATGGAAAACTAAAATTAGGTAAAGCTCCTTTGCTTTTGTCTAGTGACGATGTGATTTACTAACTATCACATTTGGGTGACATTATACCTGACAAACACCCAAGTAATACAAAGTGAAAGTGAAAGTGAAGTGTTGTTGAAAACAATTGGAATAAAACAAGCATATTTTTCAATTTGCCATATTGGAAGGAATTGCTATTGAGGTATAATCTTAATGTGATGCATATTGAAAAAAGTATTTGTGAGAATATTTTAGGAACTTTGATGGGAATTGATGGCAAATCGAAAAACACAATTAAGTTTAGGTTATGGTTGGAAGACATGAATATAAGAAAAGATTTGAATTTGAAAAGAAGAGATGATGGGTCATAAATCATTCCACCTATTTATTGCAACATGTTAAAAAAGGAGAAGCAAACTTTTTGTCAATTTCTTAAATCAGTCAAGTTTCTTGATGGCTATGCATCTAATATATACCATTGTGTGAATGTTAAAGAGGGAAAAGTGTTGGGGTTGAAAAGTATTGATTGTCATGTACTTTTGTAATGATTAATTCCTATTGGAATTTATGGATGTTTACCGAAGGATGTGTCTGTAACTTCGAATCAATTGGGTGAGTTTTTTTTTAAGCAATTATGTTTTAAGACACTGAAAGATAAAGAGCTTAAGAAAATGGAAAAAGAAATAGCTTTGATTCTATTTAAGATTTAACTAGTATTCCCCCCATCTTTCTTTGATGTTATAATGCATTTAATAATTCACTTACCATACGAGGCAAAACTTTATGGACCAGTTCAATTTCAATGGATGTTTTCCATTGAAACGTAATTTATATTAACTTCAACTTTTTTCTTCTAAACTTATTAGTTAGTAATAATTGTTAATGTTTTATATTTTGTCTAGGTTTTTATACTCTCTTAAGCGCTATGTTCGTAATAGAGCTTGATCTGAAGGGTCTATTATAGAGGCTTATATAGTGAATTAATGCTTGACATTTTGTTCGATATACTTAAATGACATAGAGATAAGATTTAATAAACAAGAACGTAACTTTGATTTGATTAAGATAGTGGATTGTCAGTTTTTCCCAAAAAGTAAGGCCTCTTAGTGCTGGAAAATATGTGGAGTTATCTAAAGACGAACTTGAAATTGCCCATTGGTATATTTTTAATAATTGCGAGGAAGTCAATATATATATGGAGTATGTATATTACTTTTACTTCAAATTTTCATATTTAAATTTAGTGTTTGAATCTATATTTCTTTATCTCTATTTACTTTTTTTAATATAGAGCACAAAGATTCGATTCGAAGCAAAGGGATTGTTAATGTTGAAGACAAACATAAGATAAAGTTCACATCATGGTTTAGGACTCGAGTAACTTTTTTGTATTATATTATAAAGTTTTGATGATTTGTATATCATATTAACTTCTAATTATAATTTGTCCTATAGCTGATATAGTTACATAATTGTAACATGTAAGAGGCGACAACAACATTATATGCTTTGGCATGTAGGTCTCCTATATGTGGTAGAAAATATACAGGTTGCATTGTTAATGGAGTTTGATTTCACATACAAGATCAAGACAGTCAACTTAGAAACCAAAATTATAGGGTTGTTATTGAGGGATGTCATAAGGATGATTTTATTGACTTCCACGGTATCATCTCAGAAATAATAGAGTTGCATTACATCAAGGATAAAAAGGTTGTTTTATTTAAGTACAAATGATTTAATATTAGTGACATAAAAGTGAATGGCAATATTACTAGCATCAAAGTTATTAAGACATGGTATAATAATAACCCTTTTGTCCTTGCAAGTCAAGTTAAGCAAGTTTTCTACCTCAACAATACTATATTAGGCAGCAATTGGAAATTCGTTTAAAAGTTTCAACACCAAAATCTCTTCAATTTTTATGAAAGGGATAATGGTATAATGAGTGAGGATGGTGATGAAACCTATCAAGAGATTAAATCAAAGCTAAATAATGAAGTCATTCAAATAGAAGATGCAAATATATCATCATTCCATAGGAGAGATGTTGATCCCAATATAGTACAAATGGATGAAGTACAATCCAATCTTGTTATAGAAAGAGATGAAGACTATGTTGAAGATGAGTTATATGACAATGATGATACCTTGGTTGAATATAATAGTGATGAACAATCGAATCATAATGTAATTAATAATGATGATTTTCAAGATCTCGACCATGATAATTGAAGGTAATAAAAGTGTTATTTATTTTGTTTGGTTGATGTTTGAGTTATGTTAATACGTATTGTTGATATTTCACTTATGTTAATCCGTATTGTTAATGTTTGACTTATGTTAATGCATATTATTGATATCTGAGTTATGTTAATGCAACTTATTGATATTTGACTTATGTTAATATAGAATGTTGATGTTTGAGTTATGTTTATACGTGTTGTTGATGTTTGAGTTATGTTTATGCGTATTGTTGCTGTTTGAGTTATGTTCATGTGGAATGTTGATGTTTAAGTTATGGTTATACAGAATGTTGCTATTTGAGATATGTTTATGTGGAATGTTGATGTTTGACTTGTGGTTATGTGTATTGTTGTTGTTTGAGTTATGTTCATGGGGAATGTTGCTGTTTGAGTTATGTTCATGCGGAGTGTTGTTATATCAGTTATGTTAATGCGAAATGTTGAAGTTTGAGTTATGTTTCTATAAATTATGAGTTATGTTCATGTGAAATATTGATGTTTGAGTTAGCGTTATGCAGAATGTTGTTGTTTAAGATATGTTTATGTGGAATGTTGACGTTTGAGATATGGTTATGTGTATTGTTCTTGTTTGAGTTATGTTCATACAGAATGTTGATGTTTGAGTTATGATTATGCAAAATGTTGTTGTTTGAGATATGTTTATGTATAATGTTGATATATGAGTTATAGATACCAATATAATGGCAGCTAGTAGAAATAAAGAAAAGAAGGTGGTGAGTATCTAAGTTATCCCTAATCAACAACAACCATATCAATCAATCCTCCCTAACAATAACCATATCAATAGAACTTTAGCCAACAACACCAATTGACTTCATCCACGAATGAAGCCAATCAGCAACAACCTCCTTTTACCTTAACTAGTGCTGAGGGATCTGCAAGTGCATTAATCTTTAACACCTATAATTGGACTTATGCTCAAATATATTTTTACTTGTTTAATATATATTTTCTTATCATTATTCATTTATTATAAAGGTCCAATATCACCATCGAAAAAAGAGGAAGAGGTATAGCTAAAGGTTTGGAGTTGCAACGCATGAATGTTGCAATGAATAGCAAATTGTCTATATCTATTGATACCTTGTAAGGTCGTCCTATAGAAAAGATTCAGTCGGCAAAATTGTCCAGTGAGATGGGAGTAATTGCCAGAACCAAATTGTCTTGCCTTAAGCATGCCAATTAGTTGAAGGAAGGAAATTTAATAGAGAATGCTTTGGATAAATTTTTAGTAAAATTTTAATTTATTTAATTATATTCAATAATCTTTTTCTTATTTAAATAGTCACACTTTTACTCATAGATGAAATATCGACAACCTTGATGCATTAAGCTATGTCACTTCACTTTTGAAACAAAGGACCAAGGATCGTCGTTATCAACTTCATAAATATTACAAATCTTTTCTTTCGGATGATGAGGTAATGAGACATATTCTAGAGCGATTGTCTCCAAAAAATTGGAATAATTTGTGTGATTTTTTGGCCTCTCCTAACGTTCAACTTTGTTTTCTTTCCCTTCACATTTGTTTCCATTAATCTTCTTAGACAATGTGATCACTTTTTTTCTTTATTTAGGAAAAGTGAAAAGGAGAAGGTTATCAAAGGAAAAATTAAAACTTCTGACAACCAAGATTCTAAATAATTGGTTATCGTGCGAACTGAATTTGTAAGTTCATCGTTTACAAGTTATAATTATATCAATAAATACAATATTATTTATTGTGTTTTGAATTTTTTTCATCAACCACAGTTAGAAGGAACTATATGGAGAAGGGTATAATAGGATCATACTCTACAAACTAATACACTATAAGGAAGGTGAAAGGTAAATGTCTGAAGAACCACACAATAATTATGTAAGTATAAAAATTTATTTAAAATTTTAGTTTATTTATTTATATAGTAGTAACTAATAATATTTGAATTTCATATTAATTTTTTAAAATATTAGAAAAAGATGCAAGAGTTGTTGCAAATATTATTGTCTTGCAAAAATGAGTCAAACGTAGATGACAGTTGCAATGCGGTACTTGGTACAAAATCTAGCTACATCAAATGTCTTGGGTTTGGCTTAAACTAACTGATTTATCCTCATCAAGAACAACATATTTTGACCGTCATCAAGATGAGAACTAGTTGCTTAAAGCTAAATTAGAATGCAATGAATAAAAGTTGGTCAAGCTTAAAAGAAGATAAAAAATTACTTGACCCAAATTATGTAAATAGTGACGATAAAAACAAATCTTAGTTATTAAACTAATATTTGAATTGTTTATTTTTATATAAATATTTTTGTTAACGTTTGTAATTATTTATTATTTGTATACAATGCTTCTAATTTTCAATTATTTTTAATTTTATTTTTGTATAATAAATTATAAAACAACAATTCTAAATATTCTATACAATAATATGGATTGAAAATATCACTAATAATTATGATTAAAATGAAAAAATAAAAAATTTCAAAACATAGTTAAAAGATTTAGCTACTTTTTAAAAAATATAGCTAAAAACTTTTGACTGTGTTTACCAAATCGTTACCAATATATTTTGACTAACTTTTCAAAACCATAGCTAAAATATTTTTTGTTACCTTTTCAGTAACGTACAGCAACGTAGTTAATAATATTTAGCCACCAAAATTTTGCGTAACAAAGCATGATCGACGACGACATTGAAAATCGTCGCCTATCTCTGTTCGTTCTGTATATAGTTAATAGCGAAAAATTATTAGCCACAATCGGCCGAAAATGTTGCCTGTTATTTTTTACTACAGGGATTTAGCGACCATTATGAATTGTCTCCAAAGGTATTAGCGTCGCTTTTGGGTCTTTGGGTGACGAATTGTAGTAATCTCAAACCAGCTCACATTTTTGCAGGATGAAAATAAAAGATAGATTGTTTGAGTTTGACCCGTAGGCAATATGACATTTGTCGTATTGTTAAGATTTTTTTTTTTGAAAGAATAATTAAGAGTTTCTAAAGGTTAAGACTTAAAGAGTAGTAAGTTAATGTCCGCGCATGCCTTTTGAGAAATGAAGAAATTGTCAATAATTATCATTTGGGTGTAAATGGAGTTCAGAAAAGAAACGAACTATGCCACAACGGGCTACTCTTTTACATTGAAGTGGTTTAGCTTCGGTAGAAAACTTCTTTGACTTCCCCATTTTGGACCTTTTTCAAGAATTTATTTCTTTTTACAAAAATCAAAAGCTGGACCATTTTTTTAAGATTGGTCATGGCTTAGATAAGAAGATAAGGTATTTAATTGTCGACAGATTGGATTTTTATTACAAAAGATATTTGAATAATGCGGGTTAGAGAAAAGCGGGCACTTTAAGCGTAACTTCTTTAGGACAGACAACACAGTTGCTTTTTTCAGTGTTACATTGCAGCATTAAGCTCTAGTTTTCAAAAGAATAACTAATTTTCCAAGCTTGCAATAAATATCAATTTGAAATTGACATCAAGCGCTTGTTACTTCTAATTGAGTGGTTTTATTCAAATCATCAACCCACCCCACTCAAGAATTTCTATTAAATTGCATAGAAGTAGAAACGCTAAATGGAATTGTTGAACTGGGAGGAGAAGTGGAATATTCAGAATATAAGAAAGGGCCGACCTAGTCATATAGACAGCACAACCCAAACTCGTTTATCATTTTGTTGGAAGGGTTGAGCCGTGGATTTGGAGACTTTGGAATAGTCAAGTGACTTTAGTCATCATTTGTTCGAGTTGCTTTTGATTTAACTTCAAATTAGTCAAGCCATGGATTTGGAGACTTTAATTCGAATAGACAAATGACTTTAGTCATCATACGTACAGTTCAAGTTGCTTTAGATTTAAGTTAATCATAATTACAATTTTAAAATCTTAATCAATTAATAAATTAATTATTTTAATGTTCATTTTCTAAAAATATTCAACTCAATTGCACCTATTTGAACATATTTTTGAATTGGCTTATATCTCTATCGATTTAAAAAAAGAAAGAGATATTACATTAATTCGAAAATTATGAAAAAAGAGTATTAATATTTTGAAATAAACAAGATTAAATCCAATATAAGAAAGTCAAACAATTAGTATACGAATCTCTATGTGAAATGATATATATCTATGAACTAAATTACCGTAAGGTATATGTCTTAACTATTTTAAAAAAGCCACAACATATAAGACATACCAATATCAAACAAGTTAAGGGGGCATTTTATACCGAGTTCAAATCCTTTGGTCCCGTGGTTCCAAATTTTATTTTAAACTAGCAATATATAGTTTGTTGGTGCAAGATAATTAAGTGGATTTAGGAGGATATATATAATATGGAAGGCCCCAAACTATATTAGAAGCCACTGCATTTATACAATTTACCCGTCGAACACATAATTGATAATATTAAGTATATATCAGAACTCACTTTATTTTTCTGATTTATAAGCTCTTAACTTTTGTTTTTATTAGTTTTAGTTCGATTTTGTTTTGTCTGTACTACACTTTTCAATAAACCAAAGTCTTTGTGAGGTGGGAACAAACACAACAAAAAATCTGTGGTTTACCGACGGAAAACACCGACCGTAAGTAGGTAATAATAATTACCAACAGAATACAACGATGGACAAAGGCGTCGTTAATACGATTGTGGGCAATTTTAACGATGGACTTTTATGTTTCCTTCTGTCGGTAAAATATACCGACGGACAGAAATAATTGTCGGTAAATTTTACCAACAGATGGTTTTTTCGTCGGTAAACCGTAGTTAAAATAATCGCAAAGGTTTCAATATTATTGATGGAAGAAGAAAAACGGTCGGTAAATATCAAACAATTTACTAACTGTCTAAGGTATTCCGTCAGCAAATATAGTACTTTTTGCGACGGTCTTATATATTCTGTAGGTAATTAAAAATAAGAAAATTTTTAAAAAATTCTGACATTAAATTTTATTTCATGATCTTATGATAAATGCATAATTTTAACAGTTATGAATTATCTGTGCATAATAAATTT
>JAOQMP010000008.1:23622562-23632707 GCA_027563575.1 Erythroxylum pedicellare
TGCTCAGCATGTTCCTTTCTACTCTTCGAATACACCAAAATATCATCAAGAAACACAATCACAAATCGATCTAGGTAAGGCTGAAACACCTTATTTATCAGGCCCATAAAAGCTACCGGGACATTAATCAACTGAAATGGCATCGCTAAGAACTCGAAGTGCTCATACCTACTCCTGAATGCACTTTTAGGTACGTTAGCCTCAGCTATCTTCAATTGATAGTACCCTGATCTCATATCTAACTTAGTAAACACCTGAGCTCCCAGCAACTGATCAAGTAAATCATCGATTTTAGGCAGTAGGTACTTATTTTTCATTATCACCCGATTCAACTACCTATAATCGATGCACAACCTCAAAGTCCCATGCTTCTTCTTCACAAACAGTACTGGAGCTCCCCATGGTGAAACACTAGGTCTAATAAAACTCTTTTCCAGCAACTCATAAAGCTGAGCCTTCAACTCCCTTAGTTCCACAAGTGCCATCCTATATGGAGGAATGCATATAGGAGCAGCACTTAGAACTTGATCAATTGTAAACTCTGTTTCCCGATCTTCTGGTGGTAATCCAGGTAACTTATCGGGAAACACATCCAGGAATTTCCTAAACAATGGAATGTCCTATATGCTCTGCTCAGCCCTAGTATCAATGACATGGGCCAAATAAGCCTTACATCCTCCCTACATCAATCTCAATGCACTTATGAAAGATATCATCCTGGCTGGTACTGCTTGACTAACTCCTCTGAATATTGCCCTCGGCTAACTAGGAGATTCTAGCACTACCTCCTTGGTGTAGCAGTTCATGATGGCCCTATAAGCAGTGAGCCAATCCATGCCTAGGATAACCTCAATCTCCCTCAATTGTAGTATAATCCGTTCTACCTTCAACTCTACTTGATCGATCCTAATCAAGCACCCCTTACAGACCTCTCCTATGAAAGTAGTACTACCTAGAGTTGTACTCACTTCTAGCCCATATTGTAGCAACTCCCTATCACAATGCAGTCTACATGTCAAATGCGGTGCGATAAAGGAGGGCGTGGATCGTGAATCTAGCAGTGCAAATGCCTCAAAATCATAAATGAGAAGTGCACCTTCCACAACATCCAGTGAGTACTGAGCCTCCTATCTAGTCATAACATAGACTTTGGCCTGTGACTGCGGTCGATTGTCCTGCCCTTTAATCCTTATGGAAGAACTCTCACCTCTGCTTTGCTGGACTGTAGTATTACTCCTAGATCGCCAACTGATAACAGACTAAGCTTCCAAAGTAACAAGGCAATCTCTGATCTGGTGGTTTATAGAGCCACATTTAAGGCAAGCTCCCATCAGCCTCCAACACTTACCACCATGACTCCTCTCATAGTGCTCACAAACTAGATGCTGATTCAATCTCTGTCCTGCACTTCTTCCACTAATAGTCTGTGAAAGTCTGCCTCTCTTCCCAGATCTTGTCTGTCTGGATCCACCTGGTGGTTTAAATGCTCTGTTCTGGCATTTACTAAAGCCCCTGCCAGAGTTGCCCTGACTTGAACTAGGCCTCTTCCCTCTGGACCCTTCACCAGTCTCAGCTTATCTCTCTCTCAGTAGCTACTCTATTCTAATTGAACTAGCTCTCAACTCAGTGAAAATGCCCAGGTCTGAAAGCACCAACCTTGTTCTAATCTGCATATTGAGCCCATTCTCAAACCTCCTACACTTGTCTTCTTCTGTAGGGATCAGAGAAGTAGCATAATCCATTAATTCATTAAACTGAACCTCATATTCAACTACTGACATTCTACCCTACTTCAATTCCAAGAAATCCTTCATCTTCAAGTCTAAATTGATCTTGGACATATAGTTGTCTCTGAAGACCCTTAGAAAGTCTCCCCACTTCATCTGGCAAGGCCTAGGGGTACTGCCTAGAATAGTCTTCCACTATTGGTAAGCTGGGCCCTGCAGTAAGGACACTATGTAATCGAACCTCTCATCAAGCTCGCAGTCCATCTGATCAAATACCCTTTATGTTCTCTCTAACCATCCCTTAACCTCAGCAGGGTCTGTGCTGCCATAGAAGTCCACAGCTTCCTGCTTTCGCAGCCTATCATACCTCCTCTCCCTTCTTTCGGGAACTCTAGGAGGCATCTCATAAGATCGAGGTACCGAGGACTCCCTACTGATTCCTACCGATCCTTGGTCAGCTGGTTGATCAATCTGATCACTTAGAGCGGATGACCTATAACAAACAACAAATTCAATCATTATCTATATTTCTCATGATATTTCATGCTTAACATTCCTATATGTCCCTACAGATGTCGAACCATGCTCTAATACTACCTAATTGTAGCGCCCTCTTACCGCAGGATATGCACCGGGACATATAAGGGCTAGCTACATTCGATCTCTACATTAACTTCACATGGCATCATATCGATATTCAATCATAAAGCATCAATAAAAAGACCACAATATTTAAAAACCAATTCTTTTTTCTTATTTCATTGTACAAAACCGAAAGTCTATATTGTGTCTTTCAACTTTTACTACAAAAACATCATCAGCCTAGTACAAAAGTACTATATGAAAGAGGAAATTCTTATATATATAATCTATCTAAGCCATCCAAAAATCCCAGCTGACCGACCTTTGAGTCATAATCTCTCTCGCCAAACACAATCTACACGGTCAGAAAAGCCTCTCAGTGGCTAGAGTTGTCTCTCGGTCCTGAAAAGATAACGTTACAATTTTGGTGAGTTTTGCGAATTCAAATGAGGTAAGCATCATCGATGGTTCTCACAATTTATGCAACACATTATTTCACGTAGCATATAAACATATTGCACTTTACATAATATCCCAATTTCAGTTAGGCATAACCAAATTCGACTTTTTAATCAATCAGAAATTCTTGATAAAAATGCATATGAAATGCCTATGAGACACTTTCCAATTATTACATTGTTGTGACCAAGGGCCAGAACTATTTTATATCCATTTTGGATATTGGGCTCATTACTAACTATCCCTTAGCCGATGAGGATATAGTGAGCCTTAGGCTCCTATTCACTGTTTGAGCTCGAGGCTTTTTTCACTCGTTGAGCTTTAAGATCTAATTAGTGGCTACTTTGTTCATAACTGCCATTATCTGATTGTGCACTTATGTATGGAATACATATGCCATATTCAATCGTATTATAAAGCACTTCAATATACATTTCACATTTTACAGTCATCGGACCTCCTATCCAAAATCAACAATCATACTCATTCAGGCATAATTTAAGCAAACAATAATTGAGAGAAATCGTCTAGGTTACTCACAGGTTGATCTTGAAGCTAATGTTTGGAAGTTCTGGTAACGTTTGGGAGTTGACATTACAGTTGTTCCTCTATATCAATTAACATGCACAATATCACAATTTGTACAATCATAAGTGTTTAATAATGCACATATATTAAATGAAATATGTACAATGCATGTTCATGATAATCCCGGGTATTTTACCATCAATCTCATCACAAGGTTATTCTCATAATCAAAAACTTATCTAAGTCTAATTAGTACTTAGGTTTATGCCTCACTAAACCCATTAAATTTATAATTTGACTTCTTCAGAAAATTTATAGGACTATATCTCTGGTTTACTTCAAATTAAAGATCATCTCATTTGAGAGATATCATCAAAATATAAGAACATGTTCAGTAAAATATCCAGTTCATGCTCTTCCAACTGATACCCTTACTTTGATTAGATCAATTTTTTTCAAGTTAAAACCAAAACCTATAATTTCTATATAGAGAGATAGAGAAATGTGCTATGAATCCAATGCTTTGAAAATCAGATCATTTGGAGGTCGGATGATAAAGTTATGGCTGAAAGAATCCATTAAGGTTCTGTCCATATAAGACTAAACAGAAAGCAGACGAATGCAAAGAGCAGACGAAAGAAAAAGTAGATGAATGAAAATCAGACAATTCGAAAAAGCAGATGAATGCAAAGAGCTGACGAATGCAAAAGCAGACAAATGCAAAGCAAACAAATGCAAAAGCAGAAGAATGGAAAGCAGATGATTTTAAAAAACAGATGAATTGAAAGAGTAAATGAAAGCAAAAGCAGACGAATGAAAAGTAGATGTTTCATAAAAGTAGATGAATGCAAAAGCAGACGAATGGAAAGCAGACAATTCGAAAAAGTAGGCAAATGCAAAAGCAGACGAATACAAAAATAGATGAATAGAAAGCAGACGATTCGAAAAAACAAACGAATACAAAAAGCAGACAAAAGCAAAAACTGACGAATGGAAAGTAGATGATTCAAAAAAGCAGACGAACGCAAAGAGTAGACGAATGGAAAAGTAAACAAATACAAAAGCGGATGAATGGTAAGTAGACGATTCAGATGCTCAACTTAAGACGAAGCAAAAGTCAACCTAAGATGATGTAGATGGTCAACTTAAGACAAAGCAAAAGTCAACCTAAGACGATACAGATGGTCAACTTAAGAGGAAATAAATGTCAACCTAAGACAATACAGATGGTCAACTTAAGACGAAGCAAAAGTCAACCTAAGATGATACAGATGGTCAACTTAAGACAAAGCAAAAGTGAACCTAAGATGATACAGATGGTCAACTTAAGACAAAGTAGAAGTCAACCTAAGACGATATAATTCCTAAGATGAAGCATCTTTATAGACGATACAACTTTATATATGACATGACGTCATCACTGACGATACGTCTTTATAAATGATACATCTTTACTCCTGGGTTGAAAAACCTTTTTCTTGAACATCTCTAAGTTTTCATCAACACGTATAACACCTATCTCTAAGTTTTCATCTCTAAGGTAAAATGCAATGCAGGAGTCCACACCAAGAGCAGTCTACACATGGGAGCAACGTAACAACTGGAAAGGAGGCTTTAAAATGTAGCATTTGATGGACCCTTCATCCAAGGCAAATCGACGCAGCGCAGGAGGACAACACTAAGGAACAAAATGATAATAGGAGAAGTGGAAATGCCAAATGCTAAGATAAACGAAACGGAGACGTTTGGTCAAACGTTTGCAAGGGTTTTTGTGTGAATAGTAAGGTGGCCACCAATATTAATTTGTCACATTAAGTGAACATTATGAGGGAGTAGCATGGGGAAAAAAATAGAGAATAGAGCTTGCGATAGAAAAAGAGAGTGGAGAGGTGACGACTTTAACTTGGAGATGGTTGACTTAGATCTTCGAGCCTTCCTTGCTTTCTAAGAGATACAGCACGTCCATAGCCACTTTTTTTATTTAATTTCAATTATTGCACTGTTCTTTATCCACCCTTTGCTTGGTGTTTTCTATAACTTTAGCTTTATGACCGAATGCTTGTTTTTTCCTTTATCATATCCGAAAGCTTTATGTTTATTTGTCTTGGTCGAGTGCTTTAATTTCTAGTTCATTAGTTTAATGCTTAGTTTAATTCTTTCTTTAGTTTAATGTGTTTTTGTTTTTATTGTTTGAACTTAGGATTTTGAATAATGAATGGCTTTGGTTTAATTTTCCAGCATTGATTTAATTTAACTAAGTATGGTTTATATTTGTTTAGTCATTGTTTTGGTTAATTTAATTATGTGTGTCTAGTTGCTTAAGGGATTAAAGGTATAGAAAGAATTAAGGATGAAAATTGTGAGAATTTGAATTTGGTTTTGCTTAGTTTCGTGTTTCTAGACTTAGGTTCGTTTGGGACTTTATGTAAAATGTTATGGATTAGGTCTTATCCTTAGGATTAATCACCTTTTAGGTAATTCCCTAATCCTAAAACTAAGAATGAGCATGTGATAATTAATAGTCTATAACAATTCCCAAAAGTAACAATATGTTAGTTGGATTTGTTAGGATGCTTAATCAACTAATCTAAGGTCTCATACCTTTAGGTTACACTTTCCAAGCTCGCATGTTAGTGGCCTAAATTAGTTATTCCGTAGTACTTAAAGCTTATCCACTATTAAATCTAAAGAGCTTGCTCTAGGTTATAGATGGTGATCGGGGTTTTTTTAGAGCTTCTTAGATTTGCCTAAATTAAAGGAACTGAGGGTTTGAGAACTTGTTCAAACCTATAGGCTAACACCATAGCTAGAACATCGTTTATCTAGATTCAAGGATCAATAGTCATTCCTGGATCCCCATGATATCTTTGTCCCATTTCTTTTTTATTTTTATTAGTCTTTTCATATTTTGTTTTGTGTTTGTTAAATCTTAGTTTCTTCCGCTTTCATCATTCTAGGGGTTTTTTATTTTCCTTTTCTTTGTAACAATAGAGATAGCAGTTCACCCTAGCTCCCAGAGGATTTGACCCTGACTTACCCTAGCTACATAGTTAGGTTAGTTAGGTATTTTATTATTTGGTAGCTTACAACGAGCTTCGGCAAATTTTTGGCGTCATTGTTGGGGAGTTGGCGTGTGTTAATAGTTGTTTCTTGTGGTGTTTTATTTTTGCTGATCTATTTTTCATTCTTTCATTGGTTTGTATGTGCCACAGTTCCTCAAAACACATTCGTTTGTGTAAATTTGCTAGGAAAAACGAAGGATTGTTATTTTCTTCACTTAACCCTTTTTCTTTTTCTCCTATTACAGGTCACATCAAATTTTGTCAAAGAGAGTGAGGAATCCCTATGCGTCTTCTCGAGAGTGGTCATTCTTATCCTTTAAAGAAGAAGTCGACGAGAGTTTAGATGAAATAGAGGAGATTATAGAACCTCATCAACACACCTTAAAGGAGCTTATAACTCCTTCTTTCAACCCTAATCTACTTTGTATCAATTATCCGGATAATGAGCCAGAAGTTGAAATTAAACCTAGAATGATACGTGCATTGCCCACTTTTATAGGTTTTTGTGACACCAACTCACTAGGATCAGGCTACATCATCGATCCCAAAAAGTTCCTGAAGGAGTTCCACATCGCATGCTTAGGTATGTAGCCAGTGGAAGTCTCAATGGATCAACTTAAGCTAAATTTTTTTTCTTTTTCCTTAGCAGATGTAGCCAAGAAATGGTTCTATGACTTGCCCATCGGTTCAGTCGACACATGAGAGCAAATACAACAGGCATTTTTAGAGAAGTACTTCCCTACCTTAAGGGCCGCTAACATCACAAAGGAGATCTGTGGCATTCGATAAGGCACAGGGGAGTCTTTGCATAAGTATTAGGAGCATTTCAAGAAGCTCTACAATAGCTGTCCAAACCATCAGATAAGTGACCAGTTATTAATTCAATATTTATATGAAGGGTTGCTTACTTTAGACAGGAACATGATAGATGTTGCAAGCAGTGGAGCCTTGATGAATAGGACATTGGAGGATGCTAGGAACTTGATAGCAATAATAGCAGTGAACTCCCTATATTGGGAAATCGTAGTAATGCTTCCTCTTCAATAAAGCAGGTGAAGGAGGTTTCTATCTCTAAGTTAGAGCAGCAAGTTACAAATATGACTTCCTTAGTGCAATAAGCAGTGATAGGAAAGGGGCCTACCAAGGTATGTGGTATTTGTTTATTAGTTGACCAACCTACAGATGGATGCCCTTCCTTATAGGAAGAACAACATGTCAATGCAGTTTGAGGGTTCCAAGGACAACAGAGGAGGTACGACCTTTTTTCCCCCACTTACAATCCATGGTGGAAGGATTACCCCAACTTCAAGTATGGGAACCCACAGCAAAGGGGCAGTTTTAATGCATGCCAACTCAATTATTAGCAGCAACAGTAACAAGGATTTCGTGCATTATTAGGTTTCTAGCATAATTGGCCATAGTTTTAGCCAAGGCCATCACCTCGATAACCACCACAACAACAAGAAGCTAGAGGTATGTCCTTAGAGGAAATTGGTAAGAGCTTAGTGACTAACACTCTTCAATTTTAACAAGAAGAGAGGAGTGGTCTGAAAATTTTGGAAAATCAAGTCAGTCAGCTAGCTGATGCCTTGGGGAAGCTATAGGCTTAGAGCTACACAAGGTTACCTAGTTAACCTAAAAGGAACCCAAGAGAAGACACTTGCGCCATTACCTTGAGAAGCAACAAGGAGATACAAGGGCCAAGGAAGGGGAAGGAGCAAAACGACAAGGGAGAAACTAAGATAACAAAGAAGTAGGAGCACCATCCTTGGGTAAGTACTTCACACCTTATTGCCAATAATTTACCTCCTGTTCCATTTCCAAGCAGGTTACTAAAGAATAAGCAACAGGAGATAGAAAAGGAAATATTGGAGGTCTTTTGTAAGGTGGAAGTGAATATCCCTCTTTTGGAAGAAATTAAACAAGTTCCACGATATGCTAAATTGTTTAAGGAGCTGTGCACCAATAAGCGAAAACTGAGGGGAGATAAGAAGATCAGTGTGGGGGCAATATATCAATAGTCTTATAAAGGAAGCTACCCCCCAAGTGTAAGGATCCAGGTATTTTTACCATTCCTTATAAGATCGGTAACATGAGGTATGAAAGATTTATGTTAGATTTAGGAGCTTCGATAAATGTTATGCCTTTGTCTATTTTTAAAGCTCTTAATTTTGGTACATTAAAGGATACGCATTGTTATCATTCAATTAGCTGAAAGATCTAACACATACCCTGAGGGGGTTATCGAGGATGTTTTAGTGCAAGTTAACGAGCTTATTTTCCCTACAGATTTTATTGTGTTAGATATGTAGGATAAGGGCTCTACGACCCTTTTGACAATTTTGTTAGGCAAGCCATTTTTAAAGACATCTTAGACAATAATTGATGTATATAGCGGGGTGTTGACTATGCGGTTCGATGGCAAGTTCATTCGTTTTAATATCTTTGATGCCATTCACTATCCTTCAGATGGTGAGTCGATCGCCAAGGTAGATATTTTTGACTCTTTGGTGGAGCATTGGTCTCTTCTTTCTATAGGTGACCCTTCGGAGGTATCCTTGACTACCCTACTGGAGCAAAAGATGTCCAGTTATTAGCAAAGCAAGTTTGAGTTTGGAGAGGACTTAAAGGAAGCAATTTAGGCACTTGAGACAAGTCCTTTTGGTAGGTATATCCCTCACCTTTTAGAATTGCCCGTTAGTACTAATTGGTTATTACCTTCTATTGTATAGGCACTAGAAGTGGAGTTGAATCCCTTACTGACTCACCTCAAGTACCCTTATTTAGGCACTAACAACACATTTCTAGTATAGTAAGTGATCTTATAAATGAGTTAGAAGAAAAGCTTATTAGTGTGTTGCGAGAGTATAAGATGACATTAGGATGGACAGTTATGGATATTAAAGGTATTAGTCCTTCCTTATGCATGCATGGGATTTTTCTTGAGGAAGGAGCTACCCCAATCTGTAAAGTGCAAATACGTCTCAACCCACCGATAATGGAGGTGGTGAAGAAGGAATTGATGAAGTTGCTAAATGTGGGTATCATATACCCCTTCTCTAACAGCAAGTAGGTAAGTCCTTTGCAGGTAGTTCCCAAGAAGTCAGGCATTACAGTTGAAAAGAATGAGAAAGGAGAGTTGGTTCAGACTTGGGTACAGAACAAATGGAGAGTTTACATGGATTATCGCAAGCTTAACTTGATGAGTAGAAAGAAACACTTCCCCTACCCTTTATTGATCAGATGTTATAATGTTTTACTGGTTGTGCTTACTATTATTTTTTTTTATGCTTAGTCAGGTTATATTCAGGCTGCTATTGCCCCAGAGGACTAGGAGAAGATGACTTTTACATGTTGATATGGCACTTTTGCCTATAAAAGGATGCCTTTTGGATTGTACAATGGCCCCGCTACTTTTCAAAGGTGTATGGTAAGCATCTTTTATGAGTATCTTGAGAATCAATTGAACAATGCTTGGATTACCTCATTTTGGTACTTAAATGATGTCTTGAAACTAACCTAGATCTTAATTCTGAAAAGTGTCATTTTATAGTTTAACAGGGGATAGGTTTAGGACATATGGTTTTTGCTAAGCATATTGAGGTTGATAAAGCCAAGATAGACCTTGTGTCTTCTTTAGCTTACCCCACTTCTGTACGGGAATTATTAGTATTGATGTTGTATTGATATTATTATAATTACACCTATAGTGTTAAGTCAAGAGGACTTCACGATTATTAATTTTGGTGACAATCAAATAATGATAATATTAGAAATAAATGAACTA
>JAOQMP010000008.1:23637922-23665433 GCA_027563575.1 Erythroxylum pedicellare
TTCAATCAATTACAAAAATCTCTTTAAATTAATAAATATTAATTTATCGATTAATTAATATCTCTATAAAATAATAATTATCATGATCCCAAGAATATTAATTTATAGAGGTTTTACTGTATTTGGTATTTAGTTAGAATTAATTGTAGTTCTAATTAAAGTTTAAATAAAATTATAATTAAATTGTTAAAATGTCCAAAATCTATTAAAAATAGGCTTAAGCGCTAGCACTCCTTGCCCAATACTTTTTGCAATAATTTTAGAGTTCTCTCAACTTGTTTTGGAGATACCATTAGAGACAGATACTTGTGCAGCTATTATAATTGAGATGAGATAGTTTTCAAAATTCATTCGAAGGAAACGATAAGAAAAGATGAAGCTTTACAATAAGATATGAATTAAGAATCATACTTTATTATGTTTTATGTGTTAATCATGTTATAAATTTAAATTGATATTAACTTTTAAGAAATTAGTTTTAAAAAGTTAGATGCATACCGAATCCCCCCCAATTTCCCATCAATCATTAGATTAAAATTTTATGAGTGGGTCCACACCTGAGATATCAAATTGAAATAAATAATGGATTCAATTCTAATCAATAAAATTTCATACTTTTATTTGAATAAACTTTTGTAATAATCTGAAAATATAAGATTTGAATAAGAGTTTGATACAAGTATAAGTAAAAATAAAAAAAGTTAACATACCCAATGCACAAGACTTTTCGTTTTGCAAGGCTCTGGGAAGGGTCATAATGTATGCAGCCTTCCCTTTATATTTTTACAAAGAGGTTGTTTATGCAACTTGAACCTATAACTTTATAGTTACAAAAGAACAACTTTACTAGTTGCTCTAAAGTGTTGGACCTCGATTCGGAAGCCCAAACATTCAGAGTCATAAAACGTGAGCATAGTATCCTATAGGGTTATTTTCAATAAACAATCATTATTCATCATCCCACAAGGGTGGCGTGCCCACACTAGCCAAACATCAAAACAAACCCATTTCTACTATTTCAGAATAGATTTTGGGAAACCTCAAATCAGAATTTCAATTTGACTTCTTCAGAACATTTGTTCCTCATTGTCGTAAGCTTCTAATGACACCAAAATCATTCAATTGGGTTCAGAAATCTGAAAGCTAGGGCCCATTATGCTTGTTACCATGGATGGTTATTCCAATTAACCCTTATTAGTTATCCTCAATTCATCTTCATTCTCTGATACCATAAGTGTCGAGCCCCATTTCCGAATTATTCCCATACTGGAGCAAATATTATGTTCTCAACTTCCATCTAGAAATTGAAAGTATTAAAGACTTAATTAGAATTTGATTCTTTTGTATCATTTGTATCTCTATGACTATAGTTTATTCAAAAACAAGAATCATCTCGATCGAAGCTCTACAGATCAAGATACAATCAAAATACCGAAATATGTTCAGTAAAATATCCGATTCATACTCTTCCAACCCATACCCTTACTTTGATTTCATCAATTCTTTTCAAATCAACATCAAAAGCTATAAATTTTCATGGTGAGGTATAAATAATTGTGTTAGGAATCTATTGGTCTAAGAATCACTTCATTTAGAGGTCGGATAACAAGGTTATGGCTGAAAGAATCAAACAAGATTTTGTGCCCAATCATATTGAACCTATTTTGGAACAATTAGCATAACTTTCTATATAGATGTATAATTAAGGTCATTCTTAGACAGTTTGAAAAAGTACTTATATATATACAACTTTCATGAAGACATAAAAGTGAAATTTTGTCATCTAAAGGGTCAGAACTGGACCAAACAATTCAGTCTACAGTGGATAAGAAGGAAGGTTTCAGTCTAACACCTATTTTGGAAAAATTAGCATAACTTTCTCTAGAGATATCGAATCAAGTTCATTCTTAGATGGCTTGAAAGAAGACTTATAGATATATAACTTTTATAGACCTTGAAGATAGATTCTATCATCTAGAGGGTCAAAATTGAACCAGACAATAGGATAAGATGATCTCAGATGAAAGGTCAGATGATAGGCTTCAGTCTAAGACCTTTTTGGAACAATTAGCATAACTTTTACTAGAGATATCGGATCAAGATAATTCTTGGACTTTTTGAAATAGAACTTACATATATACAACTTTCATACAGACCTTGAAGATAGATTCTATCATCTATAGGGTCAAAATTAAACCAGATAATAGGCTAAGATGATCCCAAATGAAAGGTCAGATGATAGGCTTCAGTCTAAGATCTATTTTGGAAAAATTAGCATAACTTTCACTAGAGATATCTGATCAAGATCATTATTAGACAATTGGAAAGAGGACTTATATATCTAAAACTTTTATGAAGATCTTGAAGATAGATTATATCACTAGAGGGTAAAAATTGAACCAGATGATAGGGTAAGACGATCCCAAGTGAAAGGTTAGACGATAGGCTTCAATCTAAGACCTATTTTGGGACAATTAGAATAACTTTCACTAGAGATATCGGATCAAGGTTATTCTTAGACGGTTTGAAAGAGGACTTATAGATATACAACTTTCATAAAGACATCAAAGTGAGATTTTGTCATCTAAAGCGTCAGAACTGGACCAGACAATAGGCTAGACAATTCAGTCTATAGTGGATAAGAAGGAAGGTTTCAATCTACAGTGGATAAAAAGGAAGGTTTCAGTCTACAGTGCACCAAATGATAGGGTTTCTTCAGGGTCTTCCTCACATCATTAAAAGTTCTGAATCACTAACTACACTCTCCAGAGCATCCCCACTTATAAAGATCATAACTTTTTACTCAGATGTCCAAAAATTTCATACCATTTATCTTTGGAAAGTTAGAAAGATAAGCTATAACTTTCTAGAAGACAACCTTGTCTAATTTAACCTAGATTAATCCAGATTTTCCCCTGAAGTCAAAACATGAATTTTACCTCTATGGAAAACTTGAAATTTGCACTATACAAACTTGGAATATCTTGAGCGTAACCATTCAACTACCAAATTAACTTCATTAAACTCTCAAATCTCAACTCATTTGACTCATCATATTCAACTACATCTCATCGTTCATAATTCCCATCTTTCTTTTCCATAACATCTCACTTATATCTATATTCACAATTCATGTTCAAAAATCATCAACTCAAGTTAGTAACTTCTTTAGATATGCCTAACTTCAACTCAACATCATCCATACACGATTCATATTTCATTTACAACAATAATAAGAATTTACAAAGCTTTAATGACATTCCAAGCCACATTACATCATCAGTATCAAAATCCAAACTATAAAAGATGCCAAACCCAATAATTCTCAAAAACGCGTCTAAAGTCTTATTTTTACAAAATCCAACTTAATTTACAAAATCATTTCAAAAGTAGTACGATGCCTCAACTCTTAGTTATTTGATCTCATTTTCTTCACCTGAAGATGGGACGGAAAAGGGGTGAGCTTGAAAGCTTGTGAGTAACAATTTATAACAGAAAAATAAGCAAAACCTTTAAAAACATTCACTTGTCATAGAAAATTCTCATTGAGTTCTTAAATCATATGTTTCTCAATTTCTTATCATGTAGTCAAATTCTTAAACTATAAAACATGAATGCATCAAACTTGTTCACATATGATAAGCACATTAGAATGGTTTAGGGTAGATCTAAAACAGAACGTACTATACATTTCCTATAAAGGTCTTGTGTATTCGTGAATAGAACGTACTAACGCAATCTCACATAATGATTTTGCATAGCCGTGAACTTATAGGAGTCCATAAAGGAGCTCCATGCCACTAGGGGGCAAGCGGGAGAAGCCTTTGGTCAAAGTATACTTGACTTAACTTAGGGGACCACCACAAACCTACATAGCAAATTCCTGACTTGTAAACTTATTGCCTAAAATGGCACATTTTCGAAACTTGATTTCATAAACTTGATATCCTTTCAAAAATCATTTCCATTTTTCATTTCATAAATAAATCACACAATTCATATACCAAACATGTAGCACTTTCTCAAAACATTTAAAGGACAATAAATGCACATTTATGATGCAATTGAAATCATTAAACTTCTTTGATTCAAAGAAAACATTAGTGACTTATTTCTTCTATTATATACATATACCCACCTTGATTTCCTTACTTATAAACTTTGATCAAAAATGCCTCTCCTCTTACTCCTCTTGCCTTTCTTAATTTCTTTCATCAATGGCAAAACCTCATTTAATAGGAATCCAATTGAAAATCTCACAATGCAAAATCACTAAAATTGATTTTAGAATACTTAAACCCGTGCAATTTCTAAACTCTATGAACTAAAATCCTTCCAAAAATCTAAAAAATTCAAAATGATCTTACCTTGATTCTTCACCAAATGAAGAGATCTTTAGCTTAAATGGAAGCTCTTCTCTTCCTCTACCTTTTTCCCTTTTTGAACAACCTCAAACTCTATCTTAAAACCAAGAGATGATGAAACCTTAACTATCTTTCCTTCTTTTCTCTCCTCTCCACTGAAACTCTCTTCTTTCTCTCTTCTATTTTTGTATCTCTCTTTCAATTCACGTTTTTCCCTTCTTAATAGAACAAGACAACATTTCTTCTTCAATTTCTATCTTTAATGAGTCCAAAAAGTCTATGTTACCCTTCCTTATAGGCTTATGTTCTTTTAACCTTAAGTGTCTTGTCAAAAATACCCTTGAATATTCTTATAACCTTAACACTTTAATTTCATTAACCCATGTAATAAATCCTACTAACTTTGTCATAATTAAATAATTACAAAATGATTAATCTATTAAAACCTCAACATTATTTAAATCATGCTTATTTATCAAGAAAAAAATTTGAGAGCTAACATAAAAAGTATAAGAATATTACATATTTTTATTCCATATGTACAAGTGATTTATAGTTACATAATTCGATCTTTCTTTTTGCTTAAAAGGATAGCTAAGTAGAGATGGCAACAAGCCCGCCCAGGCCCAAGCATAACCTTATAGCTTTTGCCCAAGTTGGGATCAGCTCGAAGCCTGATTGAACCTTGACAACTGAAGTCCAGTCTAGCCTGACTCAACCTTTTTTTGTTTTTTAAATAAAAATAAAAAATAAAATTATTTTGTCTTTATTTGTTGGGCTTCAGGGACAATCCGATTGTCCAGGCCTAACTGTCAAGCTAATACAAATCCTGGCAACATTTTACAAATACTTCCTCTATATTATGCATGCGCTAGAAGAGTATGCAATCTACTAGACTTCTTGTTTGTTATCAACGGGGGAATTCGGAAGACTGCTACATTCCGTATGAAGTATGTCTAGACCTCTTTAAGCCAAGAATTACAAGGACCAATCCCAGATAATCCGAGTTGTAACTTTTCTCAAGGAGCATCAACTTGTTAGCATTCCATGGAGGAAATCTGTACCAAAAATCAGTGAGGAAACTCCTTCTTGCCACAACCTTGTAATGGCTGAACGTGTCGAATGAGAATTTTCCGTGGTACTTGCCGATTCCACTTTCACCAATACCTCCAAATGGTAAGCTATCTGCTATGTACTGCAATGACACAAGGAAATATGATAAAAAGAGTTTTACACAACTGGATCAGTTTTTGATAATCTGGTTAGCTTCAGTTCAAATGGGACAAAAGAGCAAGGTGAACTTGATTACTTGAATGACTGCATCATTGAAAACCAAGCCTCCTGAAGATGTCTCAGATATTATTCTCCTCCTCAACGATTCATCATTGGTGAAAGCGTAAATAGCAAGTGGGTTAGGCCTCGAGTTTATGAAATCAATACTGTCTTCGATCCTCTCCAACTGTTTCAAACACAAAAATTGAAATTATTACAAGCTAACTTCCATACTCCAATGGGGATCTCACCAACAATCATTACAAAAACACAAATTAAAGATTGATATCTATCTTAGCTGTAATTATGGGAAGCACAGGGCCAAAGATTTCTTCTGTCATCATTGCTGAGTCAAGTGGAGGATCTACCAGAATTGTTGGCTCCACGAACCTGCAAGCACATCCGCCAAATGAATTCCAGAATCGATAACATTTTCTTGTGGAAGATATTTTTCCTCAAGGGAAAAGAGAGATTTAGGGTGTAAGCGGCATTTACAGATTCTCTTCATCCATTGCACCACCATATACAACAGAATTCTGAACTTCAAACTCCTTCAACAGATTCTTCAATCTCGTGAAATGCTTTATGTTAACTATTCTTGCAACGGTGTTTGAATCTCTTGGATTTTCCCCAAACATTTTTTTGATCATGATCTTCATCAACTCCACCTGAAAAGGGATTTTGAGGCCAAACCGAACATTTTGCTCGAGTCTAATATTGGAAACTAGTTTTCTTTTTGTTATTTGACATTCGTACCAAAGTGGAGGCAAATCTCTTTTCCACAAGAACATAGTCGATTGCTATACATGCTTGCCCCGCACAAGCACCATATTTTGACACGATAATCCTATTTACTGTCACCTTAGGAGAAAAAGGATATTAAAACCAATTAGTAATTAACATGATGAGAATCGATCTCTGGAGAAGAGTTTGTTTTCGTAGCTTGGTGAAGTTAACATATGGAAAAACAAAAAAAAGTACCTCTCTGTCCCAAGAAGAGGGAAGGGAATCAACAACAGCAGGGCATTTTCCACCCATCTCTAGAACAACTGGAGTTAGATGCTTCACAGCTGCTGACATAACTATCCGTCCAACTTCTTGACTTCCTAGACATTGATCTTATAGTTGATGAAGAAGAAACAATACCAACCTCATGTATGAAGACGACAATTTTACTTCTAAAATAAGTAGGTCAAAGTGACTACTGCATTCATAACCATCTAAACCTTGATTACATGTTAGAGATCAATGCACATATATATACACCTGTTGATGTAGCATATAGCGTTGGATTTTTCAAAAGTTTTACGAAACCTTTTGAAAAACCAAAGAAAATTCAATAAAAATCTGAAATAATGTTTTTAAAACTGACAAAAGGTTGCCGCAAAGTGACTACAAAAGATAATATAAACTATAAAAGATGAAAACTTAAGGATAAAAGAGTCTTTTATTAATAAAACAAAAACTACTAAAGCACTACTAGAACTCCGTATCAGTCTCTTCCACTTAAAAAGGACTCGTCCTTGAGTATACAAAGTCCTCTAGGTATAATGGATCATCGGAATTATGGAACTTTAACAAATCTGCTATGTTGAAAGTGTTGGAGATCCCTATACTATCTAGAAGGTCTATGATATAAGCATTGTCATTAATCTTCTTTAATATCTTGTTTGGTCCATACTTCTTCAACTGTAGATTACTGTAAGTTCCTACAGGAAACCTCTCCTTGTGTAGGAATACCATAACTTGATCTCCCACCTCGAATGTCTATAGTCGCCTATGTTTATTAGTTGCTTGTTTGTACCGTTGGTTTGTTGCTTCCAATTTTTGTTCTACTTCTTAATGTATTGTTACTACTTGTTCAGCCATATTCTTAGCAGAAATATTGGTCCCCTCACCTTTAAGTAGCTTTAGCAAATCTAATGTGTGTTGAGGTGCTTTGGTATAGACAATAGAGAATGGTGGTTTACTTGCCGCACTATGGATGATATTATTATATGCGAACTCTGCTTGAGGTAGTGCCAAGTCCCATTGTTTTGGTTTGTCCCCACAAATACTGTGAATTAAGTTTACCAGTATCCGATTGACAGCCTCTGCTTGCCCATCAGTTTGTGGATGAGATGTACTACTGAAATTTAAAGAAGAATCGAATAACTTTCATAAGGTACACCAAAAGTGATTGAGGAACTTACAATCACAATCCGAAGTAATGGTCTTGGGTACTCCATATAGGCGAATCACTTCTCTAAAAAACAATTGGGCAACACCGACTACATCGAAGATCTTCTTACAAGGGATAAAGTAAGTCATCTTAGAAAATATGTCAACCACAACAAATATTGAATCTATCCCTCTTTGAGTATGAGGTAGTCCCAACATAAAATCCATAGATAAGTCTTCCCATATAATCTTTGGTATGGGTAGCGGCATATACAATCCAGTATTCTTGGAGAGTCCTTTTGTTGTCTGGCATATGTAACATCTTTCTAAAAATATGGACACATGCCTTCTTAACTGAGGCCAATAAAAGCGCTTCTTCATTGCCGCCATTGTTTTATCACGTCCTAAGTGACCTGCTAGTCCGCCTACGTACAAGTCTCGTATTACCTTCTCTCTTAAAGATGTTCTAGGCAAACACAATTGATTGTCATACATCAAGTACCCATCGTTGATATAAAATCCGTCAATAGGCACACCATGAGAAACCTTGTCCCAAACCCCTGCAAACTCGTCATCTTGCTCATAATTGTCTCATAGTTGCTCAAATCCCACAATTTCATTACTTAGAGTTAGTAATAAGGATGCCCTCCTACTTAAAGCATCCACGACTTTGTTTTGTACTCCTGACTTGTGTCTTAATTTGAATGGAAATTTTTGTAAAAATTGACACCACCTCGCATGCATATCACTATTAATCTACTTTTGGCTATTTAAATACTTTAAGGCCTTGTGATCTGAATATAACACAAACTCCTTAGCAACCAAGTAGTGCTCCCAATTTTTGAGCGCTTGCACCACTAAATAGAATTCTTTATCGTAGGTACTCCACTTTCTCCTGACATCACTAAGTTTTTCGCTAAAGAATGCTACTAGCCTTTTTTCTTGTGAGAGTACAACTCCTATCCCCACTCCACTAGCATTGTAGTCAACCTCAAATAGCTTGTTAAAATCTAGTAAAACTAGTACTAGTGTTGTACATAACTTTTCTTTAAGCAAGGTAAAGCTCTTATCTGCTTCTTCTCCCCACCGAAATTTTCCTTTCTTCAGGCACTCTATCATGAGCGCCACAATGGTGCTAAAATTTTTGATAAACCTTTGGTAAAAGGTCGCCAAATCATGAAAACTCCTCAGTTCTCCTATATTGTTCGATGTTGGCCAATATTTGATTGTTTTAATCTTTGCTTCATCTACCTTTATCCCATCCGCAAACACTATATATCCCAGGAATACTAACGTATCTGTCATGAAATTGCACTTCTTAAGGTTGATGTATAATTGGTTGTCCCTTAAGGCGTTTAGCACATGCTATAGGTTGTAGCAAGTGTTCCTCCTCTGAATGACTATAAATCAGGATATCATCGAAATAAACCACAACAAATTTACCAATAAAAGGCTTGAGTACCTGATTCATCAACCTCATGAAAGTGATTGGTGTATTGGACAAACCAAACGACATCACCAACCATTCATATAGGCCCTTTTTATTTTGAAGGTCGTCTTCCATTTATCACCTGGCCTTATGCAAATCTAGTGATACCCATTCTTCAAATCAATCTTTGAAAATACCGTCGCACCATGTAAGTGATCCAATATGTCATCCAACCGCGGTATAGGAAATTTATACGCCACTATGATTCAGTTAATGGCTCTACTGTCAATACATATCAGCCAACTTCTATCCTTCTTAAGAGTCAATACTGTCGGAACTGCGTAAGGACTCATACTCTCTTATATAAGCCCCTTTCGTAATAACTCCTCCACCTTCTCCTTTAAAATCTCACTTTCCTTCAGATTCATTTGGTAATGCGACAATTTCGATAAATTGGATCCGGGAATGAGGTCTATATGGTGTTAGATATCCCTCATAGGGGGTAACCCATCCAGGATATCACCTAGCATCAACTCCTTGAACTCCTGTAGTAGGGGTCGCATTATCTCCGAGTACTCCTCCACTTGAAACTCTGCCCCACTTGTCAACACCTATTTGACCACTAACGCATGTACTTGTTGTGCTTCCTTAATCTCCACTTCGAACCTCTTGACTATAGATAAGAAAGCATTACCCTCAGAGGTTGAAGTGGTTTTAAGCGGTAGGAGTGTGTACTTGACCTCATCCTTCTCCAATTGATATTGGTCGCTCCGTCCTGAATGCTGAGCATCCACATCAAACTACCACGGTCTCCTAAATAACAACTGACAAACATCCATATCAACAACATCACAATATATTTCATCTTTATACCTGCCAATAGAGAATGGAACTCTACATCTCTCTGTGACTTCTATCTTTTCTACTGCAGTTTTAATCCACCCCAAGGTATGAGGATTAGAATGTTTTTCTACTGGTAATCCTACCCTCTTCACTGCCCCCTTACTAATAATGTTCTCGCAGCTTCTACTATCAATGATAACTCTAAATACCCTGTCATGAATGGTACATCTCGGGTGGAATAGTTGATTCCTTTGGGTCCAGTCTCTTTGCTTAGTTGCTAACATCAATTTCCTCACCACATACGCCGAACCCTCGTCAACTTCATACTCATCATCCTCATCTTCATCTGCTTCCTAAGCGATTCCCTCGTCATCTTCATCCCTCTCTACAAAATTAATTGTCTTCCATAAAGAACACTCATTAGATTTGTGTCCAAGTTAACTACACTTGAAGCACTTCCCTACAGTTGGTTTAGCATAAGGGTTCTCAGATCTCTTCACCTCCTTATCTCGCGCATCAACCATAGGCCTTTTTCCCATAACTTTATCCTCCACACTCTGCATCTTATAACTACGGGGAGTATGCTCCTGGCCCACTTTGTATTTATCAGTAGATGCTGGAGTCCTATAGCTCTCTACACTCCTTCTGCTACACTCCTACTACATTATCTTCGCCTTTAAGGCCAAGTTCTTTGCTTCCAACAGCGTGCGGATAACCTGTACTCGGATTCTATCCCGAAGTGCTGGTCTCAACCTTTCCAAATATCGAGCAACCTACTGCCCTTCAGATTCTAAAAGGTTGTTCCTGACTACCCCGTTGATATTGTTGGAATAGAATATGCTCGTAATCTGGCGGTAAGAATTTCTGCTTCAACAGAAACTTCATTCTATACCATGTACGCATGGTTCCCTTCCCTTCGTGGTTCCTCCATGACTGAATCCTTTCCCACCATGCCAAAGCTCGCCTCTTCAGTCTACAAGTCATAATTCGAACTCTTTTCTTTGTTGCAATCTTTAAATAGTCAAAAAATCTATCAATTTTTGCAAGCCAATCTGAAAAATCTTCAATACCCAAACTACCATTGAAATAGAGGATAGCCACCTTCAGTCTATAATCCCCCGCGTCTTTATCTTCAAATCCACCATAGGTGTCTCTCCTCTTACGCCCATCGTATTGTTGAAAATGCCTAAGTCTATTCGGCTCATAGTAATCTTCTTTCTCCGAATCCTCCTCATAGATTGGTTGTCTTCTCGCAGGCACAGTTCTACCCATAAGTTCACCACGAGTCATCTCCACCCCTAGTCTTCTACGATTATCCTGCCTCCTGTGTGTATCAATTCCTAGAGCATCCAAAAGTTCCACAATCTTTTTAAGACGCTCCTCAAAATGCCAGAATATGTGTTCTATCTACTGCTCCAGATGTTGCTCCAAACGTTGCAACACTTCATCTCCTAAAAAAGGAGCCCTAGCCTCCTGAACATCGTCACGAAGACTATTGCTATCGCTTCCTGTCGACATCCTCTCTCTGATACCACCGGACGTAGCATATGGTATTGGATTTTTCAAAGGTTGTATAAAACCCTTTAAAAAATCAAAGAAAATTCAATAAAAAACTAAAATAATGTTTTTAAAACTGAAAAAAAAGGTTCTAACTACAAAAGATAATATAAATTCTAAAAGATGAAAACTTAAAGATAAAACAGTCTTTTGTTAATAAAACAAATAAAACTACTAAAGTACTACTAGAATTCCGCGTCACCTGTGAAGAAGATTTTGTCCCATTTCTGCTGTAAAAGTTGCTGACCAACATCTGGTCCCCCCTTGGATGACCTTGACAGCTTTATTGTCGAGGTAAGTAGGCATGCAGTTACTTAGAAGGCGAGAACTAGCGGGGGCCAATTCTGAAGGTTTTAAAACCACCGTGTTTCCTGCAGCTATTGCTCCTATGAGTGGTTCTAAGGACAGCCCTGCATGAATTAACTACTCGGTAATCTTTTGGAGTGTAACAAATAAGATCAGATTGCAGATTGCAGATTGCAGCAATTCTTGCCTAAAAAAGACAAGTCCGCTTTACCAAAGGGAAAATTCCAAGATGATAAAATGAGGACAAGACCGAGAGGCTGAGCCACCAATTCTGCAGAAGTGAGCAAAGCGATCACAGGCAGCTTCGCCTGTAAAGAATTTTGATGCCACTTAAGCAGCAGTAATAACACTCATCCTTCTGAGAAAACTTAAATCGCATAGGTTGATGAGTAGGAAGAAAACACATCACAAATCTAATGAATCCGTTCCATGACCATAATTAAAGAAGAAAAAGGCAAAAAGCAACAAATGAGTTTACTAGAGAAACAATTACCTTTTTCCCTGACATCCATTCTTTCAGGTTTTCCAGTGCAAAAAGAGTTGATTTAACTAAAGTTCCCACCTGCAAAAACATCTCACGTTTTATCTAAATTGATCACAGGAGACATCCCATTGTCAAAGGTGGCCATATTCTCATATACCCTTTAAACATCAAATGAAATCATAGCACCTATGCAAAAACTCAAGTTTAATGATCAAAGAAATGAGAAGGAACTACTCGACTACTTCACCTACCTCGTCCCTATATCCCTCAACTGGATGTTTTCCCAAGTCTATCCTCAGAGCCTCAAATATTTCGTTCTCTTTCTCCTTTAGGAACAAAAGCAAACCTTCAAGCTGGGACTGTCTCCAAGCTGCATCTTTGGTCTTTCCAGTCCTAAAATATTCTCTCAAATTCTTCAGTTCCCCCTCCATAATCTGCACGCTCTTCATTACTCAAGGAATGCCTCCTCTCCAGATGCTTTCAATAACCATGTAAATTCTTCATGTGCATCTGCCTCGTTTAAATGCAAACTAATCACCTCTATAAAGCTACTTATCAGCATTAATCCAAGTTTTCCAAAAGAAGGTGAACTCTAGGGGACGTCCTGTCATTGCTGGGGAAATTACGATTCACCTGTGGGTCTCAGTCAGCAATCCTGTAGTCAAGGGAGTGTGAAGATGATAGACTCAGAGCGTAGTGTTCTATTCTCTTATCTCACTCAACAACTTAATTAATAGCAAGATCATACATGATTCATTGGTATGTATCGCCCCTTTCAAGTATTAACGTTTTCTCGACAGTTATAAGTTACGTCTTCAACAAATATGAAGGTTAATTAAATGATAATAGTACCAAAGAATGGCATCATCTGGATGGGATAGAATGGTGCCTATATCATATGCTAAGTTACTCACATATGTCATCTTCTGTGTAAACTCCATTGGCCCAACACTTTAATAGAATCTAATATGAATGAAGTTTACTGGGTCAACAGGGATGACTTCACAGCAATAACTTCCAAGAGTCAAATGATTTCAGGAATAGCATCCATTTTAAATCTAAGAGATTAAACCTCATACGATTCTTTCAAATGGGTAAATAGTAAACACAACTGTTCTTTCCTATCAAATGCTCAAGAGAAGTACGCGCCCTTCTCTCAAACTTAGTTCCAGTTTCTTTCATGGAAAAATGCATGCAATAAAAATAATAAAGTTACAGGTCAAAATAAAATACGCACCATATCATTTACACCATATGTTAGTTAGTTGTTATTTCAGATTCTGTTAGTAGGAAAGACACGTGTTTACTGATCCGGGTAGAGGGGATGATTCAGTTATCACTCGAGTATAAGGCAAGGCTGCAGGAGTGGAGAGGGTATGGGAAAATTCTGGTTGTAATCGTTGGACTTACCGTATAGGGAAGTACCTATTTGATCAATTCCATTGCTCATTCTTACTTACCAATTCTGTGTTTGGTAGAAATTGCTCATACCTGCATCTGGAATCTTGACTTAGTGGTCTAAGAAAGTTAGAAAGGTCGTGTGAGTCTATCACAACCATTACGTCATTGTCTAATTGCGATAAATGTTCAACAAACCCCAACTGTTATCCATTAATATTTGGTTATACAAGCTGTGACTGGATCATCTGCCGACAACTAATTTAATCAACTCTGATATTGCCAATTAGACTCTCATGCACAATTACTATGGAACGTGACAGAGTTGCTGATAATATCCAAGATTTTTCTGCATCCCCTTCCTTCGGCTCTTTGCATGTTCATTCCACCAATGAAAGCAGACATCTTTTCTACATATTACGGAGACGCTGCTAATGCCAACTTTCTGCTACTGTGCATCGGATTGAGAGCTGTTCTCTTTCCACCCTTGTCTGGAAGAAACCAGTTCAACCAAAACCACATAAATTTGTCAATTCTTAATAGTGCATTAACTGTTAAATGAATACAACTCATTAAACAATGATGCAACTCAATATGGTCTTAAGTTTCTTTCAAGTGATAAATGAGGCAACCACCGACACTGCTGCAAAATTTCCTTGTTCTTATCCTTTTAGCCTGTACTCTAAATACATATGTTTTTGCATTTTCCTATATGGGTTTACGAATTTACGTGTTAATTCCCTGTGGAAAGTAAGCTAGCAGATGTGCATAATAGTGAAGGGTAACTACATATTTTTCTTATAGATCTCTGGATTCATTTACAGCCATCCTTTAAGTCGAAGAAACTGACCTTTGGTTTCAGGAAGTGAACAATACGGAAGCTTTTTAGATCCTAAAAACTACCATGAGGAGCTTTTATCCTACCAAACTGAAGCCCCCTTGCACAAAGCTATGAGTGCTTCTGATGTTTGTTGGATTTTGCTTCAGAAGTCTTAAAACATTGGAATTCAAACTCAACTTCCATGACGTCTGAAAACTTACTTCAAAGATTCATGAACCTGTAAACCCAGACTAGTATTGTGGGCCCCAAATGCAGGCAAAAGATCAGCATCAGAGGTATATTTGCACCACAATCCCCAGCCCCTCATACAAATCAAATTCTCACTTTCATAGAGACACTGAGGCTCATTATAGATGTACTCTTTTGGCTCCACCAGGTTGGCTCAATATAAAAATGGTTTGTACGAACAGATTAAGAAACTTGCTTTCTTAATTTCTTTCCAGGGAATTTGGTTCTGTTTGTAGATTAGAAAACCTGAAAACTTTTATATTGTCTGATCACTTTCAAAAACTAGTAAATGTCCTTGTGATTCGGGTGATCAAACATAGAGCATGATTATAATATGGGCAGTTCTCTTTATGAATTTTAAAAAGCTAAATTTACCTTCATCTTTTTCCATTTTTCTCCGTCTGCGCCAAATTAGCCTAATTGGTGTTCCAGAAAATCCTGCATCAGTGCGCAGTTTCTTTTCCATATAACGCCGGTAAGTTTCAGGGAAAAGGTTGGCGTCATTTACAAAGAAAACAAATGTAGGTGGCCTAATAGCAGCCTGCAAAAGGATCTCTATAAGATATACTGGGAAAAAAACTACTAAATTGATGTTTGGAAGAGCAGAAGACAAATAAAAAGCATCTGAAACTTAGCATTTGATGTGTACTTGAGGATAATCTTCCAAGATGGCAAATAAATTTCTTTCTGCTGAATAAAAAATTTCAAACTACAACCAATTCTACATCCATCAAAGCAGTGCACCAAGTAAACATTGATAAAAGTTAACGTTTGTCAAGCTTTTTTCTCGAAATGGTTCTGAGAACAAATTTGTCACCTTAAAAAGAAGAGAAACCATAATGCCACAAGATAGAGAAACATAATCGCCAGTATCCAAGATAGTTTGCATTTACAAGTATGAGCATATACAAAAAGCAAATACAAATTCATGGTACATCTACCTGGGTGCAATAATAAATCCGACCTCGCCTTCCACCTCGGGTCCTTGGAGGTGATTTGAAAGCTAAAGCTTCCTGTACAACTTGATTCAATATGGATGTACTTAGTCTTCTTGACCTTTCCTTCTCAACTGTAGAGGCAGCAACTAGGATCCTGAAAGTATGATGCCAATTGTTAAGTTCATAGGGTGAAGGCCAAGGGATTTGTGAAAATAGAATGATAATTTTATCATTCAAAACTTCCTAAGAGCTTTCACAGAATACAGTAATACTTTCTCAGCTAGTCCAAACTATATAATGTCTGGTGTAATGGCTGGTGCCAGACTAAATAAAATATCAAATGACAACACTCCAGTATTTGTCAAGACAATTCATTTCAGCTTAATGACATAGAAACGGTGCTACAGAGTGCTACAGCCTCCAGTGAAAGAATTACATAAGAATCAAGAGAGCTGAAACATCTAAGGCTTGGTAATGGCCTACTAGACATCTCCTAAAAGGGCACCACCATTCCAGAATGATCTGAATCTGGGAGGCGCTAGTTTCTATTCTAACATAAAGCAGAACTGCAAGAAATGTGATAATAACCATTTCTCATAGGTCTAACCGAACAAAAAAATTTCGCATAGGAAGTACCAGTAAAGATATAAGTCCATGCAATCAAAACCAGAAGTGCAATGTTCCTATCAAAGTTGTATATTCTTCTTCTACAACAACCAGTAAAAAAATCTCGTAGATATAGTGAGTCTGAAGAAGTCTAGTAGTATGCAGCCTTAACTCTAATTAGCAAAGAGGTTGTTTTCGATTGCATATTCTTCTTCTATTTCTTTTATATTCAATTAACGGATAAATATTGGTCAAGTTATATTTGAAACAAATGATTACACCACTACAACTATATAACAACTAAGAACAATCCTAACATACTTCTCAACACTATGACCAGCAATTGCCGTTGAGTAAACAATAGGTGCCCAATTAAGAATACGAAGCTTCTCCCTGACATCTTGTTCGTAGTACATTGCTGTCTGCTGGTTCTTGTTTGGTATGGTATCCCATTTGTTTACAACTATTAGACAACCCTTCCCTTCTTTTTCTATCCTATCAGCAATCCTGCAGTCCTAGAGCATTCAAACAAAAGAAAAAGAATATATAATTAAAACAAAGAATTGTGCCATAAACATAGCCAAATTTATCAGAGCAGTAGCAATCCATTCAGGTTGACAATTATAGTATGAAGATCTTCCCAGTTATAAGTGGCAACTATGTCCAGCCAACAGAAAATTGAGCTATCCAGGTACATTAGAGGAAGAGTGCACTTTCACGAGAGAGTAAATTTTTTTCCAATGCTGAATTTTGCAAAGTGCAAGCTACAAATTAGGCAATCTACTCATAATTTTAGTCTTTGAAGTTCTAAATGATGGGGCTATGATATTCAGTAAGTCTATACTTCACCCTCTTCTCTCTTCATCGTTTTATGCTCAACTATTACTTTTTCATCGATCGTTGCCAAGATATTCAGTATTTCCTTTACAGTAAGCCAGAAATTAGACACTGATCACAATCAAGACTATTACTAAAGTTCAAAATCTGAACACTTGATACTTATTAATTAGTAACATCATACATCATATTCAATCTTTCATCAAGTCATACGATCTGATCAAAAACAAGTTCATCCATATCTTTTGTTTTTCCCACATCTAGCATAATATGGGCCACGATACAATCCAATGTTTTTAACTTCATGAAAGTTAAATATGACGTACTTGTTCCGTAATACAAGCCAGGGCCTCAACAACAAAAGCAACAACATCAGATCGACGAATGGCACGAAATGCTCTATTCACTGATAGAGCCTCTGTAACACTCCCTGATGAAGCCACAGCTGCCTTTCTTCTGATTCCAGCAGTATCAATAAGCCGAAACTTCTGCACAAAATATAGGCCACATTTTCTGGGATGATTAAAATCAACAAATTAATTTATGGTAACTCTTAGTTTTGCAAATTGATCTCCCAGTTGAAGCAATAAATCAAAAGTTAAACAAAAATTTGTTGCAGCCCACTCTTACAAAAAGCCAAAACTAGCAAGTCATATTGCTATCCAAGCCAACATAAATTAGGGTCTTAAGAGAGATGATCAGGGTGAATTGGATACTGGGTTTCCATTGATATGGGCACTAAAAAGTCCAGAGTTCAAATGAGGACTAGCTGTACCTGGCAAGAAAGACAATATGAAGTTCAATGTTCCCTGGAATTGACTTAGATGTGCCAGCCAGCAAAGAAAACTGAAGCTCATCCATAGCAAGCTTGGTCTTTTATTATTGCAGAACGCTCACAGGGGGAATTGAAGAAACCAGTGAAAGGATGCTATGATAGATAAAAACAGGCTCTAATCCAAAGCTAGGTCATTGGTATCTCATTGGAATATTGTGGGAGTGAATTGGAGATTCGGGTTTTCTGGCTTTTTATGGACTTTCGTTTGTGTAGACTTCCATTATGTCTCCCTCTCCCAACTCCCCAGAACAAATTGGAGGAGTTTGAAAGAAAAACCAAGGACTAATATAAAGATGATATCAATCAACTAGTAATCAACCATAAGATTTGTCTAAAGTTCAATCTAGTATAATTCTGTGAAACTCACAAGCAGACTTGATGTGTTTCCCAAATGGAGAAACAGCAGCAGTGTTCAGACCTCTCCTGGATGCTATATGTGCAGCCCCATCTCATCTCTCTCTCTCACTATATGCCCATGAAATCTACCTAAACAAGGTATGAATCAGAGTGGATTCTCTCACCCTTCATTCTTTGACAATCAGAAATATTTTTACTTCTTTCCCAAGTTTGAGTTTGTTCATTTGGTAGTCACAAAACCTAAGATTTGATTTACAAGTCAACAAGTAAGCTTATAAATTGCAAAATCCATATTGGCTCTAACCTCTAAGTTCAAGGAGTGTTTTGAGGAAAATCCATAAAGAACTTGTTAAAGTTTTCTGTTGATTACTTGATTTCATCACTAAGTAAACAAAACCTACAACTGAACTTCCGAATGGAAATTCGGACAAAGTTTATTCTAAACAGACCTGGCCATCTGGTCCTGGAATTTCAGTATCAGTGGCGTCTCGAGTAGTACCGCTGACAGGGCTAACAATTGCTCTGTCCTGTCCAACCAATGCATTCAAGATGCTACTCTTACCAACATTTGGTCGACCAACAATTGCAACAGCAGGAACATAGTTTTCTTCTCCATCAAAATTTTCTGGACACTACAAATAAGCATCACATATATAGCAGCCCTCAAACTTCATTCACTACCACATAACTTAGATAAGGGCATTGTAACAACAAACCTTAACTTTTGCTAGTTCCGAACACACAAGATCAAGAAGTTCTCCAGTTCCAGTCCCAGATATAGCAGATATGGGAAGTGGTGAGAATCTGGTTAACCACCCAAAAATTGCATTTTTGTCAAACTTTAGGAGACTTATAGACATTGTTAAACAAAACAAACTTACCCCAGTGTCCAAAATTCTGATGCTTGCATAATCCCTTTACGTGGAGATTCACACTTGTTAACAGCAAGAATGACAAACTTGTTAGAGTAATTTTTGCGCAACCAGTCTGCTATCTCCACATCAGCTCCTGTTAGACCGGCCTGTTCATTATTTCCCATCATATGACTACTAAAGCAATAAGACTAAACTTTTCTGCTCATCAAATACAAAAAAAACACAAAATATTGATGATGAATGGATATTAACGGAAAAAGATCCATTTCAAAGTCCAAAAAAGAATCATACCTATATTGAAAAATTTGAAGCAGCAGAAGAAAAGTAAGACAAGTCCACCAGGAACACAATTTTGAACGTGAAGATTTGATTTTAAGACAAGTCCACCAGGAACACAATTTTAAACGTGAAGATTTCACAAAATCAAACAGATTGTTCACCCACTTAAGCCATCCCTCCACACAATTTAATGTCTAGGGGAACAATTTTCAGTATGTTACCGGAAAAAGAACAAGAATCTCACCCAAGGATTTCATAGTGGGATTATCTTATGAATAAATAGTCCATCTTTCTGTCTATACAAAGTACCCTCGTTAAAGCATCCAAGAGTTTCTTTGATCCACTTGCAAGTCCAATTTTTTCAAGATTTACCAAGTTTGAAAATTCTTTCATCATAATAAGATTAAATTTTTGTATAAACAATCAAATGAGAAGATACCTGGCCATCAACAAGAAATATAATAACAGATGATTCCTCCACAGCTGCAGTTGCTTGTTTCTCAATCATAGAGGGCATCCTGGCAACTGCAGCCTCCCTAGACGCTAGTGAAATCCCTTCCATGCCTATAGTTGTCGAAACAGCCAATTGCTCCATAACGTTGTCCTGCGATTTTGAAAGAGTGAGAACACCTCCTGTATCCACCACCATAAACTCATGTTCTCCCCAAAAGGATCTTCCATATAAACGGTCTCGAGTAACACCAGGTTCATCCACCACAATTGCTTTGTTCCCCTGCAATTAGAAACACATTGAAATGAGATCAAACTTTCTAATGGCTTCAACTTACTCGATAAGTATTAAATTTGCAAATTTCATCATTAAATTACCCCAAAAAGGCGATTAAACAGTGCTGATTTACCGACATTTGGCCTTCCGACAATTGTAACTCTTGGAAGGAGATGATCAGCAATCTATAATAGAAAGCAACGAGAGGTAAATAATTGAAACGTCTTGTCTTTTCTAGTAAGTGGAGTCCATTAAGAACAAGTGCTAACATTTCTAGTCGTAGCTTTTTGCCTCTTCTGCCTTCTATATTCCTTCGGATCGTCGGATTCATCCTCTGCAATCAGTTGGCAACAAATTCTGAGATGTAATTTCAGAATAACATAACCACCCACTTAAAAATATCAAAGATCATAAGACAAGAGAACGGCCAACTTGACACTTCACACCGAGTACCAATTAAGTTTCGAACTTTTACGGGGGCAAAATTTCTGTCAAAATCTTAGAAAGGCCATGTTTCCACGGTAAGCAGTCTGAGCTTTAAAAGAACATCAAAGCATATATTACATAGAATTCAAAGGGGAAAAAGGGAATAGAAAGAGCAAACCGAGTCTCAATTGGCGAGACAAGGAGGAAGAGAACTCTGTGACAACATGTACAGCTTCCTCTTCGAGTGCTTCTATATCAACCTCGTCATCTTCAGTCTCATAATGGAATTTATCAATCTCTTCCTCTTCTTCTACGACATCATCTTTGTCGTCTTCTTCAAATTCATCCACGTTACTCCTACCAGAATTCTTAATAGAAGGCAACTTGTGGAGGGTACGGGAAGAGGGCGCAGTGACATATATGGAAATTGTAGGAGTTGTTGCAGGGCAGAGTGAGGAATGAAGGGGAGAGGAAAGAAATGGAAGGGGAAGCTTGGGAAGTGTACAGAAGAGCAATGGAGGAAAAGGGTTGGCGTAGAATAGCTTGGAGGAGACTATCATCTTCCGTTTGATGTCTTCCGAATCCCAGGTGGGGTTTACGAGCTTCAGTTCTCTGCTTTGGCGATGGAAAGGCTGAATTTGGGAGGCTTAAGTGAGAGGTTTATCCTCTTTCTAGTGCACCGGCCAAACCGACCATAATAACTAATAGCATAGAAAGTGGCCGTTGTAAATCAGCTGAGTACATTTAGCTGATAGTTTGATTTTGAATATTTTTTGTGTAACTTTAATATTCTGACTTATAGAAGATGGGATTTGCTTTCTTTTAGGAATCTGAAGTAGAAAGCCTTTGCAATGTTTGTGGTCTACTTATTACAGATGAAATGGGAACCAAGTTGATACCCACCAAGCAAACAACTTTCTGTTACCCTATGGATGGATTTTAAAACTACAATTTTCTTGGCTTGGAACAATTTGAGACGTGAACTGATCCATGTTTTTCTAGTTGATCCTTTTATTTTGTGTGATACTAGATTACGAGGTTTTTCACTTTCCAATTCGTAGGCTTAATTTGAAAACAAATGTTGAGATTATATTCGACATGTAATTTTGCTGTTTATGAATCCACACGTCAATTTTTTTGGATTTGTCTGAGGTTTGAAGCTTGATGCAAGTTCTTGGAACTGTGGCTTGGGGACCTACTCACTTGAACGTAACCATATCTCAAATTTTACTTAATGTATCATGCTAAAAGCAACAAAGAATTAATAGCAAAACTTTGCCGAGAAGTACAAACTCCATCTCGCTGGTACATTTAAAGTGGATACAGAGTTATTGCATTCTGAAAATGAAGATATATTACTTGTCCAAGTAGAATCTTGTGACCTTCAGTTAAATTAAAATTTATCGAGATCATATCTTTAAATTAAATAAATAGGCAAAAAATTGCAATCTAATTATATTATTATTATTATTATTATTATTATTGTTATTATTATTATTATTATTATTATTATTATTATTATCATATGTTCTATGTTTTTTATTAGAGTTATAAACTTAATTTTTGTATAATTAAATATCTAAAATCTAAATTCTTATAAGAATATTCATTGAAATACTAAATATGTAATATTCATATCCTTTTTTTTAAGTCATGTCCTCATACATCATTTTACACGTAAACAGCTAATACTAAATAACTAATTTTACCAAACATCTTTAAGAAACAGCTAATGCAATCCGCTCATCAAATCAGCTGATATAGGCCTTGTTTGGTAAGTGACTGGTCAGCCAAAAAATAGTTGATTGACTCAAAACAACTAGTTGACTTTATAAATAAGATGTTTGAGTTTTTTGGTTATTAGCTGATTAGGGTGCGTTTCAAGATGATAAATTGATATTTTTATTTTAATTTCGATTTCGCCCTCGTTACTCTCTCCCGAGCTCATTTCTCGTTTTCTCCAGAGTCTTCTTCATTGGCTCTTTCCTTGCATCTCTCACATTTTTGAATCTTAGACCCTCACTCTATCTGCTTGGGCAATGGGATTATACTAATTTGTGATCCTTTCTTGTATCTCGAGAAAAAGTTTGTGTTTCTGGGTTGGGTTCGACTGCGAGATCAACTACTCCAAGATTTGCATAAACCGTTTTGGTTTCTGTCACTTCAGTCTCTACCATTGCTACTTAATCCTCAGTTACTCTTTCTAGATCATCTTTTTATCTTCCATTATTCATTCCCCTACTTTATTGTTTCCTTTTTTCAAACTAAAGAGACATGAGGAGCTCTAGAACAAACTGGAAGTTGGCTGATCGTCCAAAGCCTCCAAAGGGGAAAACCATAGCAATGATTGTATTGGATGACTGAGGCGAGGCTAACCCCGATCGCTACAATTGCATCTATGTCGCCGATACCCCTACCATGGATTCCTTCAAAAAGGTAATCTCCTGATTCTTTTACGTGCTCGATTTATTTTATCTTATTTTCCTATTATTTCCATTACCAGATCTATCATTCCACATGGAGTTTGGTGACATTTTGACTGATGCATCTGTTTTATCTAACTGATTGTCTATTTTAATTCCAGAAGCTTTTTCTTCATAGAAATTGTTATATGCTATGACATTTCTTTACATTAGTATGACAGTTGATCTAATCATTAACATGACACTTGATCCTTGAGCTGTTCTTTACTTTTTGATTTTGAAGAATCATTCACCTTGATTCTACTACTGACCTTCTGAACAACATCAAAATTTTGAAGGATTGCTTTTATTGCTGCTATTCATCTTCCTTTGGTAAATCGCATATTACTGCTGGTTTTTATTGATGAAACATAACTTAATCAGTCCACTTCTCACATGTACTTCTTCCCATTTTTGGGGTTCTATTTCAGGTTTTGTACAAACACAAAATTGTCCTTTTTTGTGGCTTCTATGACACTCTAAGAGAAGGGAGGTTAGTGATGCTTTTGTAGGAAACTGATGGAGGATTTTTAAGAGAGTCAATTGTCATCATTAAAAGGATTTTTTAATGAAAATTTTAAAGTTTAAATTTGACGTGAGATATTAAAATTATTAGGTGCAATTTCATATCATGGATTATTCACATACTGATAACTGATTGATATTAAAATAGTTTTTTAACATTTTTTCCTCTATAGGAATGGACATGTTGAGTTTCCTAGAAGTACTATTTAATTTTATACATAAAGTGATATTTGTCAATATGAAGTCATACTTTGATGCGTGAGCTTTCCTCACATCAAAATTCATTTGCAGGTATTACAATGATTTACACATCTTTAATCTAGACCAATTCAAGGTAAATACATTTAACTTCTAGTTGTTATGTTCTTTAAAGCTCTCTTGTTTACAAATTAGCATAGTTTGTTGATGTTTTATGCAAAAGAATATATTTCTCTTTCTTAGTTTTGTATAGGTCTTTGGGTACTGTATAAATTGCTCACTAATTGATGCTTTGCAGGTGAAAAAGAGCTCTGAACAAAGGCCTAATAGTTTAGATTATGAAAATGTAAATACCAATGAAATAGAGGAGTCTGCTACAAATGATAAAGATGGGAGCCTAGAGTGCCAAGAACAAGAGGTTGATACGGAAAGCAGTATTAATGACCTATCTCATAATATGGCGAGTGTAATAGTTGATGATGGTGGTTTATCTGCTCCCACTGATGAGGGAAAGGCAGAGGGATCTAAAACTCAATCAAACTTCTTTAGTTTCCAAAAACAGTTGTGAATGCCCTCATCATGTATAAGTGATTGTTATTTTGAAGATATGAAGATAGCTAATACTTCTGTATTCTCCAAGTAGTAGTTCCTATGACCAAAGGTGAATTATCATATTAAGAAAAAAGAAGTTAGTTACACTTGTGATAGTAAGTAATACAGAATGAGGATTCCTTCTGTGCAAAGCTTTGCAGGGGTTGTAACATTCCAAGGATCTGAAAGAAATTGGCAATGACTGGGACCGGCTTGACTTTGCATTATGCGAATATAATTATGCAAATTGATAATTTAGTGTTATGTGTAATAGTTTTGACTAGTTTGTAATCATAACCCTTCTTTATAAATTCTCTCTATTATTGCACTAATAGTTATTTAATTAAATATATATTTTGTCCTAATTAATAATTTTAGGTTTTAAAAATAAATTATATTAAAATATGATCATCAATTAAAAATAGTATTATTGCCCATTCTTAATTGAATTTGTAATTAAATATACCAAGAGTTGTAAATTTAATATAAAAATTTTGTGTAAATTCATACTGTATGAAAATATAGATTTCTAATGATGTGGTAATGACTAATGATGTCAATTAAAGACATCATGATTTTTCAATTGAATTTTTAAATTAATTTTAGAATAAATTCATCAAGACTTGTTACAATTTTTGTATTTAAAATTGTTAAAATACTTTAAATTTAGACATATATGTGAATTAATAAGGTATTAAAGCATAACTTCTTAATCATGTATTAATGAATAAATTTAAATTTTAATTATAAGGCATCAACACCTAACTCACAACTATTTTGTTTTATCCCTAACTCTCTCTTTTCTCTCTTTTTATTTTATCTGTAACTTGCAACCATTTTGTTTTATCCCTATGTTCATTTCTTTTGCTGTATTTGAAATGTGCTATTAAACTTCATTTGGATTGTTATATTGTATGTTTGGATGTATCATCATAATAATTATGATTATTATTGTTGTTGTTGTTGTTGTTATCATCATCATCATCATCATTATTATTATTATATTTTTATTAGAGTTGTAAACTTAATTTTTATTGAATATTATTATAAGAATATTCAACAAAATAATAAGATATATAATATTCATACTTTTATATTTTGTTAAGTCATGTCCTCATAAGTAATTCTATACATAAACAGCTAATACTAAACAACTAATTTTACTAAACATCAAATGACAAATAGTTAATGCAATTCTCTAGTCAAATCAACTAACAACTAATACAATCAGTTGATTGCTAAACAGGGCCAATATGTTTTTATATCCTTATAATGATGAGTTCAAAGTGGTTCTATGTTAAAGACATCCATATAAAACACAAAAACAGGATGTGTTTTTCTCCCTTACTATGTTAGAAGTTTTGACATTTATTTGGCCACGAACTTTACAAAATGACTAGGTTTATTAAGCAATGGTTGCTTGCCTAATGATAGTACCACGTGCTTCACTAAAATTGTTTTGAAGAAAATTATTTCTAGATCTTTAACAAATATGCTAACAATGATTATGAATAACTCGGTGAACAAATTTTATAACTCTTTTGTTTCGAAAAGACTTATTATGGATAACATTCTTATAGCTTTTATTTTAGGTGAACAAATTTTATAACTCTTTTTGTTTCGAAAAGACTTATTATGGATAACATCCCTATAACTTTTATTTCATTTTCTTAAGACTCTTAAGAGAGGCAAGCAACATTTTATAGCTATCAAAGTAGACCTTGCTAAGACTTATGATAGGTTTGACTAGGAATTTCTAGAAGTTATTCTCTTAAGATTGGGTTTTCATTCTTCAATTGTTAGCCATTTCTGGCAAAGTGACCCTTTATCCCTGTTGAGGATTCCATGACAAAGTTTTAGAGATAGTCAAAATCATATAGATGACAAAATGTATTGACTTTTTTAGTTGAATAATGTCTCATAAATTTTGTTGACAACATGTAAGATGTATATCAACACCATGATAACAAGATGCAAGAGGTTATATAGAACATAGCTTAAAGGAATAGTACCTTGTTGGAATTGTTCCAATTAATTTAGCCTACTAAAAGTATAAACATGGACATCGATTAAAGGCATTTGATATAGTATGATAATAGTGTCATAAGAAGAAAAGTGATTGTATGACTTTTCTTATGACAGAGATATGACAGAGATCACATTTATTTTTAGTTCATGCTTATGAGTATTTGATACTGAATTTAGATTCAACATTATTATAATATTCAAAACATGATAAGAAATAAATTGTTAAGTAAAAGTAGTTGATCCAATTTTATGCAAATAGTTTGCATATGTTAGATCAAATAAGACTTACGCTTAACATAAATGACAGGAATATAAAGCTGGATAACCGAGACTATCATTTTATGCCATGTTGGTTAAATCAACATAACAAAAATTATAAGGTTATATACAAGGATATGTGTATCCTTTTAATTATTAATCGTATAGAACTTGTGAAACTTGTCAAGTTGAAGAAAAACCAAATCAACCTTAGGTGAAAGGATAATGATGGTATTGAATTGTTAAATTTATACATGTGATGTATTTGATAAAGTAATAATATATAAAAGAATAATACTTATATTTCCTTATATTACAAATGAATTTATGTGATATAGTCATATGTATTAAATGAAATAATGAATTAAAATTTTGAAAAGCTCAATTTTTTTAACTCTAAAATGTTGAAATACTTCGGAGAGATCATTATGTTGAGTTTTAAATTTTTGGTTATATATACGGAATGAGCTTCTCTGATGAATACCTTCACAACAAAATTTCATAAAGTATGGTTTAGTGTAAGAAGGAAAATACAATATGAGATATTATATAATATAATAATATTTCTTCTATAGTAATGCCTAGTACAATGCCTTACCTTTAATAGTTTCAATTGAATCCATTGCAAGAATTCATATCATAAATGGAACGCTAAGATTTTAAAAGAGTCAAAGTTAATGATTTAAG
>JAOQMP010000008.1:23680417-23711089 GCA_027563575.1 Erythroxylum pedicellare
AGTTAATGGGGTTCTTCGATTGTCTCAAAAGACTTACATTGATCGGATCTTGAAAAGATTCAACATGCATTCTTGTTCTCCTATAAAGGCACTAATAATGAAAGGTGACAAATTCTTAAAGGCCCAATGTCCACAAAATGATAAAGAGAGAGATTAAATGAAGGTCGTTCCTTATGCGTCACTTGTTGACAGTCTGATGTATGCTCAAGTATGCACAGGTCCTGATATTGCTTTTGTTGTGGGCGTGTTGAGAAGATACTTGAGTGACCCTAGTCTTAGCCATTGGAAAGCAGCTAAGAAAGTCATGAGGTATCTTCAGGGTGCCAAAGATTACATGTTGACTTATCGGCGAACTAACAATCTTGATATAGTTGGGTTCAGTGATGTTGATTATGCAGGATGTGTGGATGATAAAAAGTCCACTTCAAGCTACATTTTTATGATGGCTGGAGGAGTTGTATCGTGGAAAAGTATCAAACAGACACTCATAGCATCCTCTACCATGGAGGCAGAGTATATGGCGTGCTATAAGGCAGCTTGTCAATCAATATGGTTGCGGAATTTTGTTTCAACTTTAGGTATTGTAGACTCTACTTCGAGTCCACTGAAATTATATTATGATAATTCCGCAGCTATAGCTTTCTCTAAGAACACTAGGATTACTTCTCGCTCAAAGCATATTGATATAAAGTACTATTTTGTTAAAGAGAAAGTCGTTGAATCCCTCATTACTGTTGAGTATACGCCTACAGCTAGTATGTTAGCAGATCCACTCACAAAAGGCTTACCTATATGTGTGTTTGCAGAACACATCTCCCGCATGGGATTGTTAGGAGCCTAGCTGGATCAGATTAGTGGGAGTTTGCTATTTTGTATTGAACATGTTGGCACTTTGTACAGATTGCTTATGAATTTTATATATGAGACATGTATAATGATGTTTGTAGTCATCTTTGTTAATGTTGACATATATATGTTGATATTGTACTGAACACATATTGTTTTAATAGTTATTGTGGTATTTGAACATCTCCAGGGCCAAATCATGTGTAGGATATATATCCTATCGATATGATATTGCATATGATTTATTTGATTGTTTCCGAATGATGGAGATTGATATGGTGGTTTGATTATATTGTCCAAGTGGGAGAATGTTAGAAATATATATGGACTAATATAATCACAACATTAATTCCATATGCCTAACCACAATTGAATTGCCTAATGTATATTTAATAACCATAATAGGATAGTTAATTTGCTAGTTGTATTTGAGGCACATGATAGTACCCTAATAACTATATGTTGGCCCATTAAATTATAGTTCATATCATCTATTAACAATGAGACAATTAGCCTATTCTACCCCTTAGGGTAGAACATGTCATAATATATGACATAAGGTGAGATTGTTGAGTTATAAATATACATTGTGTATGTATTGAGTGAGTAAGAACAAGGGTCTTCTATCATTAATCTCTCTTGCACAAGGTTTGTATTTTCTCTCTTTGATAGGTTTTAGAGAAGCATGGAGAGAGTTCAAGACATGCCAAATGTTGGAGGTATGTTTCCATAATCTTGTAATGATCTAAATAAAATGTGATCTTGGTTGGTTGATGTGGTTTATTACTGCATTTATTATAGCAATTAAATGACAATATAATTATGTAATATGGAACATCAAAATTAATGGAATTTCCTAAATCAAAAATAGTTTGAAATAAAAAAGACACAAAGCATTTATTAGACCAAAAAAATTAAAAGATAATATTTGTCATAATTCACTAATCATTTGAATTAGTATATTATTATCATAAATGTTCTATTAATGCAATCTTTAATTTGATATTTGCATTTTTGTCCTTAATTCGATATGCACATTTTAATCCTTAACTTGTTTATACTGCACATTTTTGTTACTAACGCAAGATGTTAACTGCAAATCAAGTTTCAAATATGATTGTGTATGGAATATTGTCAAAGATTTTGAAAATTTTAACTATGATGTCATCATATTAAGACAAATTTATTGGAGGCAAACTTCCAACTATATGTCATCAGAATTCGATAATCCAACACTTGAATCTCAGGTACTAATATCTCCTATGCTTTTTGATTTCATTCGTCCAAAAGGCCCATTGGGGTGAAGAAGACTGAAATGAAGAGAAAAATGGGGAAAAAAATCTTCTTCGGAGATAAATCATCTTAGAGGGAAAATCAGGAGCTTGTTGAGTTATTGAAAAAAACGAAGCGAAAGTAGACAAGTAGTGTTCGCAATGAATAGACAGAAAATAGAAATTTAGAGATAGAAGTTAACTTTGAAGCAATAGAAATAAGAAATTAAAGTTATGTCTCACGACTTGAATCCAATTAGAGATCTTAGCCGTTGTGCTTATATTACAATCGAACAAGCACAAATTTTCAAACAAAGATCGAATCAACTACAAATACATTCAAATTTGTCAAATACTATTTTTAACGAATATTTTATTAATATTCGTAAAAATAGAATTGATCTATCTAATTATTAAAATTTTTGACTCTGTATTAGTAGTTAATTATATCTAAAACTGCGCCTAATATAACTCCAAAATAAGCTAACACTTCCTTCCATAGACACAAAATCCATTTTCTTCAAAATTCAAATGAATTAAAAATATATTCTTTTAGACAAAAATTAAAAAGTAAAAACAAGAAAAGAAGTAATCTTTTTTAAAATAAATAAGTTATTAATTAAAATTAAAAAATGGAATACAAATGCATCCTAACTCTTCCAATGTTTTATTAAAGAACTGTCGTACTAATATAAAACCCTACCTACCTAATAGAACCCCAAAATATGCTAACATTTCCTTCCTGGACACAAAATCCTAACTCTTAAAAATATGCTGACACAAAATCCTATCTCTTAAAAATGGATTAAAATATATTCTTTTAGATAAAAATTAAAAAGTAAAAGTCAGGACAGAAAATTACTTTTTTTAAAAAATAATTTTTATTAAAAAATTGCAAACACAAAGTTAACTTCAAGCAAATCTTTTATTAAAGAACTAATCTAAAATTCAGCCAAACAAAAACCTCTTCGGCGCCTCCCGAACCCTACCTCATATAACGGAGGCGGCTCCTAAACCTTAAGAGTGGAGAGGCGGTTGTACACTCTTATGCTGTGGTTTTGAGCTTCAAATCTGCCTTCTACTGCTACAATTTTCTGCTTTCTGGTAAGAATTTCTCTTCCAAATCTAGGTTTTCCTCGTAAATCAGTTCAAGTTTTTGAGAGTCCCTACCTTCGTTTTCGCACTTCCGGTATGAAAGATGATGACTTATCGATTTCTTGTCGATAGCATCCTTACCAAAACTGCTTCTTTGCATATTTGCTTAGTAAATAACGGAAAAGTGACTGTTTTTGTCAGGATGATCGATAACTTTTTTTTTCTGTTCTTGTGATTGCAAACTTTTGTTATGCTTAGTTTCTTTATCTTTTTCATTGTTAATCTAGATTGTATTGTTATTGCAGATTTAGCTATAAATAAAAAATGGTTCAGTATAACTTTAAGAGGATCACTGTGGTTCCCAATGGGAAGGACTTCATTGACATCATTCTTTCTCGAACTCAGAGGCAAACGCCAACAGTTGTCCACAAAGGTTATGCAATATCTCGACTTCGACAGTTTTACATGCGTAAAGTGAAATATACCCAACAGAATTTCCATGAGAAGCTTTCTACAATTATTGATGAGTTCCCTCGTTTAGATGATATACACCCTTTCTATGGGGACCTCCTTCATGTTCTTTATAACAAAGATCACTACAAGCTTGCGCTTGGCCAAATAAACACTGCCAGAAATCTCATCAGCAAGATAGCCAAGGATTATGTGAAGTTGTTAAAGTATGGTGACTCCTTATATAGGTGCAAGTGTCTCAAGGTTGCTGCTCTTGGTCGTATGTGTACTGTTATTAAGAGAGTTAGTCCTAGTTTGGCTTATCTAGAGCAGATCAGACAGCACATGGCAAGACTACCTTCGATCGATCCAAATACTCGAACAATTTTGATATGTGGATACCCAAATGTAGGCAAGAGTTCTTTCATTAACAAGATAACCAGGGCTGATGTTGATGTCCAGCCTTATGCTTTCACCACAAAGTCACTCTTTGTGGGACATACAGACTATAAGTACCTGAGGTATCAGGTAATTGATACACCAGGGATTTTGGACAGGCCTTTTGAAGATCGTAACATCATTGAGATGTGCAGTATAACTGCTCTGGCTCATCTGCGAGCCGCTGTATTGTTCTTTTTGGACATTTCTGGTTCATGTGGCTATAGTATTGCCCAACAGGCTGCTCTGTTCCATGGTATTAAGTCTTTATTTATGAACAAGCCATTGATCATTGTCTGTAATAAGACTGATTTGCAGCCACTGGAAGGTATATCTGAGGATGATATGAAATTGGTAATGGAAATGAAAGCTGAAGCTATAAAGACTTTGATTGCACAGGGGTCTGATGTTACAGATGATAAGGGTGTGCTTTTAACCATGAGCACTTTGACTGAAGAAGGGGTGATTGCTGTGAAGAATGCTGCTTGCGAGAGGTTATTGGATCAACGTGTGGACTTGAAAATGAAATCCAAAAAGGTAAATGATTACTTAAACAGGTTCCATGTTGCAATTCCAAAGCCTCGTGATGGGAAGGAAAGACCACCTTGCATACCTCAGGCTGTATTGGAAGCTAAAGCTAAGGAGGCAGCAGAGAGGGAGAAGAGGAAAACTGAAAAGGATTTGGAGAATGTGAATGGTGGTGCAGGTGTATACTCTGCTAGTTTGAAAAAGAACTACATCTTAGCCAATGATGAATGGAAAGAAGACATACTACCAGAAATTCTTGATGGCCACAATGTGTATGACTTCGTTGATCCTGATATCTTGCATAGGCTTGAAGAATTGGAACAAGAAGAAGGTATTCGACAAGCAGAAGAGGAAGATGAGGATTTTGAGATGGATGGCAAGGAATTGACTCCAGAAGAGCAGGAAGCTTTGGCTCTGATCAGGAAAAAGAAAAGCTTGCTCATTCAAGAGCACAGAATGAAGAAGAGCACTGCAGAGAGTCGACCTGTGGTACCTAGAAAGTTTGACAAAGATAGGAAGTTCACTAAAGAGAGAATGGGGAGACAGCTATCAGCTTTAGGATTGGATCCTACTTTGGCAATTGATCGTGCCCGTGGCAGGTCACTCTCTAGGAGGGGCCGCAAAAGGGAGAGATCACTTGTCAGGGGTAGTAGTGATGGTGATGATGCAATGGATATGGATGTGGACCAACCAAATAAGAAGCTTCGCTTGAGATCTAGATCCCATTTGAGGTCGAGGTCAAGACCTCCTAGTGAAGTTGTCCCTGGGGAGGGCTTCAAGGACTCTGCCCAAAAGGTCAAGGCTATCAAACTTGGCAAGAAATCTATTAAAAAGAGGAACAAGGATGCTCGTCGGGGAGAGGCAGATAGAGTCATTCCAACTCTCAAACCGAAGCACCTTTTCTCTGGGAAACGCTCCATTGGCAAAACTCAGAGACGCTAAGTATGTGAGGTACTATGTGTAGGTGTGTGTTGAGCAATGCCTTTTACCACTGAAACTTAAACCACTTATGTTGCCTTGTTTAGAAGGTCGTCCCCTTGTTTTTATGGCCAGACACACGCACACAATTATGTATATATGGTGTGTTTGAAATGTTTTTTCACCATTTCTCTTTAGCTTTGATTAGTTTTGACTAATTATTTGATGGCCTTGTTTAATGACAATTTTGTATTGATCTATAATCTTGTCTTCTTGCAGAAGGCGGTTTCACTATGTCTTTTGTGGGGATACGGATACGTAGCCATGGAAAAGTTGCAATATTTAAAAACTCTCTCACTAGGAAATGGCCGAGAGCGATGGTTCTTTCTTTCTTTCTTTTTTTTTGTTTTTTTACTTCATCTGTTATCATAAATGCAATTTTGGAATGAGACATTCAGTCGACATTCGGAAGCTGTTATGAGTTGAAATTGAGATATGTTTACTTCAGTAAAATGTTGTTGTAAACTAGCAGAACATTAGAAGGAAACTGTTTGTTGGATCTCTCAGTGGAATATTGCGGGATAAGCCTGTCAAAGAATACACCGGTAAAACTAGCTAAAGGAGGGCAATGAAGCTGCCCTTCAAGGGAATTTTCTAGTACGGAGCAATCTGACCACCAAAAAAATGAAAAGGAGTTTGATTCTGGACAAAAGGTCGTTTGCTGTAGGATGAAATCAAAGATACCCAACAACTTTGTTTAACACCTAGTAATAAGGCACAACCACATGGTTTTTGTCATTTTTTAGCGCAAAGTGGCTGGTGGGTTGTGCTTGGCCTTACCAACGTGCTTATAATCTGTGCAACTGTGCCAAGTGATCGATGGAAATGTTACGTACAATTTGACCTTTATCACTCTCTTGATTCCACCAAAGTTCTATGTGAACAACTACTCTGGGAAGGTAGAAACTAGCTTATTTCATGCTGCAGCGTCGTATCTTCTTCGATCTCATGCCTCACCTTCATGCTTAAGGTGAAATGGCAAAGGGGCATCCCTTTGGCTTAATCCTTTATCTCCCTTAAAAGGTACAAGTAAGTTCACCGATAGCCAAAGGATTAAAAAATTAAATCAGTTTGGTCAATTCAATTATAAAATTTTAAACCGTTTAATTTTTCAGTTTGATTTTTAATTTTATGATTCGTTTTACTTTAATAACTCTTATTGTTAAAAATCGATCAATTTGTTAATTAATTGTTTAATTTTCATAAATTAATTAATTTTTATAAACTAAAACAAATCAATTAATTTTTATTTAATAATCCTTTTTTCAATTAAATTTCAAACTCTTTGATAATAAGAAAAATCTTTTTTAATTAAATTTTAAATTTTTTACTTTTATCTAATCTTTAATTGATTTTATGACTGTCTAATATTGGTTAAACTTTTTAAACCTTAAATCTCTTGTTTTATTAGTTTAACTTTTGATCCGATTTTTAAAACATAAGTGATGGAGATATATTGTTTTATCCATCCTAAGAATGTCTTGGGGAAGCCAAGTATTTTAAGATTAGTTAGTACAAACCCCTCATTCTAATGAGCTAAAAGCTTTATAGAAATTATTCTTTACGATTACAACTTCTAGTAAAATGCTTGCAATGTTAATTGAGTATATCTTAGATGATTAACATATTGTCTCCATCTTTCCTTCCTTAATTGAAAGCACTTTGGCTCGAATTTATCAATGTCCTTAGTGCTTTTTATGATATTTAAGCTAGCATCTTGGAAATAGCTTTTGTAAATAATATTACTTTAAGAAATAGCCATGAAATCATTAGAAGAAGTTGGGTTAGCAATATTCAGAACTAGACATACGAAAGTTTTATTCAACTCTCTTACTAGTTTTTTAACAGAAAAAAGTTTGAGAATTGCTGTTGTGACTATATTTTTATCCGCATTTTGTTTTTTTTAAGAAAAAAAGCTCATTAAAACCATCAAGTATAGGAGCTTTCTTAAGGTCCATTCTAAATAAAACATCCTTAATATCAAATCTAGTGAAAGATCTCTCTAGTTGTTCAATTATAGAATGATCTAAGGGACCTTAACTGAACTTATAAGCGTAAAAAGTGGTGGAACAAAAAACACAAAGGATGTCTTTAATGTGAGTACATATTAGTTTTTAAATCTCATATTGCTCAGTAATAGCATTAATTTGAAGGTCATAAGTCAATATGAGCTTATTCAAGTTTCTTCTAACTTTGATAGAGTTGTGAAAGAATATGGTATTTCTATCTCCTTGAAGCCATATTACTCTTGATTTTCACCTTAAGAGACTAGTATGAACATTTAAAACCTAGATATGATTCCTAAGATGAGTTTTATATGCTCTTTTAAGTTTTTTTCATTATTTAGTGAACCATATAACTTGTCTTAAGACTTGAAGAAAGCCTCCTCGTTTTTTTGATATTGTAACACCTCATTCCCAATTGACATATGCACGTGTATCTATCGGATACGGGATACACGTGTACATACCTGTCATAAATGACATGTTAACTATCTCACCTTCACTATACATAACATGGCATTATTCACTAAACCATCAATCACACATTTTCTAAACTCAAAATGTTATCACATTAATCATAATCCATAATTTACATTATTTCATACAACACATTACCATCTAAGTTTGACAACATTATCCTATGAGCTTAAACAACTCAGTACACACTAAATACAATAAATATAACATAAATAACTAAGTCATCAATCTCAGTTGAACGACTTTTGAGTCAAATCTAACTGTAATAGTTGAACAAAATAAGCTTCTACGGAGTCTTAGAAGCTAGGTCGTCTCACTCTCAAACTTGAAAAAAATGGTACAATTTTGATGAGTTTTTCGAACTCACAAAAGTAACCATCCTTGATGGTTCACTCTCGTTATAAAGCGAAATCAATTATAACTTGTAATCACACAACTCAACTCCACTTAACAAGTATCAAATACTATCACAGAGAAATCATTTCTCAGATACACAGTTCATTCATATAACAACATTCACATAGTTTTGCAAATCATTCAATGAATTCAAATTATATGCAGATGCGACATGTATGAGACTCATATTTATTTTTATTTTGTTGTAACTGTGTGCTTTTACTGTATCCCGAATTATCGGGCTCAATCAGTCAGTCAGTGACTCGTTGATCACAGCGAGCCATAGGCTCGAACCACATATGCAGGAGTTTAAAGCTCATATCAGTAATAGTATCAGTAGCCACATCAGTCACAACTTCTTTATATTACATGGATTTGAATGAAGTGCATGCCACAACTCAATCATCAATTCAATTACTCTCATTTGCATGTAATATAACAAGTATATTAGCCACAGTATCAATTACAGTAATGGTCAAGAGAAATGTTTACAATATTACTTATATTGTTAGAAACAAAACAAATCATATCAATGCACAACTGAGGAAGAACAAGACAACAATGCTTTTGTTTTTAAACATTTTAATCCATAAACTTGCACATAGACACAAAGGGGAGCATGGAACATATCTTGAGAATCTTCTAGTCAATTAAAATTAGAACTTAACCAAAAAACTTGAAAATCAACCTCAAAACTAGGAATCATAAAGCATATCATAAATTAATTAATTAAAATGTGGAAAAGAATCCAATGTCACATATTGGAGACACATAACATAGATCACTTAAAAAAGACATAAATGGTGTCCAAGAGAAAAATAAAACCCAATTTACCTCATCCAAAAGTTGTTGCTCCAATTCAAGTGCTTAAATGGGTCTTTATGAGATGAAATCAAAATGAGTCTAATTTATTATTGCTAAAAAATTGTAAGAAATATGATGATGGTTTAGTTGCCACACAAATATATATAGCACAAATAAAAAAGGGGTTGAAATAGAATTGAAAACATTAGAGAAAAAAATTGAAATATGAACAAAATTTAAGAGGATGAAGTATGATGAAAACAAAGACTTTGCAAATTCAAAGGAAGCTTCTTATCGAATTAGCACATACTACTTACTTGATCAATGTTAATATACAAAAAATTATTAAAGTAAATTGAATTAAGAAATTGATCAGTTTCTAATGATTTTGGTTGAACTAATAGGTTTGATTTGATTTTTGAAAATTTGATTTTAATTAAATAGACCATCAAGTAAGATATTAATTGCATTTGTGAGCTTCAAATTAAAGCACTTAAGACGTCATCATTTGTTGACATAATTCTTCCAAAAAATTTGAAGTTTATCAAATAGTTTAATTTAACAAATTATAAGACTTTTTATATTATTAAATATTAAGATTTAACTTAAATTTCAGTATAAAGTTTAGGGATTAAAGTGTTCATGTGATTTCTTTGTAAATAAAATGAAAATTTGATTTTGAAAAAATATTTATTTAAAATATACAATTTAGTAATGTATCAATATTTTAGGATTTAGTTGGGATATTTGGTATTAGCATATTATGTTTTGAAGTAGTAAGAAGTCTATCTCGTTTCCATAAATTTAGAACAAGTTTTAAGTTGAAAAAATAGCAAGTGCATAACATACACTAGCAGTGAATTCTTAAAACACGGCGTTTAGTGGGTAGTATGCACGTCCAACGGAGCAAGGACATAGATGAACGTGGTTTGATGGTGGGAGCATTGATTGCAAAGCAAAAAAGAAACCCTGTGGGGGTAGAGGAGTTCTTTGGTTATAAACGTGTCGGTTTGGGGAGTTCTGATGACACGAGCACTAATTTATTTGATTTTACCAGCTGTTGGAGTAACATTGGATTGGAGATTTATAGAGCTTTACTTATGAATATGCTTGGCATCAATTGGCTAGCAATTCTTGAACTGTCAACTTCGATGTCAAACTGATGCAACAATGGTAAGCTTCTATTTAGAACTCACCTAATTGCCTTCATCACTTCATTATTACTTAGATTTACAGAAGGCAGGCAGTTGTTTGCTGGAGTTCCTTTAATCTATGACATGGCTTTTACAATTTTACTGCTTACATCAGAACAACGCCAGATATAGCTCCACTTATCCGACACTTCTTGGTGGCCTGATGGTGAGTAATCAAAATGCTCTCTCTCATAAAAGTTACGTTGAGCCTTGCCTCATTGGAACTGCGATGTGCTAGATTCACTAAACTAGAAGGCCTTATTGGGCCACCTCAATTGCTTTTAAAAAGAGAACAGTAGGGAGAGGGCATACAAAAGTTGAAATATTCCAATTTTTTCCTTTTTCCTTTCTGTTATTTTGACAAGTTGGGTTCCATTCTGGACTAATTCATCAAAAAAGCAAGTTAAACTTTCTCCTATCGTGGAATTAATGTAATCATGACATCATTTGAATTCAATGTTGCATTATTTGCACTAATTACACATAGCTGATGTGGCTGTATATTACCTACACGCATCCTGCATTTCCACTTCCATAATTTCCAACTAGTACTTATTTTGATGATAGAAGAATCTGTTTTACTTCGATGAAATATCAGATCTTTAAAAGAAGACAGCTTTTTAACCTTTTCATTTTGACCTTTCCTTAACTTTTTTGGCATCTGGTAAAACAATGAAAACAGAACAATGTCCCACAATATTCAGGATAGGAACCTATGCTGACATCTGTCTCCATCTAAAGTTTTCTTACCTCCAAACTCATTTTGGTTGGATCTGCAGTAGAGCTTCTTTTACTGGTTTGGAATATATTTGAACCCACCAATTATGTCCAGTTATGATAGATTGTCAAGGCCAATGTAGGATTTCCAGGTGCGAGGCTCCCAGCCGGATGTTGACCTACCAAAGATTTTCTTTTACCGTAAGAGATATCAATTGCAGTAATTCCTTTACTCAATATAACATATTCAACCAATTATCTCCTAATTTTGACTAATTCAGTTGCTGGAGGAGATAAGAAATGAGTCGCACTAAAATCTGTTCATTTCCTTGATTCTATGGTTTGATTATGAAATCCTTGAATTGATCTGACGGAGGAATGCGTGCACGCTTCATCAGCTATGATCTGTCTCCAGCAACCGACACTATTTAAGTTGATGTTCAAATTTCTACTTGATTGTAAAACTTTCTACATAGAAAGGAAAACGGATTGTCTCTATTCTGGTTGTTAAGGAAACATAAGGGATAAATGTCTTGTTACATATGGGATTGGGATGGTACTAGGAAAGGTCAGTTTCGTCTATGAAAGCTAAATCACCAGTTCAATTATTCTTCTATTTCACAAGATCCATGGTAATAATTTCTGAATATACATCACTGCAGAAGCCAGAATTTAAGGCAAAACAAACTTGATTCGAAATGCTTTACATATGGTTTTGGACATTTTCCTTGATTATCACACAAATCAATCGGAACAGGAAGAGAAACTACGGAGTTAAAAGCGGTGATGCATATACTCCGAATAGGACCTTTCTGCTAATTAGTTATGACAGTACTTTTCCGGGATAATCTTTTGATGATTACTTTGATCACATGCCATGTGTGGCGCTTATGAGATCTTCTTTTTCCACTTCGAGCAGGCTACAAAACTGATATGGAAGGCCTAAAAACCCACATAGATCAGATATATATACTTGGGTAGGGTACGGCGATTCTACAACGGTTTTGATCATCTTTCCATATTCCCCAAATGTAAGAGAGTTTTCAAGGTTTATACTTCCCTGTAAAAGCAAATCACCATTAATAACAGTTCTTTACCACTTCTATATGGACCACTAAACAATAATTCCCATGTGTGGTTTTGAGAGAGTTATTTGTTTATTATCTCCATTCACTGTCTTCAATTACACGTGTGAATGCTTTGGAGATAAAAAGAGAGAAACAGAGAGATTATGTGAAGTGGAAGCAAATGGCTTGGCTTGGTTATGAAACAAACTTTTTCCCTTTTGTTTTCTATCTTCTCTTCTTGTATGTTGATATATACATTTGGAGGTCTCTATATGATAAAAAACATGATGATTACCTTGTGAGTGAAGAAACAATGCAATACGAAAAGACAAGATCACGGAGTCAAGACAAGACGACCATCCATCTCATTTTATCATCCCTACCTTTGCTTCAGGTCTCTCTCCAAACCGTTTTCTACTCAGACCCGTCAACCAACTTCTCTCTCTCTCTCTCTGCCCTATATTCTAAGCAAACCCCACAATCATCATCATCATCATTCCCACTCTATCAAGCCTTCTCCAATGTCTCTTTCTCTCTTCTCCCATCTCTTATATCATTCTATAAAGTCCTAACTAATCTATATCAAACCAGTTGGGGATGAGATATAGACAGCCTTTGAGGAGAGGCTAGCAAGTGCCGAGGAAACAAGGGTCTACGCATGATGAGGAAGCCGGCTGATCAGACCATTGCAGGGAAGAACAACAAGCTTAGAAAAGGGTTGTGGTCCCCAGAGGAAGATGAAAAGCTCATGAACTACATGTTAAACAATGGTCAAGGTTGTTGGAGTGATGTTGCCAGAAATGCTGGGTTGCAGAGGTGTGGCAAGAGTTGCCGCCTCCGATGGATTAATTACCTGAGGCCTGACCTCAAGAGAGGTGCATTTTCACCACAAGAGGAAGAGCTCATTATCCACTTGCATTCCCTGCTTGGCAACAGGTACGTTAACTCTAGACGTACCTCGCCAAATTCACCATCTACCAACCTTCTTCGTCTTAATTTTACTGCAGTTTAAGGATGGATCTGCCAGAAGTCACCTGTTTTTATCTTGTTGGACATCTGATAACTTTGTCCGCTGATAATCTATTTTCTACCAACTTTTAGAGTAAAAAAGAAAGTGATAAGCGGTACACGTGCGTGGTCCTTTCCCATCAATGTATAGTATTTACAGAGGTTAATAAGAATAGCTACTGCCTTTAACTTGCAAATTCTGGCTAGTACAATAAACTTACAGTTGCCAAAGTGGATTAGACAGTTTCACCAGGTCAGTCGTAGTGCTATAAATATTTAGTGTAACTAGAACAACAAAGATATATAAAAAGAGGACATAACGTGACTTTGAAGGTAATGGCGATAATGAAAGTGAAAAGACTATATGACTATATTGCTAATTGTGAGGAGATAAAAGCACAGAATATTTCTATATATGTCGGGATAAATCTGACCTAACTCAAATTCACAGTTCAAAAACTATTAACTTGATTGACATGTGAAGTTTCCTTCTTGAGATCTCAATTAAATGAACCAAAAGTTCAGCTTACGTGCATGCACATATATATAAGAACATGGTTTACTGGAATTTTTGTTGTACATAATATAAAATGAGTTCGATCTTCCTTCTGATGAGCAATTTTGTCAACCAATATACACATCATTATACTTAAATGGACGTGGACATATAGTACTTGTTATATTAATCTGTTAGCTCTCTCTAATTTCCTAAGGTTGGTACTAAAATCAAAGATAAACTTAAACTGATAAGGACATTAGTCTTCTTGTAGCTTGGAGTTGAAGAAACTCCACTTTTATATATCGTTGTTTTCGGATGAAAGCATTCATGAAAACCAGGAATTTATAGAAACATACAGCATATGTTCCTGTTCTTGAAAGCTAATTTTAGCAGCCATGGACTTCTATATTTTCATGTTCCGCATGCATGAATTAAATAATTATTTAACTGATGAACTAGTGTCTTTTTTAATATGAAGGTGGTCACAAATAGCGGCTCGTTTGCCAGGACGAACCGACAATGAAATCAAGAACTTTTGGAATTCAACCGTAAAGAAAAGATTAAAGAGCTTGTCCTCTACGGCATCGCCAAACACAAGTGATTCCTCCTCGGAGCCAAGCAAGGTCGATGTCACAGGAGGGTCCTTGTACATGCAAGAACAAGCGATTACACCCATGTACATGGACCCATCATTCTCGTCGTCGTCATCATCATCATCGACTTCCATGCAAGCCATGCTCATGAACCACATCATGATGGACCCGTTACCTATTCTGGATCATCATGGCTTTAACATGTACAGTGCAACAACCAGCATATATCTCAATAACAGTGCAACCCCATGTATGCCTCAACTTGGGGGATGTTGTGACGATTTATATCTGGACCCTAACCAAGGGTTCTTTGGAGACGTAGGAATAGAAGGTGAGCTTCATGTTCCTCGATTATCGAGTATAAGTATGGACGAAAACATATCTAGAACTGAGAAGAAATATACTGGCAACACTACCAATTATCCACATAGCGACATGTCGAGTTCTGGTTATAACAGCAACTTGAATGGCTACAATAAGGAAGGCCATGTGGTTTCTGCGAGCGGAAATCTGTGGAAAGGAGAAGAGTTGAAAGTGGGAGACTGGGAACTGGAAGAGCTTATGAAAGATGTTTCCAATTTCCCTTCTCTTGATTTTTCAAGCTGATCCCCAAGTCATTTTCCTCTACATATAAATAAATAAATTCTTCGATCTTCCTTATAAAGAAATACCTACCCAAGAATTGTTCTGCAGAGAAAAACGGTGCTTCGAGGATACCATTCTACGTCCTCCTCGATTATCCTTCAACGTCCTGAAAGCAACTTTCGTCATGTACAGCTTAGATGCTGAGGTAGGAGATATACATAAATACATATACATATATATATATATATATATGTATATATATATATGTGGCTGCAGGACTAATAAAGGTCTAAAGTACATTATATATATTCTACTTTTTGTGAAGCTGTTTGGTCATTTTCCAAGCATATGTCAGGTTGTCCAAAAATGGTACGTGCATGTATGTGTACTTGTCGAGACGTATGTACATGTGAATATCCATCTAAAAGTAGAAAGGGACATGAGACTTAGAGGTGGTGGAGAAATACTAGGGTTTCTGTGAGATGTACAGAAAAAGCATCCACGAAGATATAGGAACTCTTTTTCTGAACACAACCCTCTTCTCCAACCAAAACAGGTTTCTTTGCAAGATAATTAATTGATTTCCCTTTCTTCTAATGACGTTTAATTATATTATTTAGATTAGACGTCTTCCCGAAGGCCAATCGTCATTTGACAGTGGGCTAGAGTCAGCTTGCTTTCAATGCACATATTGGGCACTCCATTATTATATTTGTTAGTTATAGCCTAAATGGGATTGCTTGTCTGAGTAATCATAATGCCCTTAAACCTCTAAATTGCTACCTGCCTAGAGATAGCAACACTAGAATATATATTCACACATGTTTGTACAACAAGTTTTATGTACAAACATCTTCTTTATTTTGATTTTTTTAATAAATCAAACGAAGCATATATACTTATAGCTCTAATAATAATAATCAAGAAATTAATCAAACTTTAACTATGATAATGAAATATTATTCACATGTAGCGACTCAATCTTAACTTAGATGATGCGTGCCCTCCCTTCTTTTATATAATATGAGTCCGAGTTCAAATCACTTCAATTACAAGGCAAAGAAACAAGGACAGGAAATTAAAGCACTTGTATGTTAGAGACATCCACCAATGTGGTATAATTTGGTCATTTGAAAACCATTACACTTGAATGACATTTAAAGAAGGAGTGCTTCACTAATCATTTCACTTTAGATATTTCATGTTCCATAACGAACATGTGCATCCTATCAATCATTAAGTTATGGAAATAAGGGGCTTTGGGTTTTTTGATATCCTGTCTTTATACGCATGATATGTCTAAGCCAAAGGATATGCATATAAATGGGACTTTATCCTTTTTTTTTTCTTCTAATTTTAAAGTGAATTGTGCTTTCATGAAGTTAATCATATAATACTCTCCTATTATCTAATTCTTAGTCTACCCTCAAAAAGAGATCTTTTGTAACAACAATGATTTTCTAATAAAAATTTCGCTAAGATGCGAGATCTAGTTATACACAACCTTAACTTAAACTAGCAGAGAAGCATAAGAGTTTACAAAAAAATTGTCCCCTAGTTAAACATGGAAAAAAAAAAAATAAGATCTTCCCCGTAAGCCTCTTCTATCCAACCGTATTAATTTTATACTTTTATTAGGAATTGAAAAGGGCTATAAGACAAAAACAAAGCGCATTAAAAACAGTGTCTACAAGTACATGCATAAAAGGGACATTATATAACGCCAATATTTAGTGGGACATCAATATAATATAATCTTGTGTCATCCTTACCATTTGCTTACAAAACCGTACTTTTATGTTCGTTACAAAAGAAGTGGAACTAAAAGTGTCCTTGGTTTATTTAGCCCTTTTACATCCAAATGTCCTGGTGCATTCCATCATTCTTAGGAAGAAGTTAAAACTTAACAACTCTTTTGTTAAAGATGATAACGTATTGCATTTGCAAATATATAGCTGTCTCCATATTTAAGTAAACGTAAATAAGATGCATCTCTTTTCTAATACTGTAACACGTCAGCTCTTTAGTAGTTTGCTTTTTCTTGTGGCCTAACATTAAGAAAGCTCCAGAAACCCAAAAAAAAGGAAACATTTGAACAACAATAGCCATCCAATTTTAATAAGAAACAATTGAATTAGCGTAATTTTTCCTCCAAAATAGACAAATTACGATAAAACATGGTATTCCTTTAATATGTGTAAGACCATTTGGCTAATTATTAGTAAACTTTGGTCAACAAATAGCAAGAATTAGGCATGATAAAGGAACTTAACGTAACTTTATCAGGAAAAATCAAAGTTTCAATTAGTTATAATGGATTATTGGTCTTATCTACGAAGATCCAAATTGACCATAAGCATGTTTAGATGGACCAAAGATCAGATTGGACTTAAAGAGTGAACCATGGGTGAAAACTAGATCGTGGGCATGTATCAGTTAAACTATGTATAAATTAGATTTGGGATTTCACTAACCATCACCTTTAGAAAGAGAGCATGGATAATATGACAAAAGTTAGTGGATTGAGACATGAAAGAAGTGGGAGAACATGACAAAAACACAGAGAAGTGGAGTGAGATGTCAAAATTTTATTTTTCACAATTTTCTTTTACTTCATAGTAGACTTAGTACACTACAAGAAAAAATAGGTTCTAACGACGGAATTTATCAACGGAAAATAAATATTTTTCATCGGAAAATAAATTTGGCGATGGAAATTATTAACAGAAAGAGTCGTCAAATAAATTGTCGTAGGTAAATTTTAGCGACAGATATAAGAAATTCATCACAAATTTGGTGACGAAAATTTGTACATCCGTCGGTAAATTTAGCGACAGAATTTTACGAAATCACAATATTTTGTCGGTGAATTTATCGACTGCAAGTTGTAAGTCTGTTGCTAAATTTACTAACGGATATACAACATTTCGTCACTCAATTTACCGAAAGAAAATATTATCCGCCACTAAATTTTTGCGACAGAATATATAATTATGTCGATAACTTAGTGACGGAGTAATATATTTCGTCGGTAACTTACCGACGAAATCAATTAGCGACAGAATATTGTATTTCCGTCAGAAAATTTAACTATGATAAATTTCAACTGCCATTTCTCACTTCCTACCCGAGTTTTCTGTTTATAATCTTATGTTTTTTTGTACATTTAATTTATGTAAATAATATAACATTGATTGATAAATATAAAGTAAACATTATCCTGAATGGTAATATAATAAAAAATTACAATGTACATAAATAAGTATCTTGAAAATAACTATAAATTAAGAATTTATACAAAAACTTAAGATCAGCAGACTATCAAATACATTCACTTATCCAGAAGTTATGCAGGTGGTGAAAGTGGATGCTCTGACTGTTGCGATGAAGTCCTGTCCCTATCCTTCAACTCGTCAACCTCATTACGGAGATGAGTTATACAATCCGTCAGCCTCTCTACTATGCTCTCAAGCTGAAGGGCTCTCTCATTTGATGTGGATTGCCTACTAGATCCAGCTATAGTAGATGTGAATGATTGCGAATAACATGTGTTTGCGAATGAACCCAACTTGAAAATCCTTCCATGACGGTCCCTGCCACTCATTGGATCAAGATAGGCCTGACTCTCATTAACAGTTCCAGAGTTCTGAAACTATCGTTCAATGCTTTCTTGTATTTGGTCCTATCATTATAATTGTATATGTTAATAAGTGATACTTTTTAAGACTTAATATTAAAGTATAAATTTTACATACATGAAGTTGTCTGCATCAGGTGTTGATAAAGGTCACACCATCATGCTTCCTGGTGGGAGTGTGCAAAAAGAGCTGGTGTGGTGTAGGCTTCCTGCCTATAGACCTTTCCTGAATCAGAATAAATTATTATAAGTGAACTACAATTTACAACAATTTTGACATAATTTTCTCTATTTTTATGATATTTACCCTCCGTTAGACAAAAAATTTAACTCAACAACACAACTATTAATGGCACCAGACATTTATAATATTATTATTCTTCATAATGCACACATATTTTTATTTTAATTTTCATACATCAAATGACATTTAAATCAAATTTCATATATCAAAGTACAAAAATCATAATATAAGTATAAAGTTTTGATACTTACAAGTTGAAGTGCATGCTCCTGGTGGGTTAAAAATCCTCCAGTGTGTACGGATAGATTCTCTTCATCCAATCCTTTACGTTTGTTGATAGAATTGCGCTTTGAAATAGATATTACCTCGGGTAATGCTCAATACTGTTGCCAACAACTCTATATTTTTTTAGATATGTATGATGGTCGCACACCATTATTATGCATCAAAGTAAGAAAGTCTCTATAACGTGTACGAGCTTGCCTCATCCATACATTATAAATTACAATATCAAATTTTGAATCCCAAAAAAATTCGTTATGAAAAAAAAAGAAAAACATACTATAAGTACTTATAAACGACAATATTTATCTAATTAATGTATAAAATTTGATAAAATAAAAAGATTAAAGAATATATTTTGCGTACCTCAAACTCTTGATAATAAAAATCCTTTCTCGCCTGAGAGACATTCTTCCATATACAACTCTCAAGATCTATCATCTCCTTGAACTTGGATGAGATATTTTTTGAGCATGTTCCAGACGGAACCAACCTAATATATAAGTTATTTTAGATCATTTTCAAATTAAAACCTATAGTGTTATCATGTGTATTACAAAATTTTTAAAATTTTACTTACAAATTGTTAACAATTGTGATGTAAGTTTTTCTATAAACTCCCTTTGCTCCAGGCTAGAGGTCACCTCTTTCATCCGTAACGTTTACTCCTGATATCTCTGTCGGTATAGGGGTGGTAGATGGTGTAAGGCTAGTGGTTGGTGTACCAGGGCTGGTGGTTGGTGTAACAGGGCTGGTGGATAGTGTAGCAGCAGGTATAGAAGGTGATGCCAAATCGCCTTATTTGGATGTGCAGTAGTTGGACATACAACAAGTGATTCTGTAGCATGTGTAGAATATCAGGTTCACCTAGAAATGCACTGGCTTCTCTAAATCGTGGTAACCTGAACCTTGATCGCATCATATCCTGCTTTCTCTTTAGTGGCTTATTTTTAACTTGAAATTCACATTTTATTAAATTTTCAGTAATAGAACAATATAAATTCAATATATTTTTTATGCAATAACAGATTTATAAAATTAATATTCTATTACAAATACAAATTAATCACTATCAACACTTAATGGTAAATCAAAATCATTATCATCATCTTTTTTCTGAAGAATTAGAATCAAACTCAGGCTCCTCTTCAGATCTCTCGCCTTCCTTATCCTCTCCAGATGAAATTTCAAAATATTCATTATTTGGATTGTTAAAAGGTTCATTCTCATCATATGTTACACATGCATTTATTTCATAAATATCTTCTTAAAACGCTTCACTTTCAATTCTCTTGTTTTATCCTTTTTCATGTAATTCAAAAACACCTCTAGGTTTTACTTTACAAACGACCAACTAATCTGACTTATCTCGTTATAAGCTGAGAAAAGGGACATAATATACCTAGATCGCTTGCATCGCCAACATGAAAGGTTCAAATTGTCTAAATCTTCTTTACTGGTTAATTTCAACTATATTATATTGACTATGCACTTTTGTTCCAACATTAGGAGTTGGATCAAACCAATCACACTTAAATATTACACTCCATTTTATTGGCAATGCATGGTACTCAATTTCAAGTATCTTAATAATTTTACCATAGTAATCTATTAATTCTCCCTAGATGCAAACCCCACAATTTACTGTTGCCATGTTATGACCATGATATTCTGTATGAAATTTATATCCATTAACAAAATACAGCAGATACGATTTAACAATTCGCAAAGGTCTTTTCGTAAGATCACATATAAACTTGTTCTCTATTGAATTTTCTGAGGCCTACATAATAAAATTATCATATTAAATAGTATAATGTCATCAAATCACTTTGATATGATAATTCAACCATTTCAATTATTACAAGTGAAAACTTACATATTTCTTGAACCATTGAGGAAAGTGTCTTTCAACTTCTTTATTGATATCATCCTGTGTTGTTTTGGGCATTAACTCATGTAATCATTCCTCGTATAATCTAAAAGCATTATTATGTATTTTAGTTGTGAACAATAGTAACTTCGAAAACATAAATAATCTATTTCAAAATCAACTTAAACTTACTACACAAAAAGTTAAACCTCTTGACAATTCAATAAAATGTAACCATGGGTAGCCTCTATTTCTTCTGTTATTAATATTCTTTTTGTTGAACGTTCATATGTTCATCTTAGATATGTGAAAATGGATAAGTTACCGTTAATATCACCCATTTCTCCTCCATTGTCATTACAAGAAACTTTTCTTCTCTTATGTGCACATGCGGCTCAAAATAATGTGAACAAAATGTACTTGCTTCCTCTATTAAATAAGCATTACATATCGAATGTTCAACTTTAGGCTTGTTTTTGACATTTTTCTTCAAGTGATGCAAATACCTACTTACAAATAGGGTTATTATAATTCTGTAATTAAAACATGCTATCAATTTTATTTAAATATTAACTATAATTTCCTCTAAAATGAATACATTCATCGATATTGAGCCGGACCAGTAAGTTTAACCTCGTGTGCTAAATGTATAGGTAGATGCTCCATATAGTAAAAGAAGCTTAGAGGAAAAATCCCTTCCAATTTGCACAAGATAATTGGCATTTCCATTTCTAATTTTTTCATTACCTTATTTGGTAGCAATTCCCGAAATGCAATTGGAATTAGCCTTTACATAAACACATGACAATCATGAATTTTCATCCTAAATAATTTGTACTTCCTCATGTCTACACACTTTGCCAAGTTCGAAACTTAACCGTTGAGAAACTTTAGACTTTTCAACCATTCACTCTAAATTTCCTTTTATGTTTTGTCCAAAGTGTAACATGCTTTTGGATATTTACCAGTGCGAAGATCTTTATTTAACTCATTTCTTCTACAAAAAGTTTCAAATCAGCTCATGATTTTGCACTATCTTTTGTCCTCCCTTCAATGTTCATTATGATGTTGAACAAATTGTCAAAAATATTATTTTCAACATGCATCACATCTAGATTATGACACATCAAATTACTTTTCCAATATGGCAAATCCCAAAAGATACTTCGTTTTCTCCAACCAAAGTTTTTACTAATGATTCTATTAACTTCTTCAGCTTCAAGTTTTGTAACTTTTAGCAACCCTAATTCATCAATCTACTACAATATCTCATCACCAACTTTATGAGGGGGAGGATTTGTTTGTACCGTCCTATTCCTAATGAACTTTTGTTTATTACATCTAAATGGATGACCTGAAGGAAGAAATTTTCTGTAATTGTCAAACCAAGATGTTTTGGCCCCATTAGAAAGATAAAACACATCAAAATCATTGTTATAGTAAGGACAAGCCAATTTTCTTGTTGTGCTCCATCCAGACAACATAACAGACACAGGGAAATCACTAATAGTCCGCATCAAAGTTGCTCTCAACAAAAAATTTTCTTTAAGAGACACATTATATGTCTCCACACCAAATTCTCAAAAATGATATAATTCATATACCAATGGTTATAAAATACATCAATTTTATGTTTTGGACTTATAGGCCCTGGCACAATCATCGTCAAGAACATATATGCTTCATTCATACACATTCGTAGAGGAAAATTATAAGGAGTAATTATGATTGGCCATGATGAATATTGCTGGCTCAATTGACCAAAAAGTTGGAATTTGTCTATCGATAATCCCAACTGAACATTTCGACTTTCAGCTACAAACTTAAAATGGGTGTTATTGAAATGTTTCCATATGAGTGAATCTGAAAGATGACTCATTATTCTATCTTCTTATTTATGTTCATTATGTCATCTTATATGAGACTCAATAATATTATATGCATATAAAGTCTCGGAGTTATTGAAAAATAATACATCTGTTTTCAGGGTACTAATATCTTATTCATAGAATGCTTTCTAGGTTTAAACCTAAATTATTCCATATCATCTCCTAAAACAACATACATCCAAAATTGCAACAATCAATTTTTTCAATTGGCAAACCAAAAACCTTCATAAGTTTCTTCATATTGTAGAAATTATCAACCATTGTATGATTAGGAGGCAATGATTCATTATAACAAGCAAGAATTTTATCCAAACTTCAATTAGAAATATACCCTTCAAACTTTATGTTCAATATTCGAGCAATTGAAGAAAATTGAGTCATGGACTCACAATTTGACTATAATTCTTGGGCATTTGATTTAAGTAAGTCGAAAAACTTTTATGTATTTGGGTTTGGTTCTTCTTCAAAATTTTCTATATTTGCCTGAAAGGTATAATTGACTACATCATAAACCATTTAAGTGTAAGGATTTTCAATTACACTCACATTATTTGTTATAAATCTAATCCCCCCTTTATCCACATTTATTGACAAGTTTACTTCATTGCCCCTTAAGGTGCTACAAATTAATGGCTTCCTATGTTGTGTCCTCTCAAAATAATTTGGAATAAACTCTTGTCTTAACAAATGGAGATTCACTTCATCAATAGGAAGAAAGAAAATATGTTTGCACTTTTTATATAGACATTTAATCTTTGGACCATCCATATATGCAGGTTGAGAACACACATAGTGAATTAAAGCTTCAACTCTATCAACAAAATTAGGATTAATGAAACCATCAGGTGTTAATCGTTTATACATCCAAGATCTATCAACATTACTCATTTCTACAAAACTGTTATTTAAAAAAGTGATTTCATTGTTAGTATCCTTCATTTCCCAAAATTTACAAAACATTTAATTTTTACTTTACAGAACTTCCCTAAGTTTTTACAGGTCTCTGACCATTTCCCCTATAAATTGAAACCAACCTATCCCACCATATGAGTTCACAATTAGAAAGTCAATATATGTGAGTATCAGTCAAATAAAACAATATGCCAACCAAGCATTATAGTACATGGCATTATTTATACCTATGAATCGAGAAAGAGATTTCTCGCTGTAACTCCTAGGCTCGTGGAATGTTTCACCGATAAGCCTCATGGGAGCTACATCACGGGTTTCCAGCCTATATACCATCATAGGGGTTTATTATGCAAAGAATTTTCATGTCAATTATACGTGAATTTCTTATGTTACTACTAAGTTTGAATTCATCACATTGAAGCTCAAGCCTTTATGTTTAAATTAATCACCTACAAGTTGATTTCTAAAGTTTGATTTTAAACAAGTATTATGGTATATGGCATTGTTACACCACATGAATCGAGAAAGCAAGTTCTCATTGTGACTTCTAGGCTTATAGAATTTTCACTGATAAGCCTCATGGGAGTCACATCACAGGTTTCCAACCTATATACCATCATAGGAGTTTATTATGCAAAGAATTGTCTTGTCAATTACGTGAGTTTATTATGTTAATACTAGGTTTGAATTCATTAGATTAAAGTTCAAGTCTTTATGCTTGAATTAATCACCTATAAGTTGATTTCCAAAGTTTGATTTTAAACAAGCATTATTTTACGTGACATTGTTACACCATATGAATTGAGAAAGCAAGTTCTCGCTGTGACTCCTAGACTTGTGAATTTTTTCACCAATAAGCCTTATAGGAGTTGCATCGCGGGTTTCTGGTCTATATTCCATCATAGGGGTTTATTATGCAAAGAATCGTCTTGTCAATTACATGAATTTCTTATGTTAATACTATGTTTGAATTAATCACATACAAGTTGATTTCCAAAGTTTGATTTTAAACAAGCATTATGGTACGTGACACTTCTACACCATACGAATCGAGAAAGAAAATTCTCATTGTGACTCCTAAGCTTATGGAATTTTTCATCGATAAGTCTTATGGGAGTTACATCATAAGTTTTTAGCCTATATACCATCCTAGGAGTTTATTATGCAAAGAATTGTCCTATCAATTACGTGAATTTCTTATATTAATACTATGTTTGAATTAATCACCTACAAGTTGATTTCCAAAGTTTGATTTTAAACAAGTACTATGTTACATGGCATTGTTACACTATATGAATCGAGAAAGCAAGTTCTCAGTGTGACTCCTAGGTTTGTGGAAATTTTCACCGAAAAACCTCATGGGAGCTGCATCACTGGTTTCCAGAGTATTTACCATCTAGGGGTCTATTATGCGTCAAATCATCCTTAATTATAAAAACTCATTAGACATGCAGTAAATACTTATGCAATATATACATTTAGTCATCAATTATTCTAACAATATTCCTAACAACAATAAACAAAACCAAGATAACCATTCCAAAGAACAACATACATTCGTAAAATCTATTAAAGTGGAATATAAAATATGAACAAAAGTTGGACGACTTACCTAGAAGACGGACAATCAGAGACGACGGATGACAAACAACAAAGATATAAATAACCTAATGATAACTGATTAGAAGTTGACATAATAAGTTCTAATTCAAGGAAATAATGAAATTGGATTAAAAAAACTTTGTTTCATTTTCAATTAAATGACTAAATGCCAAAATTTTGGCCAAATGTTTTTTAGTTTGATCAATTTAGGGCCAAATATTTTAATCTGCTCAATAAAAGTCTAAATTTTATTAAGTCTGCTTAATTTTAAGCTATTTTGGACAGAAATTTGGCAGTGTCATACATATGTCGTTTCTATATACAAAACGTTTGTTTGGAGAGGCTAGGTGGATTTAACATACCATGTAAAAACCATACGTGACCTATGTGGATTTTTGGAAAGAAAATCATTTCCAGAATCTATTTATAATCTTTAAATTCATCATATCTCTCTAAGAAACTTAGCAAAAGGGATTATCCGTATCATCACTACACCATCAAAGGGTTGTCTCTATTATCTTCGATGAGCCCCCCCACCATTGTCTACCGGCCACATGTGATGATGGGTTAGCTACTCTTCTCTAGCTACTTTCACTTGCTCAAGGAAAATCTGAGAAGTTTTAGGTTAATGATCATGCTGATTTTAAGTGTGTTTTTCTTATTGGAGATAGTTTCAGAGTAACTTAGTCTATGAAGTTGCCACACGAGCTAGTTGTGAAGATTTAAGTCCGGTGAGACTCACTAGAGGGATTCCAATCCATTCAGGGTTTTTTAGGTTAGAGAGGAGCAAGTCGGAGTTGGAGCAACTACAATCACCTCTTTTAACAATTGACATGGTTGACAAGTTCCTAGGGTTTGCATTGCTTGTGGGATGTAACAAGGTTCACCCACTTACGTGCCCATTGGGACTGGCAGCTCCGCAGTTAGACACCTTGAATTTGCCATCATTCCTACTCTGTGTGGCAGAGAATGATCTGATTAGAGACACTGAGATGGAGTACTATGAAGCCATGAAAAGGACTAACAAACATGTGACACTACTCACTAATCCTGGAATGGGACACATTTTCTATCTTAACAAAATTGTAGTGGACATGGATCCACAAACTGCATCATAAACCACTACCCTTTTTGAAGGAATTGTTGAGTTCATCAACAAGCACTAGAAAAATCATGGAACGATTTATTTTGTGATTTTTCTAGTGCTTGTTATTATCAAATTATGTGAATCTGTCTTAAACTTATATATTGCTGGTTAGTTGGTTGTTGTTAATATCATGTCATCAACATATGCTTATCAGATGCTTTGTTTTTTCATCATCTTGTCAGGCAAAAAGTTTAATGATTCATAAAGTCTTACTACATCTGAACGCCAAACTTTCAGTTTCCTTTCTTTTGGTTTAGAAAGATCATAACTTTGAAATCTTACCTTTCATTTTTTCTTCTAATTCCATAAAGATGAGAACTTGAAACTCTTGTTATTGAGTTTTAACATGAGATCATTGCCATAAAAGTTCATGAGATGTTACTTTTGTCCTAATTACCAAATAGAAGTAATGCTGATTTGATGTGGCAGGAGATGGGGATGGTGGATCAGCCCGTGGAAATAAAAGTGATAGTGAGTGGCGTGTGGAATGCATTCCATAGCACAACACAAGTTAGCATATCATTTCATATCATATCATGCGTTTGTTATAATTCATGCTAGATATACCTTAATAGTTGTTTTTGTTCATAGCTCAGTACATTAGTATACATCAAAGGTATAAAGGAAAATTTCTAGGTTCATGATTCAAGAAACTGAAACAAATTTAATCAACCTAAGTAACAAATATCTTAGTTAAAGTGGATGGCTCCACCAGAAGTTGAGATTAAACTTGAATCTGAGTAACTTATGGTGGAGAGGCTTTTGCTTGTATAGATGGGGAAGGTTCAGCTTCACTTGGCATTGCTACTTGAACAATCTATTGTGTCTTGAGCTTACTGATGTAATAAATAAGGGCAGGACCATTGTATTCATCAATTTGTATCTTGGGAGAGTTCTTGCCAACTTGTAGGAGGATTAAAGACATTGCAACTATAAATATAAGGGCAGCTTTAGCAGTGATATCGACGGTGTTTTCAGCTCCATAGGAAGATGAACCAGTAGTTGATTCATGGTAAATGTAGCTAGATGCCTTTCATGTGGAAAGGACTCGAAATCATTCTCAAGAAAATTAGTAAGGCAGAAGATACTGGAATAAAATATTGATAAACACACACAAACCCTCTTTTCCTCGGCCCTTCAACAAGAATAAATGGATTCGTAAGTACCTATCTTCTTCAAACACACATTAAGCCTGACTTATCATTACGAAATTCTCATCCAACAAGGAGAAAAGTACATCAAGGAAAAAAGGTAATTTGTAACATGTCCAATTGTTTCAATCCATGTTGTTAATTTATCTAAATCAACTATAAAACTACAATGGCAATACCAGCAACTATCTAGCTTTTTGAACATCAATTGTATGGGATATATCCATTGGAAATGGAGGTATCAAATTCAAGAGTAGCACTTCAGCTCTAAATTGTTCATTCCATAAAGTGATAAGTGGTGGATGTGCAAAACAAAGAAAAAGCAACATGGATTATAATTCCAGTATGAAATTCACAAACCTCAATAGAGTAAATATTAGTTTGTCCAACATTATCTTTCGCAACATACCCCATCCAACTGTGAGTACGAGGAGGAAACATCCTAAAAGCTTTAATTTTCTCCCCTACCAACCGTTCCATGCTCACCTTCCCAACCTATTTCCACATAAATGACACCAAGATGTAAATTATGGATGGCTACATAAATCCTTCATAGATAAGCAAAGTAAGCTAATTAGTGACTAAGACTGATGATTTTAAATTAAAAATTAGTAAGAGAGGACTTCTGTCAAACATTTTCAATCAGTGCAATATCTTCATCCAATAATTGTCAGAGTGAAAGCACCTAAATTAAGCCATTCGATATGTATTTTCACTAGAGAATTTAAACCAAATTCTATGGGTGTCTAAGACACTGAATAACAGTATTAGCAGAGGCTACAGGGAGCCAAAATACAAAACCCCATACACCCCATACCTTATCATCCACATAACCAATGCAATTCCCTTGTAAATACTTTTATTGAATTATTTCGAACATTCACTTTTGAATCAATTTGAGGGGAAGAATCCAAAATTGAGGCCTTACTTGTGATAGAATTCAGAGAAAGAAATCTTCACAACAAGTCGCCAACATTAAGAAAGAGATGAAACATAAAAAAACAGCCAAACTATAAGAAAGCAAACTAAAATCTGGAAAGGGTTAAAAAATTGATAAGAAATAGCAAAGGAACACTCTTCATCATTGACGATGGGGTTCTCAGCACCCATTCACCTTAAATGTCTAAAGAGAAAGCTCACATTACTAGAAGGTGGATCAACAAGAGGGATTGGAGTGATCGGTAGTGATGATGGGTGAAGGAGGCAAGACACCAAATCAGATAAGATTTGGGTAAGTTTTTGAGAGACAGAGGGTGAATATTTGGGGATTATAAATAAATTTAGGGTTCTGAAATAATTTTTTTTGAAAATCCACATAAACCACATCTATTTTTACATGGCATCTAAAATCTAACTGGCCTCTCCATAACGGTGCATGTATAACACTACCAAATTTTTGTCTAAAATAGTCTAACATTGAGTAGACTCGATAGCGTTTAAACCTTTATTAAGTAGATTAAAATGTTTGACCCTAAACTGGTCAAACCAAGAAAAAATTTGCCCCAATTTAGGCATTTAGCCTTAATTAAATAGATTGAATAAAGTACATGAAAATTTTCTAATTATATCTATGCAAGAGTTAATTACACCAAGATAACCACAATTAGGTAATGTTGTTATTAGATAGACTTTATATTTTAACTCATCAATCATTGTTAAAGGTAAATTCGCAAAGATCAACATAAAACCGATCACATTTAAATTACTTAGTTGAACGACTTTCCTTAATAGATGGACAATCGCAAACTACAAAGAAGACAAATGAGGTTGGACAATTATCGACGCTTTTCAACACAGAACACAACTTGTAAGAAAGACAATAAACAATTAGCTAGTTTTTGATAAGTTTTGAATTGCATTATAAATAATTGTATTATAGGCAATAGCCTTATACAATAAAAGAATTGTATTATAAAAGAATACAAGCATAGCCTTATAAGTTTTAGTTAGATGCTTGGCTTTGGTTAAGAACTCCTTTTTTTATCTGTTTAGTTTCTCTTATCTATTTAACTATCTTGTGTAAGAGTTCTTGCAAATTCTTGTTTTGTTTATTAGAATTCATGTTAGTTCTTTCTTTCCATATGTAATAAACAAAATAGCTAAGTGTCAACTAAATCAAATTTTGCTATTTCCTAGTTCATATTGATTTTCCTTATTTTAATATAAGTAAAATAAGTAGGGACTAAATTAATTGTAATTTAGCACTTCTATGACATATTTTATAGACATTATATGATATTCTCTTTACTTTGATTTTGCAACATCCCACTACCATAAGATAAATACTTGAATACCCGAAGGATATTCCAGTACATATCCTATGATAATGGTATGTTAGAGCAAAAACATATCCAACTTACACATGGCATCATCTAACATACGTAAAAGCTGCTAAATTTTAAAACCAAACATTTCATTCATTCACAAAGCTTACATTGTTTCCATCAAACAAATATTTACAAAACCTCTTATAGGTTCTAGCCAAACTACAAAGTATAAGCTACAACACTACTGATGTTAGCTGACAGAACTCTGAGTCATTACTCAATCCAAAAGATTCTTTAAGTCCGGACTAAGTTACTAGGTTTCCTGTCTCATACTTGAAAAGCCACATTGAAATTTTTTATGAGTTTTGCGAACTCAATGAATGAACTATCATTGATGATTTCACCCAAGTCATATACACAAATCACGTATTTCACAAATATTCATTCAGATCATGCATATTCCAAATACTCACATTAACATGGCATTTCATGTAATCATTTCAAATCAGAACATATTTATATCATTACAAATGCATATGAGACTCCACATTTGTTATTATTGTTGTGACTGAGTGCCTATCACATACAAATACTGGCCCATAGGACTCAATCAGAATAGAGTCACAGAGTATAGCTCTACGTGCAGAAATAGAAACTACGGAGCAAAGCTCTACGTGTAAGCGCTTTAATACTGGCAACTCCGGTCACAACACCATTATC
>JAOQMP010000008.1:23719363-23734244 GCA_027563575.1 Erythroxylum pedicellare
GTGAGTTAAAAAAGATGAGAGAAGCTTGTGGGGTTCAATTCACATGGTTTATAAGGTGAATTGAATTTGTTAAGAGAATGAGCTTTAAATCCATGAGAGAATTCAATTCATGCCATTTTCTGAGTTCCAAACAGATGAATTGAATTTAATTTCAAGATTGAATTCAATTCATCCTCTTCCAAACAGTTTGTAAGTAGAAATTGGCTTACGTCTTACTAACCATCATTTTGGGATAGAAATCATAAGTGATCTAACAAAGTTAGTAAGTTGAAACATGAAATAAGTGGAAGGCCATGACAGATAACATGATAAAGTGGAGTGAGGTATCAAAACTTCATTTTTAACATATTTCTTTTACTTAGTAATTTAGTATGTTAACTACTCACTAAAAAATAGTACCCGAGTAATTAAAAATATTAATCACTAACTAAAGGTTTGTCTATTTGTATCTTAGCTTTTGATTTTTTTATTTTTTCCAAATTCAGTATAAAACTTGTTTGTTTGGATTTTTATTTTTAATTTTGCCTAGTTTTATAAGTTACAACTTATAAGTTATATAAGTTATAAAAATCATAAAAATTAAAATTTGTTTTTTTGTTTTATTTTTTTCATTATCTAATTTATCATCAACTAAAAGTATGATATTTAATTATTAGTATTAATTGCTAATAAGAATTATGATTAATATATTTTTATTTTATTTTAATTGTAAAATTATTTTTAGATCTACATAATTATTTAATAAAATATTATTTAACTATAAAATTTCAAATAAATGTATTTTTAATAACTAAAATACAAAATTTTTTACTTTATTAAATTATTTATTACGACTATTTAATAATAAATATTATATAAGAGATTAAAATTGAATTATCTATTTAATTAACAAATAGAATTAATTTATTTTTAAGTTTTATGTAATATTAAATTATTATCAATAATAAAAATATAATTAAATTAACGTTAACAATTAAACAATTTAAAATAAAACCGGAGTTAATAACAAAAAATAGAAATAAAACTCAAACATCCCCTAAATTATTGGACTTAGTTTCAATATAACTACTTTGTTATATTTTTACTCATCAAGTCTCCAAATAGCTTGTTTGAGCTATTGGAGCATTGCAACTTCATAACTATCGTAAGAGTTTAAAATTTTTGATATTTTTATATATTTTTGTGTACACTTTCTTTTTACTTATGCCTATTTATTTTGATAAAATAAACACCATTATCTGTATTAAATTTTTATGCGAATCACTTTCAAGTTTCGACATGAAAGATTTAATTAAGTCCCAATAGAGTTGTGAAAATGATCAAAAACAACTCATGGGCCAACAAAGACTCTCGTGGCAAGAGAGAATCGAAAGCTCATGTTCTTAGCAGGCCACCCGGCCCAAATGACAAATTTCTGTAAATGTCAATCACAAATGGGTTCAGGCCCAGATGTATATTTATGTGGGCTTTTAGTCAATGAATTATATCCAAACTTATTTCGTATTTAGTATTGGCTACATACCAATACTACTGAAATTCTAATTGTTCAAGTCAAGAGATACACTTACTATTTAATGATTCAATCGATTGAGAAAGGTAAAATAATCAAAAATCATAAAAAAAGAGCTCATGACAATTTCTACAGGGAAGGCAGTCTAAATGACAATATGAAATGTTGTCAAGAGTTCGTGAATCCAATCCGGATGTAAAAAGAGTTTAATATCATATAGTATTTGTTTATCCTATGGTTATGGTTGATAGGTGTCATGCAATACCGCAGTATCCAACCCAACGATCTTCTTCCTCTCAAACTGCTTCCCTGTTTTTTGTGGTCCTTGGATTAAGGTTGTTTGTATTCAGATACAATCCACTACAGCTCACTTTTGCACGTGTCTTTCTGTGGTGGCTATTTCCCCAGGGGCCTTTCTGTCTTCTCACATCTCCAAACACACTGGCTATGACTTCAGTTTTCCCATCCCGTCACTTTCACTACTACTTTTTGGTCGCCCATCGTGCATCCACATAAGCCTCGCCACCCGATAGGAACGTTCCGCCTTTACTCATTGGTCCCAACTCCGCCCACGTCACCTAACAGCTAATTCTTTGACAATCAGATCTTTCCTCTAACAAATTGCCACGTGGATTGTGGCTTCACTGATTTAATAGAAATCCACCCTGGCCTGATGACCAGAAGATCTTTGAGTCTGACTCTGAGAGAGAAGATCTGAGAGGACGGAGACTTGGATCGGGTGGCTTAGCTCCAACCTTGAAGACTGGCCGTTTATTCCTCCAAATCCCCCACATCAATCGACCCGTACCAACCGTTCACCATTCCTCGTTGTAATTGTAAGCCCTCCTCTCCTCTCCTCTCCTCTCGCAGAAAACATACGAAAATAAAAAGCAAAGTTTAGACCTTTTACCCAAACGCCAGAACAAAAATGGCGTCTTTAGCTCTCGCTTCAGCCACTTCGTGCTCCTTAGCCTTCAACTCACAACCACCCCTTAAATCTCACACGCTTTCCCACCCAAGAATCAGATCCTCTGCTGCACGCCTCTCTTCACCACTCAACCTTCCTAAAATCACCGCCGCCGCACCCACTTCCCTCAAGTACCCTTCATTTTCTACCCTCAGTTCTATCAATCCACGTCGTAAGGTTTCAAACTTTACCGTCAAAGCATCTTCTGCGGCGACTCCGACCACCATAACCCCTGCTCCACAGCCATGGCAAGGTGCAGCCATGAAGCCACTGTTAGCCACCATAGCGACTGGTGTAATTCTCTGGTTCTTTCCGGTCCCAAGTGGAGTATCGAAGCCCGCATGGCAGCTCCTCGCCATATTTCTCGCTACGATCGTCGGTATCATAACTCAGCCTTTGCCTCTCGGCGCCGTTGCTTTGATGGGTTTGGGAGCGTCAGTACTCACGAAAACCCTCACTTTCTCCGCCGCATTCTCCGCTTTCGCAGACCCTATCCCGTGGCTGATTGCTCTCGCTTTCTTCTTCGCTCGTGGGTTCATAAAGACTGGACTTGGGAACAGAATTGCTTACCAGTTTGTGTCCTTGTTTGGATCTTCTTCACTGGGGCTGGGTTACAGTCTCGTGTTTAGTGAAGCTTTATTGGCTCCTGCGATTCCTTCTGTTTCTGCTAGAGCTGGAGGTATTTTCTTGCCGTTAGTGAAGTCTCTTTGTGTGGCTTGTGGCAGCAATGTTGGTGATGGGACAGAGAACAAGTTGGGGTCTTGGTTAATGCTTACTTGCTTTCAAACTTCCGTTATTTCGTCGTCCATGTTCTTGACTGCTATGGCTGCGAACCCTTTGAGTGCGAATTTGACATTTAATACAATTAAGCAGACGATTGGGTGGACTGACTGGGCCAAGGCTGCGATTGTTCCTGGATTGGTTTCGTTGATCGTTGTGCCTTTGCTCTTGTATATAATCTATCCACCAACGGTGAAAAGTAGCCCCGACGCACCTAAGTTGGCAAGGGAGAGGTTGGAGAAAATGGGTCCAATGACGACGAATGAGATCATTATGTCTTTCACTCTGCTTCTAACGGTATATATTTCGTTTTCCTTATTGCGTTCTGTAAACATTTCCTGTTCTATCTCAATGGCGTTATGATAGTGCCAGTGAGAATTTATTATTGTTAGTAGCCCGAGAATTCTATCTTAGCAGCTATAGTCGCTATCGGTTGTTATTATGGTGGGTTTTTGGATTTCACTTCACAATCTAGGGATAGTAAGCACTTAACCTTGGTGATCATTGTCAAGAAATGTTTGGTTCTGTTTCTTGAAGTCTGTTGCGTTATTCTGTCCTAAAGGTGTTGCATTTTATGGTTTTCATATTGTTTCGGCCAAAGCCTTTAAGAGTATCATCTACCAAAAAGACCAGAAACAGAACAGGTAGAAGTAGCAACAGAAAATCTCTTTCCATGTATACCATTTATAAGATCCAATTTGTGGTGAAATTTTCTTTTGTGAAGACTTTAGATTGATGGGTTTTCTACTTCTAGGTTATTCTGGTGTGTATTTGGATAATGCAAGATTAAATCATATCTTGCGGATGCATTTTGTTTACTGTAATTTTTATGACCTTGTCTCCATTAATAGGTGGGGCTCTGGGTTTTTGGAAGTGTGTTGAATGTGGATGCTGTTACGGCAGCCATACTGGGATTATCGATTCTCCTCTTCACTGGTGTGGTTACATGGAAGGAGTGCTTGTCTGAGGCAGTTGCGTGGGATACCCTTACCTGGTTTGCTGCCCTTATTGCCATGGCCGGGTATCTTAACAAATACGGTCTTATCTCCTGGTTCAGCCAAACTGTAGTTAAGGTTTGTCTTTGACACTTGATTCTTGTGAGGAATGTTTAATCTTTCGTTCAAAACTTGAGATCAACTCACATGTCATGTGTCGCGTCAACAGTTTGTTGGTGGACTGGGACTTTCATGGCAGCTATCCTTTGGCATCTTGGTGCTTCTGTACTTCTACTCTCATTACTTCTTTGCCAGTGGAGCAGCTCATATAGGTGCCATGTTTACAGCCTTCTTGTCAGTGGCAAGTGCTTTGGGTACTCCCCCATATTTTGGGGCAGTAGTTCTATCCTTCCTTTCCAATCTCATGGGTGGTCTTACGCACTATGGCATTGGGTCTGCACCCATTTTCTACGGTGCCAACTATGTGCCTCTTGCCAAATGGTGGGGCTATGGATTCCTCATATCCATCGTTAACATCATCATCTGGCTTGGAGTTGGAGGGGTTTGGTGGAAGTTCATCGGCTTGTGGTGAATAATTTCAGAGATTGTTGATTTTTGTTTCTGATTCTTTGTCCTTGAAATAAAATCGATCTTTATGATGGCCCAGGGGGAGAGACCTTACCCTTGGCATGGCTTGAGAAGATGTTATACACACCAAATTTTGACCTAACTGTCTGCAATTCTATCTTGATACCGCATATTATTGGCCTGAATGTTAGTTATTTAAGGACTAGTCTAGTACTTGCATTGGAGCCCTCATTTTTCAGTGTATTGAAACACTAAAACAGAATTTTATTATACCTTGATTTATCTTTTGGCTTTTTCATGTCTTTAGCCTCTTGATGTTAAGATGATAAGTACATTAACTCTAGTAAGATAAGCACGTATCTTTCCTGAGTGCCTTTATTATGCAGTAATGGAATCCTAGTCAGTGAATAAATTAGCATAACATAAACCTCTACTACGTTCCATGGGCCACAGTAGAAAATAAATTGGGAATCTTATGCCCACCACTGTGTATAATACTTCTCTATTATCTCTTTCGTAGTCAGCAGGAATCTTACTATATTTCAAAGGAATTGTCCTCATAAAGTTGTCGGAGTATCATTTTACTCTCTCAAGAGTCAAGACCACAATGTGTTCAAAAGAACTAACTTTATAGTTTATACACTTGCCATCAAACACAAAATACGTTTTGTCTGAACATGGAAACCCTTTCCCATCCTTGTATTCTCAGTATTAAAAGATAACGTATGATCAGGCCTTTTTTTGTATGGCTTTTATGCATGCCAGTATCGCCACTAATGGTTTCATGCTTCACAGGTATGGCCATTTTTTTTAGTTCTCCTTGGGAGTTCTCATATCAATGTCCTAAGTGATGTTACCTGATTGTGGTTTCTGATGCCAAATTCTGCTGCTTTCTTGTATTGAGTTCAACTACCTAACAGAGTCTTGAATCCACAAGAGTTGGGGTTGAGTTGAAACTTGAAAGTTGAAATGAGAAAGTGATTGTTCATTCATTTTGATCTTTTACCAATAACATCTCACTTGGCAGTCGTTATCTCAGGACTGCGGACTGTAGTCCCTATTTGATTCAGTTCTACCAAGACTATAAACAATGATAAGAAGTTAGAAACTTTCGTCATTTTCCGTATCAAAGGACGTTCCAAATTAGTGGAACTAACAGAAAAGCTGCCCAACTTAGGTTCTTGTTTGATCATACCTACAAACTTTCTGTTCTTTGAAACCAAGGAAATCCATCAAAGGACGTTCCAAATTAGTGGAACTAACAGAAAGAAGCTGCCCAACTTAGGTTCTTGTTTGATGACACCTACAAACTTTGTGTTTGAAACCAAGGAAATCCGGATGCTGAACTAGATGGAAGCAGTAAAGAAGCGATTGAATACGCCAATTTCCAAAATAATTTTACGTTTCTAACGGTTCTTAAGCCAGAAAGCGTTTGGTTTTCTTTCGGGAGTATTTGTCCGAAAGCAACAGACACATGGCATCCTTTTGATTGCTGAGTGCTGACACGGTTCAAGATTTTCATGCAAATGGATGTTGTGGTTTGAGTCTGATATTGACACTTGGTCTCTACTTTATTATGGAAGACAACAATGGAACCCACCAATGTGGTTATTCTATAAAATGGTGGCCAACTTCTGGTCACAAAATGCCGTACGACGAAAACTGCTGACGAGAGTGCATTAATACCATTCCACCAGTCACTGTAGGAGAGTTTGGAATGTTCTTTGCTCTCTGTTCAGGTGTCTATGAATCCTTTCCTTTTCTTCTGAAGTTATCGAGTTGGGTGAGTGCCTTAAATAGACGATTGTTTGGAATTCCTTAAATTTAAATGTTTTAGTTTCATAGTTTTGCTTAGTTTGTTTCTGGGAATTGGAAAGTTGGGTTCTCCAAAGCCTTGCAAATGTAGTTGTCTTCAGCTTCCGTCCACAGTACTGGAATTTGAGTCGATAAACTATGAAAATGGCATCTTTCTGAAAATGACAGTCATTTTCTTCTGGGTTTTAATTTGGGGGACTTTCTAGTCGTGTTCAGGTTTGGGAGGTGAATTAATGTCTCCTAGTGTCCTTTTTTCCTTGAGGTTGTACGAAATATTGAATTTTTGGTTCTGTTAAACGGTTTCAACGCTGACGAAGTCATGTATACATAGTCTAGTGAAGGAAATTTCCTGCTGTTCTTATCGATGCTAATTGTCATTTGAGAAATATGACTGTTCTCTTTAATCAAATGGAACTTTCAGATTTTTATCACTACCCTTTATTCCACATCAAGCTAATTTATTGAAAGACAGCCATACCATTGAGTTTAGAGGTTGTTTTACGTTCTTAATTCCCCAGGGGTACTATGGTTGTGCTTTGATTTGATTGCAGCTCTGTGATTAATAGGATATACCTTGACAGTTCTTTGCTCTCTTACTTGTTGTAGTAAAATAGGTAGTTAAGCTATCGGACTCTGACGTCACAGAGCAAAAGTCGATGAATTTGTTTTGCTGATTTCCTTGGCCTGGCTTTCTGCACCGCTTGGTGCTAGCATTTGATTGACATAATCTCAGGAATTAACATCTTATTGTAAAGAAAGATTCATCTATGGATATCTTCTAATTGAGACTTCTTGTAGATAGAGTTTCCTGACAATTCCTTGTCCCACTCAATAGTGATAGTATGCTTGCTTTGTTTCACAAAATGATAGGAAACTCAGTAAATGATAATTTTGCAGGAGTGGAGCAAAGAAGTTACACTTCCTGGCTTTCCATGAATATATAGAATCCCAGATTCCGGCATCTTCCTACAACGCCGAGTTGATTGCCTATTGAATAGATGGATGAGAAAGGTACTCTCAGTCCATACAAGGATAATGCGAGAATGCCAGTTTGCATTTTCTTTAAAGATCTCCGGTACGTTGAAAGGATTCTGATTTTCTGTTTCTTAATAAAACAATATGAGATTGAGAATCATTATTAAACCAACATTTGCTTTTGCTCCTTCGGATGATAGTTGTTTTGTGTCTAGAAATTACCATTTGAACCATTTCTTATGTTAAGATAGTTATGATCTCTAACATGTGCGTCTTCCGTTGCGGGCAGACTTATCTTTAAATTGGATGAACTTGGGTTAGATATAGCCCGGATAGCTTTCCCTGCTGCTTTGGCTTTGACCGCAGACCCTATTGCCTCACTTGTTGATACAGCATTTATTGGCCAAATAGGTACTTCCCTTATAGCATCATGTCTTCATTTTGAGCCTGCACCTGCTTAGGCTCTATTTTAGTTTTCTTGTCTTAAAATATTCCGTACTTGCAATGGTTGAAGAGGAATTTTTATAACCTACTCCAGCACCAAAAATAATTGGCTAATCCACACAGTTCGTTTTCATTCCCAATGCCTATTAAGCAAGCGATTTTACTTGTCAATTCATTCAGTGTTTCTTTGCTAATCTGTTGGCTATAGATGTTCTTCCAAGAATCTGCCTGCATGCATATTTAATGAGATACTATTTGCTAATACAGTAAACTGTTCATTGTTTGTGTTGCAATATTGTTTAAGCAGTTCCCTAAATTCTGCCATGCTAGATGTTTTACTATGCTAAAAAGAGCCATAGATTCTGTTACTCTTTTTCCCTTTTGGCTAAGGGGATGCTAGGCTTGGTTATTTGGTTAGGCAGAGGCACTAACACAGTTGCTCATAATTCATTTCAGGTCCCGTAGAACTCGCTGCAGTGGGAGTTTCAATTGCACTTTTCAATCAAGTGTCAAGAATAGCTATATTCCCCCTTGTGAGCGTGACGACTTCTTTTGTTGCCGAAGAAGATACCATTGGAGAAGTGAGCTCTGAAGCACAAGAAAATGAATCTTTGGAAGCAGGTTCAATTGGAAGCAGTGAAAACAAGGAGTTGCTACCACAACATGGTGCTCTACCTAGGCTTTGTTACTCCTTTTAATTTTTTGTTATTCGAAAAACCCACATCTATTGGAATATTCACAAGAGTTTCATATACATTCACACCTTCTTTCCTGTTCGTACAAACCAAGTGTTTCGAATGTTTTCTGTTATAACCTATACTCTTTGTTCGTTGATTTCCATAAGGTTTTGATGAAGTAGCAAGCAATCCAAAATCAGCTGATAGCAGCTTTGGCATTACAACCAATAAGAAGAACAAAAAACATATCCCGTCAGCCTCATCTGCATTGCTTATCGGTGCTATCCTTGGTCTCATTCAAGCTATATTCATAATAGCTGGAGCAAAACCATTATTGAACTTCATGGGAATCAGCTTGGTAATAGCATAAGAACTTTTACTATTCCCCTTAACCTCTTCTTTTAGTTATGTCCAAAAGCAATCTTAATAGTGGGATACTTTTCATTTCCATAGGACTCTCCCATGCTAAAACCAGCACATGAATATTTGACATTACGGTCACTTGGTGCCCCAGCAGTTCTCCTATCCTTGGCCATGCAAGGGGTCTTCCGTGGATTTAAGGATACAAAGACTCCCCTCTATGCCACTGGTAGGCCTTACGTTCAACAAACTCAATGTTGAATAATGGCCTGCAGCTTCCAATTATTCTGATTTTTGTTATTGTCTGATCCAACTTTTAGTTGCTGGAGATGTAACAAACATTTTTTTGGACCCCATTTTAATATTTGTTTGCCATCTGGGCGTTACTGGTGCAGCCATTGCCCATGTTATATCCCAGTAAGTTATACTAGTAATATCTATTTACAGCAGCACACAATTACTTTTGTGAAGTAATACTTTTGTGTTCTATGTACTTATCTTCAAATTTATGGTGATCATAGATACCTGATTTCTATTATACTCTTCAAAAGATTAATGGAGAAAGTTGATCTCTTGCCACCGAGCATCAAACAACTGCAATTTAGTAAATTTCTGAAAAATGGTAAGCATTCTTATCTGTTTAGGTAATGCTCAACTATAACACATCTAAATTGTTTGTGACCTGAATGCATTTTCCCGGATGGAAGTTTCTCGTTCTCCTAGTCTAAGGTTTAAAATACTTTTACAATTAGGTAGGTGCTTCAATATGATTGTTTCTGTTAAATTTTGATACCCCAAATCTTCCCTTGACATGTAGGCAAAAATTGACATCACTATTGAATCTTTGCATCTAACATCAAAAAAGGAAGTAGGAAAGTGAGGAGGTTCTAAAATGCATTTCTACCAATTATGTTGAGAAGGATGCTAGAATACATTTGTGGATGATTAGTTCCAAACTTATGTTACCCTATTAGGCTTAGAAACATTAATCCTCTATTTCTTTTGTCCACATTCCAGGCTTTCTACTACTTTTGAGGGTGGTTGCCGTAACTTTCTGCGTGACTTTTGCTGCATCATTAGCAGCAAGACAAGGTCCAACAACCATGGCTGCCTTTCAGGTCTGTTTGCAGGTTTGGCTGGCCACATCACTCCTGGCTGATGGATTGGCTGTTGCTGGTCAGGTTAGAAATTCCACCATTTGCTCATTGCAAACTAAAAGAAAAAAAGCTATATATTGCATCCTTATATTTCGGAGATCTGCAGCTTTTTGATTCACCGTCGTACTCCGCTAATCACGTGAAGAGCCATGAAAGCCTTCTTTTTTCTTTTTTAACGAAGAGCAAAATAATAGATCCAACATGCTGATAACCGTTCCACAAAGTATAAGCAGTGTGACTAAATTTAGAAGAAGGAACTCAACAATTTTCTGATAAAAGTTCCAAAATCACATTTCAGAATATTTTGCTCTCAGCTCTGAAATGACATTCCAGAATGCTTGTATCTAGAATTGGCAGAGATGATTTTCCCTCAAGATTCATCCTTTTCCATTTTGCTCCTTTATGCTGAACCAAAATAATTTTCATTCTCAGGCACTACTTGCAAGTGCTTTTGCCAAAGGTGACTATGACAGGGCAGCAGCAACAGCATCTCGTGTACTGCAGGTGCTGCATCATAATTTAAGACTTAACGAAAATACTATATAATAATTTTCTAACAATTGGTTACGGATACAAAATGTAGTGGGGAATGCTTTTGGGATTGATGCTGGCTTGTGTACTTGGAATGGGGCTTAAATTAGGTGGAAAGATTTTCACAAGTAATGTGAACGTTCTCAACCTGATCGGTATAGGCATTCCGGTATCTCTCGACGAACAAGATGTTACTGTTATCTACATAACTTTCAAGTGAGATTCAAAATAACACTTGTTTCCTCCTGTCAGTTTGTTGCGGGCACTCAACCCATCAATTCATTGGCTTTTGTTTTTGATGGCATCAACTTTGGAGCTTCTGACTTCGCGTACTCTGCCTACTCCCTGGCAAGTCTCTAGCTTTTTCCCCCATTTTATTCCAAAGTCCAAATGATGAATGAAGTTCACTTTTTTGAGTATGATTCTCCGAAGTAGCGATTGATACATTGATTTACTCTAGTAGAGAATATCTAGCATCTTGTATTTTCAGAATATGTTTAAAGTTGGAGCAAAACGGAAAACTTTTAAGACGTTTGAGCATGTAAAAAGACAAGAGACTTGGTATCTGACATAAATTTGTATTTGTAAGCAAGTAAAGAGGTGAAATGAAAGGTGGGTCACGTTGATGTCTGTTTTTCTCTCTACCAACCAAAAGAAGCATAAACCTGTTGTCTCCCAGGTTCTGGTGGCTATTGTCAGCATCCTATGCTTGTTGCTCCTCTCCTCAACGCATAAGTTCGTAGGACTCTGGATTGCACTTACTATATACATGACTCTTCGCGCACTTGTTGGCTTCTGGAGGTAATTCTCAGCAGTCAGTGACCACTTTTCTGTCAGTCTTACTGTGAAGTTCTAATCCCTTATTTTTTTTCCCTAATCAATCTTAATCCAATGCTTCTGCATTTACAGGATTGGTACTGGGACAGGACCTTGGAAGTTTCTTAGGCGCTCATAACAGCTTGTCCTTAGCTTCTAATAAGGATGAATAAATCATTTTGGTTGTGTTTAAAGTTTAACTGAATTGGTGCCTTCCCATATTAAAAGCAGCAAAGAAATCTTCGCATGCATGAATATCAGCTTCTTCACCAAACCTTAAACCATGCAAATCCGTCGGATCAAAAAAATCAATAAAGAAAATTCAGTTTTGAACATTAAAGCTTAATACGACGGAAAAAAGAGCAGAGGTCAGAAATTAAATACAATGAGTAAAAAATTCAACTTAAATTTTTTCGATTCAATTTTTAACTTTCACGTTCAATTTATTTTAATAACTCTTGTTGTTAAAAATCAATTAGTTTGTTAATTAATTAGTCAATTTTTGTAAATTAATAAATTTGTATAGTTTAAAATAAACTAATTAATTTTCATTTAACAATTTTCAATTAAACTTTAAATTATCTTTCAATCATATTTCAAATTCTTTAATTTTATTCAATCTTTAGCCAATTTTATGATGGTCTAATATCGATTGAAACTTTCAATAATAATAATAATAATATTATTATTATTGTTATTATTACTACTATTATTGTTGTTATTATTATTATCATCATCATTATTATGATAGTTTATTGATTATTTTATATTTTATTTATTGATTATTTATTTATTTATGTTATTATTACCATTATGTTATTATGTTATTATTTTTATTATTTTTATGTGAGTCATTCAGAAACAACGTTTCTACTAGTTTGAGGTAAGGCTACATATTACTGAACCTCCTCAGATCATGTGTATTAGCAAAATTTTTATTTGGTTGTTGTTGTTATTGTTGTTGTTACAATATCAGGACGAGTTATTGTAAGATAGTTTAATTTTCTGACCAATATTGTATATTTTTATAAGATCTTCAAGCAAATCTACCTTTGGTAAGTTGTACATTAGGGGACATTAGGGTACTACAAGCATTAGCTCCCAACTTTCTTGTTTCATTTAATAGAATAAGTATATATTATTTTGGGATCGAAAAATGCCGTTATTGTTTCTTGCTACTTTTACTCCCAAAAAATATTTCAGAGCTCATAGGTCCTTCGTGTGAAACTAACTATAAAGAATGAATTTTAATGGTGAGATGCCCATAAAGACACTTCTTGTAATGACGATATCATTCAGATACACAACAAGAAGAATAATCTCAAGTTAGATTGTTTATAAAAGACCAAGTGATCAAATTTTCTCGTAGTTAATCAAAACATTTCTACGGCTTGACTGGAATTTCCAAATCAGGCACATAAATATTGTCTCAAACCATACAACAACTTGCAAAGATGACAAACTTTGCCATACTGCTCAGAGTAACAAACCCAGTGGTTACTCTATATAAACTTCCTCTTGGAGGTCAGCATATAAGAAGGAAGTTTTAATATTTAACAAGTGTAGGAGCCAATTAAATGTAGTTGCCATTGAAATGAATGGACAGATATATTAGAAAACAAGTTGTGGAGCTCGTATTAGTCCAAAACAATTTGGAGACAGTCATTTGGAATAAGAGCGCTTTGGCAGTTTCAAGTAAATGATGATTTTTTCTTTCAGCTACACCATTTTGATATGGTGTGTCGACATATAAAGATTGATGAAGAATACCATTTTGAAGCATGTAGTGCTAAATGAGGTGGAAAAGTATTCTTTAGCATTTTCACTTCTTAAAGTATGAATAGAAAGGTTAAATTGTGTTTTGATTTCAATACAAAAGCTAGTAAAATATTAGGATAATACTTTGGAACAATTTTTATTAAATAAAGCTAAGTAACACAAGAAAAACCATTAATAAATATAACAAAGTGTTGAAAACCAAATTTGGACACCATAAGATAAAGACCCCAAACATCATAGTTTACTAATTCAAAAGCCAAAACTAGATCATTTATTAACCCATGGAAGGGAAGACACATGATGGTGGTTAGCAAACTGACAAGACTCACACTCTAAGCAAAACATTTCAAAATTTAAGACATATCTTCTTCAATAAAGTTTAAGAGGGGTGCCCTAATTGACATTGGGCTAGGAACAGGGAATAGGTTGAGACACCTAGTTATCCAAAATGTAGAGACCTCCTGATGCTTATCCTTTACTAATAATCTTCTTCGTCATAAGATCTTGAAAAAGACAATAAATAGGAAAGAATGAGATATAACATTTTAACTCATGAGTGAGTTTACTCACAGATAGTAAATTAAATGAGAATCTAGGTATGTGGAAGATATATGATAGTAATAATAATGAAGTGGGGTTAACAATGTCAAAACCAATAATAGAGGAAGGAGATCCATCTGCTAAGGTAACACAGGAATGAGATACGTGTTTCTAGAAAATAGAAAAGAGATTGGGATTACCTATCATACGATCTAAGGCACCATAATTAATAACCTATTGGGAGGAAGAGGAAAGAAGAAATACGGGCGAGTGAGATCAATCTTTCAATGCTTCTTAATACTGGGTGAATTTGGAAAATTCATCAACAAAAACTGTAATGGCCTTCTCGGTGGATGAGTTAGATGGCATAGTAGCTGCCACATAAATGGCAGAAGTTTTCTAATTTTATTTATAGTTTGCTATAAGTACGTTTAGTGTGACCTGATTCATAAAAATATCAAAAAATGATTCCTTTTGTATCTGGATTATAATGTCTTGTTCCTCCTTAATTAGTATTCCTCTAGTTATGGCTCATAAGAGCACTAGAGATCTGAGTACTGGTAGAAACCAAGATGTACTATATATACGAAATATCCAAGTAAAGATCTCATGTAGGGAGGAGATCTCAGTGTTGGAAAAAAATATAAGACTTAGCAATCTCAAATTGTGAGTTAAGTCTGGAAACTCATGATGGCCATTTGTTCTTATTGGGTTTGTTGGACTTTAATATCATGGCTAAATGGTAACAACACATTTAATTCTTCATAAATCCTTTTGAAGTTTATAAAATAAGCTTGAAGAGATTGGTCATATTGTTCAGCCTGATAAAATCCTTTACACCTCCTAAATTTAGGAAATATTCCATTTTCTAGAAAACAAAACATCCAAATAATTCATTAACTCTTTGATATATTCAAAGTAATTAATGAGGTTGATGACTTTGTTGTTAATAGAATTTTGAATCTGTAAGAATAAGCGAGCATCATTTCGTCGCCACTCCTTATGTG
>JAOQMP010000008.1:23749474-23765819 GCA_027563575.1 Erythroxylum pedicellare
ATGAAATAATAATGTTCCTTTTTTGGCTAGTACGGACCGGTATTCGTTCCTTTAATACCTAGTATTGACCGGTACCGATACAGTACTGTACCAAAACTCAATCTGATACTATGTTTGATACGGTATTCGCAACTTTGATTTTACTAATTAACTCCAATTAATTTCTTTGGTACTACAGTGGGATATACAAACCCAAGCTACATCATTTAGGGTTATCTGAAGTTAACTAATTTAAAATTTTGAAAATTTTAGTTATAACAAGATTTAGCGTCAACAAATTTTGGAGACAGAAGATGGAGGGGTCATCATTTAGAGTCATAAGAAGCAGACTAAGGTAAGCGCGTTAAAATTTAAAGTCGATAAATTTCAGGACAGAGGTTATTATTTATAACATCTGAAGCAAGTTGTGGTAAATGCTTGAAATTTTTTGTTAAAATAAGATTTTAGAGTCGAAAGAGTTTAGGACATAAGATATTGAAGTTACTAATCCGTGCAAGACCACTGGCCACTGGTACTTTATCTTCAACATTTTATCCACTCCACAATCTTCTTCTTTCCCATGAAAGGCTGTGGCTTCGATTATGAATACCATCCTATCATTAAACCCCACAAAACCCCCTATAATTCACATTAGAATTAACCCAAATAGGGATTGGAGCAGCATTCTCAAAAACCAAGCGAGACTTGGAAATGACTCTGCCATTCTTTCTGCGTATGCTCACATGGAATCTCTTGGCATAACTCCTGATCAAGCTACTCTGCCTCTTGTTTTCAAAGCTTGCGGGAGGTTAAATGACGTTGAGTTTGGCAAGAGAGTACATGCCAGTCTTGAGGGTACTGGTTTGGTTGAAGATGTCCGTGTTGGCAGCTCTATCCTTGATTTTTATTGCAAATGTGGGTTTTTTGAAGAAGGTAGAACGGTGTTTGATAAACTGAATGAGCGAGATTTGGTCGCGTGGAATGCCATGTTAGCTGGATGTGTGAGTTGCCATTGTTACGAGGAGACAATTGTTTTGTTTAGAAGGATGCAAGGGGAAGGATGGAAACCCAATTCGCGGACTTTGGTCGCATTGGTTCTGGCAGCTGAAGGGGTCTTAGAACTGAGATTAGGACAGGAAATTCATGGTTATTGCTTGAGAAATGGGTTCTTTGATTTGTATCCACATGTGGGCACTGTTTTGATTGGCTTCTATTTCAAATTTGATGCTAGACTTTCGACTTCTGTCTTCCATTCAATGGCTGTTAAGAGTTCCTTGAGTTGGAATGCATTGATTAGCGGTTATTTTGAAGCAGGGAGGCTGTTGGAAGCGTTGTTGGTTTTTTTCTGGATGCTTACGGATGGGGTCACGTTTGATTTGGTCACCATATTGATTGTCATTCAGATCTGTGGGGCAATCGGGTCTCTAAAACTGGGCATGCAAATTCATGCGATGGCTATCAAGGTTGGCTACGGCAATGACTTGTTCATAGTGAATTCGTTGCTGAATATGTATAGTTACTGTGGAAGTTTACAGTTGGCATTTAAGCTATTTAACAATATCCCCATTCATGATGTTGCCTTGTGGAATTCCATGTTAGCTTCATATATTGAACATGGCTGTTATGAGGAAGCTACTGGCTTATTTATTAGGATGCAAACAGAAATGAGAATAGATGAGAGAACTATTGTGATTATGCTATCTTTATGTGCAGAATTAGATGATGGATTGATGAAGTGTAAAAGCTTGCATGCTTATGCGTACAAGTATTGGATGAAGATGGATGTTGCTCTTGGAAATGCATTATTGAGCATATATGCAGATCTTAATTGTGTCGAAGATGCACGGAAGGTTTTTGGTCAGATTAATAAGTTAGATATCATTTCATATAACACTATGATTTTAGCACTTGCCAGTGGCAATCTTATTAGTCAGGCGTGGGAACTCTTTGAAATGATGCAAGAATCCGAAATTGAGCCAAACTCGCATACAATGATAGCACTCCTTGCAAGTTGTGGTGATGAAAGCTATCTAGGTACCGGGCGATCTATCCAGAGTCTAGTAATAAAACATGGTATTGATTTTAATTTATCATTGGTCACTGCACTGACAGATATGTACATGAATTGTGGTGATGAAGCGACTGCTATAGATCTGTTTGAAACCTGTCCAAATAAAGACGTGATCTCATGGAATGCGATGATTGCAAGTTATATTGAGCAAAACCGAACTGATGAAGCTATTTTACTTTTTAGCCGTATGGTTTCACAAGTAGAACCTAACTTGGTCACTGTTTTAAACATTCTGTCATGTTGTACAGATCTTGCCAATCTGCCTGAAGGCCAATGTTTGCACGCTTATGCAACACGGAGATTTTCTTCATCTACTTCCAACTTGTCTCTCAACAATGCTTTGATAACAATGTACACAAGATGTGGTAGTGTGCACAACGCTGAAAAGATCTTTAAAACCTTGAAAAGGAGAAATATCATCTCATGGAATGCAATAATAACTGGCTATAGTGCGAACGGTTGTAGTTATGATGCTATTCTTGCCTTCAAACAGATGTTAGAAGATGGTTTCCAACCAAACCGGATATCATTTTTGTCTGTACTATCTGCCTGCCGCCATGCAGGTTTAATAGAAAAGGGTATAGAGATCTTTCATACCATGCTTTCAGATTTTAGGATCACCCCCCAGATGGCGCATTATGGTTGTGTAGTGGATCTACTTGGTCGAGGTGGTTGTTTGGATGAAGCATGGGAGTTTATCAATTCTATGCCTATTGAACCAGATGCATCAGTTTTAAGGGCTCTGCTAAGTGCTTGTCGACTTCGTGCTAACACCAAGCTAGCTGCAGTCATTTTTGAAAAGCTTGTGGAATTAGAACCCGCCAATGTAGGGAACTACGTGCTACTATCTAATATATATGCTGCAGCAGGTCTTTGGTCAGAGGTTAGACTAATAAGAACATGGCTGAAAGAAAAGGGCATGAAAAAGTCTCCTGGAGTCAGTTGGATCATCATTAGAGGTCAGGTTCACTCTTTTGCTTCAGGAGATACATCACACCCAAGTTCTGAGAAGATTTATACAAACTTAAGTTCATTAATGGCACTTGTCAGAGAATGTGGACATGATATTGATGTTCGTTTGTTATTTAACGATGAAGACGATTAGATTGCAATTCACCAGCAGAAAACCTCAGGCTACTTTTGGACTCATTAGCTTGGGGGTGCAGCGCAACATTTAATCAGTAGAAAGTTGGCATGGGAATTATTTCCAAGAGGACCAAATCATTAACCATGTTCTTGAGTAAGGACAAATAAATCCAAGAGGATGGGAATATTTATAAACACAACATTGTATATCCTTATAGTCTATTGTAATAGTGTTCATGCCTTCAACTTGTAATCGGGATGCCATAGAACCTTGTAAATTATTTTTTTCTTTGGACTTCCTTCCATAGTTCAACTCAAAACGAACTTTACTCAGGTTTTTATCTTTCTGCCCCATCCATAGAACTCAATAAATGACCGTCTGGTTATATTCTAATCAACCAATGAGTTTGTTGAAGACGGCCGATATTTTTATTCTAGCATATTGATGACCTAGAAGTTGGTAATATTACCATTAGACTAGATCAGAAAATGAACTGTTGGGTTTGGCACGAAGTGTGCATTAGAATTAAAAAAGGAATTCTCATAAGAACTTGGTGAAATATTTTATAGTATGAAAGTTACGTTTCTAAATTACATTATCATGTAATGAAAGACAGCAGAAACAGCAGCTTATATTGCTGGTCAAGTTCAACGGTTAACAACGTTGGGAACTTGGGATAATAAAACATTATGCAGCCAATAAATGAAGACCTAAGGAATTCTTTAGAAGACCCTTTTGGAAGAAAATGAAGAAGCTAAAAACCTCAACTTAGATGGTATGCACTATTCCCTTTTGTACCCTTTGGCTTGTGTTTTAACCTACTGAACTACTAACGATTAATTTATTTGAGGAGCAACTAACAAGACATCAGTTTGGACTGCTTTTCCCAAATCCACAGGACTAGGAGACTTTTGAGTGACATAAAGGAAAGGTCTGTATGAAAAGGTGTTGATTATTATAAACTTTTAAGCAAGTGTGGTTATGTCAACTTAAATCATAACAACAATCAAATGCACATGGTGTTGTAGTGTTTGTTCATCTCTTCCTTCAGAAACCAAACTCGATTGAAGAGGACAAACTTGGTAACCGAGTCTAGAGTGGCGTCAAATGAGGTGACATGATAAGCTGGAACAGCCCCATAAAATAGGCAGTAGGTTCCATGTCACATCTCTTTCTTTATCATCTTCTTCTTAAGACTGTAAGAATTCAGATAAATTAATAAAAGCTTTCCACTTCCTCTACTTATCGGGATCCACTCAACGTAGACTTGCAGAAAAATAGATGAAAAGATGTGTAAAGTTGCGAAGTGAAGCAAGCTGTCCTCGAAGAAAATAATAAAATTGGATCGTCTTCATGAATAACCAAAAAAAGAAAAGGAATTCCTTACAATATCAAAGTTCAACCCCGTGACAGGACAATTCAATCTCACTTGTTACAAACAAATAAATGAACGAAGAAAAGAAACCAAATCCAAGTCATGCATGACCTGTTGTTGAACAAGACAATTGAAGAGAATTTGACAGTATTAATGACTACTTTGGGCCAAATTATGGCATGATCCTCCTTATTTATCAAAAATATTAAAAGAAAGGTTATCAGGGAAAAAAAAAAAGGACAAGAAATAATCTCCTTAATCCTTCCACTTACCAATTGGTGACTGTCAAACTTGGTTAAGCTCTTTTGTTTCACTGAGCAAGAATCTGATCAAGCTGTAAACCATCAAGCCAGGCTTGCAATGGCACATCACTCTGCGTTTTAGTTTTTGAACCCATAATTTCTTTTGTCTCACCTGGTGGTTCCTTCAAGACTGATTGAACCCATGAAACATCAGGTTCCTCTGCAAGTCTTAATGAGCATTGCTGGTGTAAGTTATCCCATTCATTTACTTGAACAGGCCAGTTTGAATTCCCATTGCCGAATTCGTGCTTTGGCCATGAATCCTCATTGTTGGATCTAAGATGATGACAGAGGCTAAATGCGTTATCCCATGAGCTTAGGCCAGTAGACTGTTGTTGACCAAGAAAAGGTGACTCGCAGTTCACTGGTGATACGGGCTCGCTTGTCTGTGGAATCCTCCTTGGAGAAGAAGGACCAATTGGAGCTTGCAAAGAAGGGTGCTCGGTAGCGTTCTTTGGAGAGAGAGCAGTTTTCTTTAATGGATTAAGCGTGTTGCGCTGTTGATGAGGTTGACTAAGAACTGCCAATTTGTAGGAGGGGGAGCAAGCAGACAACTTTGCAGAGGAAGACTTGTCCGAATTTGCGATTGAACAAGCAGAACGATTTGGAGAGTTGGTACCAAAATTTGGCTGAGATGCATAGGAGGTTTCGTTGAGGAAGTGCTTCTGATGTAACTCAAGATCTTCTAACGCATTGAGCTCCTCAGTAGGAACATCTCTTGCATTAAGTGAAGTTCTCAGGCGGCTTGCTTGAGGATGCTTGCTCTGAACATTAAAAATTGAGACACTTTGCTGCTGCCAAGTCATGGTTGAATAAGAAACACTGTCTGAAGGAGGCATCGGTGGTGGAGGAGACGGGGAAGGAGGAAGTGTAGTGACTGCCATGTTAGATCCAGGAAACATGGTTGAGTTTGGGGAGTAATCTATGGCGGGAGGTCGATGTGATGGCAGTGCAGTCGCATAAAGAGGTCTCAGTTCTTTGGGCGCATGGGCAAAGAAGCATACATAGCGTTTACATTTCGTGCCATCCTTGCAAAATCTTGTTCTGTATTGGGCAGGGTGTAGCCAACACTCGAAAATTCCATGAGCATACTCACACATATCTCCACGCCTACACGCTCCTTTTCTATAATCCGGACATGGAACAGAACTATAATTGAACTTCCTAGGATCTCTTCTCCTTGCATTCTCTCCTGGATGAACAAAGGGGCACTCGGTCCAGTCATGAGAATAGGCACGAGAACAAGGGAGTACCTTGAACGAGAACATCCGAAACTCATCAGTAGTGAATGCGTGGTCTGTAGTATCAGCAGAGAAGGGATCAACTGGTAGTTCTTTCTCAGCTGAAGAAAGAATGCTTATATTGAAAGGCTTACAGGCAGCTGAGTTACTACTACACACCAGGCCATCTTCTGATGACAATGAGTTAGGCAATGAAATTGAACTCAAACTATCAACTGAAGCATGTAGGTCTCCTTCATAGCCAGAAACATGGTCACTCCTCAAGAGCTCTTCAAGTGCTGTTTTCAAGCTGGGAAATTTCGGAGGAGCAGCAACAACATCAACCGGACGATGCCCGTTAGCATCAACAGCATGCGGATCGGCACCAGCGAGTAAAAGCATCTTTACAACACTGACAGCATTAATGGATCCACCAGAAGCAGCACAATGAAGGGCCGTGCTCTTATCAGTCCCGCAAGAGAAATTTGCGTCCATCTCAGGCAAGAGAAGGATCAGTCTCACCACATCAATGCTTCCATATTTGGCAGCAATCATTAACGGTGTTCTTTGCTCCAGAATCATCTTTTTAGACAACATGTCACGACCATACCAGAATCCGACCTCTGTAATCTCAAATTCCTCACATATAGATCGTTTCAAGCCCTCAACATCATTATCAGCAGCCAACTCAAGCAACAAGGAGAAAGAATGTTTCTTTTCGAGAGAACCAATTGGACTAGTCATTTCTTCAGTTAAAGAATTGCTTTCTGGGGTAGACATGCAAGCAGGTGCCTGTGACATGAACTGATCAACGCATCCACACATTCTTTAATGAACTGCAGACCATTACGAGAAAAATAGAGAACGGAAGCAAAAGATGACAAACACAAGGAAACACAAATAAGGATCAAACACAAATCTAAATTCCAGAAACTCTCTCACTCCTAATACTAAGTACGTTAAACAAAGATGACCCTTTTAAGAACTTGAATTAAAGAGAAAAAGGAGTGGGAAGAATGAGGAAAAGTGACTCTCAGAAGCATTTAAGTCCAAAAAAGAGTCCAAAAAAGCTTAAGGAGACTTGCGAGAAGAAAAATTGGGAGATAATGGTAGCGGTATCCGTGATTTTCATTTATGGATAAGGATTGCAACTTCTATACAAGAGAGTGGAAATCTCTCCGGAGACTTTGATGTGTCAAACGCGGAGACTCCGAGAAAAGTAGGAATCAAGAACCAAAACTTATACTAGTTTATTTCTACGTAATGCAAGTCCTTTAAAGCAACAAAGGTGAGAACCATAGCGAAACAAAGATACCGAATTTAGTCCAAGCAGAGAAAAAAACAAAAACTCCACCGTCTCCAAGCACTTTCCATATACTATATTTCTATCAAAAGCTAAGAAAGGCAAACGTTCTAATTCTTGAAAACCAATTTTCGCAAAGAAAGATAATAACTTCTACATTTGTTTACCCACTGAAGATCTTAAGAAGGTTCTTTTGTTTGCATTTCCCGCATATTGTCATGAGACGGTCAGGAAAGTCGACCAAAACTTGAGATACAAACGAAAAGCACGTACCCATCTTTTTGAACCCAACGTAAGAAAATTTTAGAAACTGAAGTGCTTTAAGAATTAATGAAAGACTGCAGTTAGGATTAAGAATCAAGTGTTAGTTAACACTCCTGACTGTTGATATTACTTCTGTAATGACTAAATTGTTGCATCATCTGTTATGTCCGAGGAAATTGGAAAGGCATATGACCCAACAGTAAGAACTAGTAATGCAAATACAGTGACGGAACTCTAACTGACAAATCCGGCTTCTATTGCTGTACTACAACAAACTGTAGAATTGTAGCGCCTATTTTCAGGTCATACTTGTGTATAAACATGAAGTTTTGAGTTTCAACATATTTCATTTCATTTTTCAAAAAGAAAAAAAGCTATAATATAAGAATCATTTGAAGGTTTGGCTAACAAGTTTCTTTGCAAGATAGATACTTGGGGGATGTCCACTAAGTCAGCATCCTATCCTGGTGAGTAAACGTACTAAAATCCCTTATCAGATATTTGGAGGTGTGTCTCTTTTTCAGATTAGGAGAAGAATACTTATCTTTGAATCGAAGAATGAGATTCCTTGTATGGTTACCGTCGTATGTAGGGGATTTCTGAAATTTGTATTATGTTTCAGAAATGCCTTAAAATTGAACTTTTAACAGTCTTTTATTTCATATTTTTGTGCCTAAGTATTTTTTAATTACCTAAATTAATCATATTAGTTTTATCAACTTTTTCTTTACATTTTTCATAATAATTTTAGACTATATCTAACAGGAAATAACTTATTCTTTATGTTTATCTCAATAATTTAGCTCCATTTGGATAAAATATAATGCAAAAATTTTAAGAAAAGTTTATATGATATAACCTTTATCAATTAATCAACTTGATACATTAATGTATTTTAATAGCAACTATTTCATTTCCTTTCACTTACAAGCAAGCTTAATTGTCAACTCATATCCTTGATTGAAAACCTTTATCAAGGACCTAAAAAATAGATTAATTATGGGTTATATGATAAGTGTAACTTGAGCCTATAAGTCGCTCATTCTTGTTATTATAACTAGACATTGCAAAGAATATGAACAAGGTCTATTCTTCATTTTCATGGACTTCAACCATTCTTTTTTGTTTTAGCTCCTTCTCCTTATGCTTGCATGCCTTTTCAATATTTCTAAGTTGGTTGCAAGCTTTATATCTTTTATTTGGTATATACCAAAAACACTTAGGTATATGGTTGCCCAGTTTTGCAACGTTTGCAAGATACAATTTTTTTCTCCTTACTTTTATTATGATGATATCCTTCTTGTTCCCCTTAGGTTTTCTTCATTCGTCTTTTCTCTTTCCTTTTATTTGTCTTGTGTTAGCTTGGCTAAGACGAATTAACCTTGCATGCTCCTTCTCCAACCTCTTCTTGTCTCTAGAGTTTTCTTTGTTCCTAAGGTTAGAAGAAAATTTATATGCTTCCATCAATGCGAGTTATGACATGTCATTTGACTGCCTTAATGTTGACATTTTGCTTTCAAATTTCTCATAGACATTTAGAAGGGCTCTATTAATAACTTTTTTTTCTTCAAAGTCCTCTCAAAGTAGCCTTAACTGATTCATAATCTTTATAAATTTATCACCAAACTCTTTGTCATATTCACATTTTTGCATATTCAATAAATCAAACTCTCTCCAAAAGTTAAGGATTTGAAGTTGTCTTGTTATATATAAACCTTACAACTCTTCCTTTATCTTGTTCAAAGCTTCTTTTCCTATCTCACAAGTTATTATTCTTGCAAAATTATCCTCTAACAAAAGCATGAATGATTGTAAGTGCCATACATCTCAATCTTCTTTTGACTATGATTCTTCAATTGATTAGTTGTTGGGTTATGTAGAAGTTGTGGGAGTTCAACACTTGTTTCCACTATATCTTGGCATCCAAAAGTCTGTCAATGCAAATGATCTAAGTTCGTGAGCTCTCGAATAAGTCTTCATCTTAATAGCTCACATAGTATAGTTGTCAACATTGATTATGGGAAGATAGGTTGGAGAGAAACTTTTTGAAAGTCATTATTATAGTATAACTTGATAACTTTGGTTTGTTATATATTTAAGTAAAGAGGTTAATGTTCTCTCTTTCTTTATAATCACACAAGCCCCTAAGATCCTTAAAGTTTGATATCATGTCAAGAAATATGAATTATGTAGTTAGAAATAAAGCTAGAAATACAACATAATACAGTAAATCTAATAATAGAAGAACAAGTTGACATCACTCTTTCAAAGAACTTAATCATAAAGCTCACAAATCACAAAAATAGAATTGTCAAGTCTTAAAAAGACATATAAACAATTTGACAAGTCTTCCAAATATAATACAATTTCGCTCTTTTTGTTACAAGATGATAAAGTTGATGCACTCTTTAATTTAGACTTAAAGAATTTTTTACTTAATATTTCAAGCTAGATGTGAACCAACATCTCTTAAATTCATCTATCAATCCAAGTGCACAAAAGAACATCATCTTATTGGCTGATCAAAAAAAGTAAGGTATTTCTCTGTAGCTCCCGACTTTCTTATTAGATGGTCATAACGTTATATGTGGTAATTATAGCCTCTAGAACATAAATCATTGTTGGCGTTTACTTTCAAACAATAGACACCTACTTGAACCTTCAAAATGTGATTATTAGAACCTATGAAAATGATATTATATGTTGTTGGAAGGCAATTACATAATGCTTTAAAGGTTGATAATTGGTAGACATATTAAACTTCTAGCTTTATGGAGTTCAATTACATAATTATGTTATGCTTGTTATTTTATGTAATGGTTTGATTTGACTTTATTCAATATTTGGAAAATCTTTCGAGCTTCCAAATAACACTTAAAATAAAGGTGATATTTTTTGATTATCTTTTACAATTATCTATTTCTAAATTTGAGGAAGACATTGTAAATACATAATAAGACAAACTCAAAAATTAAAAGAATTTTAGTTTTAATATCTAGAGATGAATTTAAATTATATTAAAAACTTAAAGAAAGAAACATATCAATTTGATTCCATAATTTTGAAATATATATAAAATTTGATAAATCAGTAAAAAATAATTTTAATTTTTCATGTTTTTTATTCTTATACATGTCAACATTAACAAATCAAACCTAGAAATTTTTAAGTAATCTTCATTAGCCACCCTTTTTGTTATTCAATAGTAAAAGAGTGAAAATTTTTAATTATGTACTTATGCTTATTTTAGAGTTAAACTTCACTAATTGCTCTTTTAATATTAATTAACAATAAAATGGGTGAACTTTTTCTAGGTTCGCATTTATGCTTATTTTAGATTTTAGCTAATCTCGTATTACTACAAGAGTTAAGACGTTTAGTGACAATTTTTATGACCAATCATTGTTTCGTCACAAGTATGAGGTTTTTTGTGACAAAATAATTGATTAACATTATTGTTTGGATTATCTGTGATGATTTATTTTTCTGTCACTAATATAATGGTAATTGTGACAATTTAGTATTTTTTACAATTAAGTTGTCACTAATAGTGTCGAATTTTTTTTATCACTAAGTTTTGTCATTAAAAGCCTATGCAATTTTGTACCAAAATAACTTTGGCGGCAATTAATTGAAATTGTGACAAAACGTATATTAGTAACTAATATTTTCTATTTTTTGTGACAAAACATAGTTTATTCACTAATAATTTTTTCTTGTTGTGACAAAACAGTTTATCGTCACACAATATTTTACATATGACAAAAAAACTTTTGTCAATAAATATTCAATTAATTAGTGCTTACTTTATATTGTCACAATAACCGAACTATAACTATGGTCACTACTATTCGTAATTTAGTGACTCTTTTTTTGTGACTAACTTTTTTGTTATCACAAATACGAGTTTTTTGGTGACAAGACAATTGAATGACACTATTTTTTAGATTATTTGTGATTATTTACAATTTTATCATTAATACAATGGTAATTGTAACAATTTAGTATCTTTCACAATTAAATTGTCACTATTACTATATTAATAATGTTAAATTTTATTTTATCACTAAAAGCCTATGAAATTTGGCGTCAAAATAATTTTGGCAAGAATAAATTGTAATTGTGATAAAACGTATGTAAGTAACTAATATTTTCTATTTTTGTGATAAAATATAGTTTGATCGCTAATATTTTTCCTTTTTGTTATGAAACGGTTAATTGTCACATAATATTTTACTTATTGTGACAAAAAATTTTATCGATAAATATTCAATTAATTAGTATCTACTTAGTATTGTCACAATCACTAAAGTATAACTATGGTCACTGCTATTCGTAATTTAGTGACAATTTTTTTGACTAAGTATTATTTCGTCACAGATACGACATTTGTTGAAACAAAACAATTTATTGACACTATTATTTGGATTAATTGTGATGAATTTGTTTGTGACAATAATACAATGTGAATTTTGACAATTTAATACCTTCAAAATTAATTTGTCACTATTAATGTATTAATAGTGTCAAATTTTCTTTTATCACTAAGTTTTTTTACTAAAAGCCTATGTACTTGTTATGATGAAAACTTTTCTCAATAAAAAATTCAATTAGTTAGTGTCTACTTAATATTGTCATAACAATCAAACTATAACTATGCACACTACTATTTGTAATTTTAGTAACAAAAAATACAACAATATGAGATAGCATAGAGTGAGAAGGCCTCAACAAAATCATGAAAGCTGCAATTTATATTTTCAAATGAAGCGTCAGGGGTGAAATTAAACTAAGTTGTGGCAAGGTCACAAACTGTTTGAACAATCTCAAAATGAAGAAACTAAAAGTAGAGGACTAATTATGGATGTTTAGAGCAAAGTCATTTAGCCTTCTAATATTCATAAGAAACACTTGATCACTAAGGTAAGGCCTGAAGCCCTTTAAATTTGCTTAATATTCAAAGAATGAAGTGATACGAAGTAAGAATTTGCATGTAAAATTGTTGTAAATTTCCTTTACTCTTCTTCCACCTTTTGGCTTGGTATGTACTCCAAACTGACATAAAAAATAATAGGACTACTTGGAGCTACCCTTGGCCTTCCGGGGCTGAAGACAGACCTTTCTGAAATGCCAACTGATGACAACAAAATATGGATGCAATCAGGGGCTACATTTTGGAAGTTTCTTTAGATAGACAATAATGTCCACGATTAAAGAAGACAAGCCTCCATATGCACTCAGCAACTAAAGTGGTAAAAAAAAAATCATATTTGTGACGAAACAATGATCAGACATAAATTTTTTTTCACTAAACGTCTTAACTCTTATAGTGTTCATACTATATTCGATGGTTACCTATTGAGCTATCTTTGACTAGAACATGTCATATGTAGTATCAAAATTCAACAATCCCTATACAAATAACTTCGGAAATCTTTAGTCAAAGGATCATTTATATAATCATCATAACGAGAATTTTTGTAGACATACAAGTAATGTTTCAAATGGATTTCTCATATGGGGTCAATTTGTTGAATTTGTTTTCTAACAAGGACCCGTAGGTTTTTTTAAATATTTCCATAAACTTATGAGATCGATAACTTCCTTCATAAGAAAAAAACATAATATTTTCTATTTTTTATATTCTACTAGTGTCCAATCTTAATTAAACAATAATCGAGAACAATTTAAGAATAATACACGAATGCAATATGAATATCATAATTATAGACTTATCATAATTTCGTTTGCAATATATATTTATTCTACAACTTTATCATATATATATATAAGAAAAAAATGCGTTTAAATAATTGTCACCAAATTATAATCAACGGATTAGCTATCGGGTATAAACTAATAATCTTTGTAACATAGACTACCAAATTATAAATACTATAATTCTACACTTAGTGAACAACTTAATGCATTGTCAGAGAAAAAGGTGGTTACATATGGTTGAAACTTTGAGGTTTGGCACGAATGAGAAACTTTTAGCTACTGAATTTGCACGAAGATTCTTGTACATAAATAAATCACAAGCAAAACTCAAAGAGGTCTTGCAAATGGCATAACGCTTAACAATGTTATTGTCTTTTGCAATATTGTGGAAGCAATGCCTCAAATGATAGAGACTTTCAGTTTAACAAAAAAGGGTGGGCAAACATGTATCTTCTTGAAACCAATGTAAATATGGCAAGTTGGCCTAGGAAATGAAGAGAATACAAGAATAAACCGAAAGCGAAGACACCGATTGAAATTAAGATCCATAAATGTAGTTAAGCATCAGTGTGCATATAGATTGACTGAAAGAGGCTCAAAGAAGTGCAAAGGACATAACTTTCAAGGTGTAGTTGGTTTCTAATGAACAATGGAATCATTGGCAATCTCAAAAGATAGTATTTAATGGATTAGGAAGAACGAATGACAAGAAAGTGGCTACAAAGAACTCTCGGACCAACACACAGCAGTATTGCTTATCAGACTCTTGATACAAGTTCTTCCATAGAAAAAGTTTCTCTTTCCACTAAAATCTAAGTTGGAACCATTCTAACAGTAACAAAGGCGACGCTGATGAAGGGAGAAGTCAAGCTATCAAGGCGGGCCTATGTAGAGAGCAAGACGGTGAAGGAGACAAGGGTATTGTCAGTTGACCTCTGCTGCCATTTCTACACCCTTAGATGGGTCTTAGGGATCGGTGGCGGCATCACCATCAAAGTCCATAATGATTCTATCCCTAAGCCCCACCAACTCATCATCATGTCCCCCTTTGGTAAAACGGAGTTTGCATGCAAACCTAGTCCCTAATGTTCTTGTATTATGTCTATGCTTAACTATTTATATTGCATCTAAGCTTGTCTGTGTTTTTGCTTGTGAATTTGAGGGCATTCAGTACTTAGCAGCTTAATTCTAAGTTTGTGTGTGATCGTGTTTGTTCTTTATTTTTTCAGTCTTATCTTAAAGCTCATTTGCTTTCGTTGGCCTACTTCCTAAGTGTTTCATTCTTGGTTGCGCGCAGTTGAAGATCGTGCACTTCCTTTTGTTGCTTGTTTACCTTTTTGGTGTGCATTAATTAGTGACTCACTTTGGGTGCCCTTAATGTGAAGCTCAATTCTGTTAACAGTGTCTTATACTCGGCTCAGATGCCCACGAAAATTGTCTAATATTCAAAATAATAAAAAGGTAGTGAATTTTCATTTTGATTGCAGAAGATATTGATACAATTAATGCAAAAGAATGATCAAGTTGACCTGGTTAGACCTACCTAAGGTTTTTGGATTTTATTATGGTTCCTATCAGGCTTGATTTCTTATCTTCATAACTTTATATGTAATGTTTGTAGATCAATATAGTATGACACTTTATGAGGATGGTAAGAAGGAAATGTGGTTATTTTTAAAGGTATGAAATTTTTTTTAATTGCAATAGAGTTTATTTTAATTGCAATAGAGTTTAATTTTGTTGTTGCATTGAATTTGCTACTTAATTTTCCTAAATATATTTTTTTATGAATTTTAGGATAAATTCAATTTCTCAAATCATGCGCAATCTTATATGAAGCAACAAGTGCATGCACAATATAAAAATCAACATTATCGTTTGCGCAAAAGCTATCTCAAGAGCAAAGATTGCCCAAAGGATGTGAAGGAAGGTGATTGACAATGGTTGATTGAGAATAAATGAGAGACTCTAAATTTTAAGGTAATTTTAAAATTTAAATACTTTAACTTATTTTGTTAGTTGTTTTCTTTTATTAAAAACAAATTATTTATCAATTTATAGGAGCAAAGTGAAAGAAACACAAGTAATAGGGGAAATCAGGACATGAAATTAATTTATGGTACAAAGTCGATCGTATAAATTGCATGTACAAATTGCATATGGGATGGTAAAGTTAAATTTTATTTACTTAAAATTAAAATTATATTTTTCTTTTAAAAAAGTTCCAATTAACTATTAATTTTCTTTGTCTTTTCTTTTTCTTTTTTTTCAAAGATAAAAATTCTGATGAGTGACCCGATATTGTTAAAGTTTGGAAAGTATCGCAATAAAAGTCAAATGGAACTTGGTCTGTTCCAAATGGAGAAGAAATAATGGTATGAAAGTTATAGTTAAATTAGATTTTTTTAAAAATTTAAAATTGCTTTACTAAATTTTCAAATTCTATCTAAATATGCAGAATAAGCTTCAAGAAGAGGGGGAGAAAAATAAAGAAAAGATTTTATCCGCACCTCTACTACTTGTTGAGCATTTCGGTCTTGTCCTAGAAAGAAAGTCAAGTTATTCACGTTGTTTAGGTGTTAAAGGGATAATATCTAAGTCCCGAGAAAAAAGTAAAATTCTAGCTGAAGCTGAGACTGCAAAGAAACATGCAAGTGATTTAGACGATAAAGTTGTGAGACTTACTAAAATTACAAAAAACACAAAATAAAAAGATTCATGCTCAAAATGAGAAGATTCAAGCTTATGATGTAGCTATTGAGAAGCAAGCTAGGAAAATGAAACAAATTTTAGCTGTTTCTGCCCATTTGGCAAATATTGGAGTAATTCCTAGTTTGTTATTCAATTCTTCTGCCTTAATTGAAGATCCATCAAGTGCCATAACATCAAATACCCCACCTACTCATGTAAGTTTATAAATTTATAAAATCTAGAATAGTCAATATCACTTCTTATCATTATCATTATATTATTATAAAATGTTAGTACTAAATTTATAGCTTAATATTTTATAAACTAATTAA
>JAOQMP010000008.1:23789626-23800084 GCA_027563575.1 Erythroxylum pedicellare
TTTTCATGGTCAAAAGCCTCTTATAACCCATACACAGAGTTATTATTTTAAATCTAGAATTTCAAAAAGCTAGATCCATATGTTTACCAAACTTTTTCCAACAATGTATATTCTTACATTTACCCAATTCTTATTCATAAATACCCTATGTTATTCAATGCTCATTCATCCATACCTTATACACATTAATCATATCCTTAAGATCATGTTTGCATTAAAAGAACTCATTTATTTTTTAAAAAAGTCATAATTTCCATATTTAAACTCAATCACATCAAAACACTCCATTCTTTAGATTATGACATTAATTAACTACAAAAAACCTATCAAGCTCTTGACCAATTAATCAAGAAACAATTTAGGATCATTCCTAGCCTTAATCAAGTCCAAATATGCCAATTTAGAGTGAAATTTCTCAGCTGATTTAACATGTACACAAGGCTGAAATTAAAATTCCAGAATTTGTCATCAACATCACTAATGTGTGTAACTTTACTACCTCCAATACTTCACGAAGTTTACAAGATTAGAGACATCATTAACACCTGAAAGTTTTCTGATTTCATGTTACTTCATTTCAGGTTAACTTAACGCCTATATTGGTTACACTAGGGCTTACAAAATTCTGCTCACTTACGTCATTAATAGTCACTTTTTACAAACAAACCTACAACTCCAATTTTCCATATTCAAGAACACTTCAATAACACCTATCTTTACCATGAATGCACCTTGATTTATACTTCAAATCTCAATTTAAATCATCCATTTAATATTCTATAACCTCCTGTTTTTATACATAAAGAACAAAGCATAAAAGTATCAAAGTTCATCCATCATATTCCAGTACACTTCATTATCAACATCATATACAATCCATCCCAATTAAATCATCATAATCTTTATATTATAATATGCCATAAAGATCAATACTTTACTTAATTTTTTAGATCAATTTCCATTTCAATTTATCAAGTTAACCTATCCCTCCATGCATGCAAGATCAACACAAATTCAAAGTGGAAATAGGTTGGTTTTTGGCAAGGATAAAAGATTACGGCAAGAACAACAATGTTTTAGTTCTTTACCTAACTTTATAAAGCGTAAAAGTATAGATTTAGTGTAACAATTTAGCAAGACTTAAACCAAAATACAGAGATATGTGATATAAGCAAGTTTCGGTGGAGAGAAAAGAAGAAGATAGTGAATGTTCCAGTAGAAACAGTTTTTGCATTAGCTTAATTCAACTAGGTCCAAGGTGTCACGATGTTTCAATGACATATGTCACTAGGCATGCATTCAATTTGTCCCATATATGAGCTACCAAAAATCACCAATATGCTGGGCCATTTGTCACCCAATCATTGATGCCATTTGTCAATTAATTACCTATGCCAATTGTCACTAAATTTTCCTTGTCAAATGTCACTCGTTTTTGTAGGCTTAGTCATCCTAATTTTCCATGTGTCAACTTATATTATCACTTGACATTTTTCTTAAGCTAAATGTACATTTTAATTCATCAATTTTCCAGTTGTAACAATTAATTCCAAATATACTAATTATAATATACCAAAATAAAATTCAAGACATAAACAATACACAATTCACATTATGATCATCTTAAACCTTTCATACCCTAGAATACATTATGATCATCTTAAACCTTTCATACCCTAGAATATGTCAATTGAGTGCATATAATGTCTTTGTGATGTGTAAAAAATCAAAATTCATGTGCTTATGCTAATGATATGCATGCGAATGAAATGCATTTCATGAACGCTAAAATGATATGACTTATATGTAATAATCTAAGGCTCTAACCTTTAGTATGGAAAATGGGCTATTACAATAACATGGGGGATGAAACATTTTCTTAAGAGAGACCCATGAAGGGCTAGATGTCCCAATGCTAGTTCGGAGGTGACATCAAAGCCGATGACTTGGCTTAAATGTATTTCACTAATTTTGTTGTTTCTTTCTCTCATTAGAAATTGATTGTGTTATCTTATGTTGATTGAATTGGGTTTTGTGTATGGATAATCCGATTCTCACTATTATTTGTTTATTTGTGTATAAACCCATTAGGTAATATGAAAAGATGATTTAAACACATTCATTGAATGATTTATTTACAAACCCATAGCTAGAATTTCAATATAATCTGTAATTGTTATATTGAAATTCATGTGTAGTGACTAATGATTTGTAATCATTAGGAATAACATAACCTAGGTTAAATTATGCATCGTATGTGGTTGTTGCCTTGATTAATCGGTTATCCTAATTTGTAATGCTATTGCCTAATTAAATGATGCATCGTATCTTGATTAAACACTATTTAAGGGAAAACTCAAGTTAATTATTAACTCAAAATTAATAGTTTGGAGGATAGGTCAGAGAACAACAAATCAATGGGATATGTTTAATCAACGTACAGGATGAGATTGAACTAAAGAATTGGGTCCTTATCGAATTCCCCAATTTTATCATTTTTTGCATGATTTATTTAATTTGTTAGTCTAGTTTCATTTTGTTTTCTAAAACCAAAACCTCCCTAAACCTAAAATGCAGTTACTTTCATTTTGGAAACTTTACATACACTCTCTGTAGGATCGAACTAGACTCATCACTGTTATAGTAGTAGATCTAGTTATTTTATTTTGACTAGTGTTACGACTCGCTACAAATTTTTGACACCGCTACTGGGAAGTGTAATGTTTTAGTTTTTGTTATGATTTTAATTAGTGTTTAGTATATATTTGATTGTAATTAGTTTCTTTTTAGTTATTTTGTGATTTTTTCTTTATTATGTTTCGTATTTGTGATTTATAGAAAAATTCATGGATGGAAGTAATTTTTTTCTTTAACTGTTACCATCAATGTTATAACCAAGGTTGGAATGATTAACTTAAATTTAGTTATGGATGGGCTAACCATAAGAATTACTTCCACGATAGTTTGCAGCATGAACAACACTTCCCTTATATACTATAAGTTTCTTATTATAATTCTGGTAACCCTCTGGAAGAATTGGTTAATGTTATGATTGCTAATACTTTACAATTCCAGTAGCATGTACAACAACAGTTTCAATAGTTCCAACAAGATATACAACAACAGCTTCATCAAGGTATACAACAACTCCAGTAAGATACAACGTCTAGACTCCACAATGTGGCAAGCCAAATGGGTGAGACGACAGCGAGGATAAACTACCTAGAATCATAAATGGAAGAGGGGAAGCCATATGAACCTGAGTATATATACCCAATGGACGTTAGTGAGGAACACTTACAGAGTGATGAGGAGCTTGAGAATTTTGAAGCAATACTCAAAGAATTGCTTATGTGGAAGAAGTTGAGGAGGAGCTCAAAGCAGAAAAAGATACATCTTTTAGCTCAGAGGTAAGAACTGAGTTTATAATTGTTTTTGAGACTAACTCTTTACCTTTACCTAGCGGGTTAGAGGAATTAAATGAAGAAAAGGCAAAGAGAAGTTTGAAATATTTCTTGAGTGTATGAACTCAGTCGAGATTGAGAATTTGAGGATAGGGAAGATGCTGAATGGGGATGATGATCAACTAAGGCTCTATGCAGAATAACCCCGCATGGAAGTGACGCTAATTGTAGTACTAGGAGATCATAATTTTGTCATGTGAGGAAAGTGTAAAGTCAAGCCAGCAAACCTAAACTAAGGTGCTTCTTGGGAGGCAACCCAAATGAAGTAATTTTCTTTTCTTTACATTTTTGTATTTCCCTTTATATGCGTGTGTGTTCTTTGTTGGATTGTTTCTTGCTTGTTCTAGGTTTTCAATCAAAATGAGAGAAAGACTAAAACAAACAAATCAAACAAAACAAACATTTTCTATTTCCTTTAGGATTATATAGTCATGAGTAGATAATGAATTGACTAGAGAATTTCACAGTAGCTTTAGTATGTATTTTTACTCTTATGATTGGTTGATATGCATTATCCTTAGAAAAGTAGTAACTAGTGGTAGTCAAAGCTAGTGAGATTTTGAGCCTTATTAGACTAACACCTTGATTTCAGTCTCAGTGTCTTTTACTAATGTATGACCTTTATGATATGTACATCCTGATTTTACTTTGATTTTCTATTCGAGACCGCAATTTTATCACATGCATTAACATGGAAATGATTAGGCATTTTTTTTCTTTTTCGAATCACATTAGCCAAATTGCCAACAATATTGACATGGTTTTTCCCTTGTTCACCCCCTTTGAGCTTCATACCTTTCTTTTTGTATAAACCACATTTTATTCTTTTAAACTTAACCAAGTGTTTTACCAAAATCAAAAAGCTAGTGGAGCATTTGTGATTGGTGAGTTTATGGGGGTATAAAAATGTAAGAATGGGGATGAAAATATTTGTGGGTTGGTTAATGTTGGGATGTTTTTTTATGTCTTCTCATTGAAATGTTAGAGAAGTGCTCTAAAGCCAATCACCTTTAACACTTATTGTACAAATCAATTTATGATTAATAAAGGATTTTTTTATTATTTTGATGTTCATATGTTTATGGATTTGATGTTGATCTTAAATTGATTTAATGAAGTCCTTGATACAAAACATAACATGGAGGAAATCATGATTAGATCATGATAATGAGATTCCTATCATGTGTAATTAAGTTAGTATCTAAACTTTCCCTTATCATAGGATTAATGAGATGGGATATCATTAATCCGGATAGACTAGGGCATGCTAACTTCTTGATTAGATTAAACAGTAGATCTCATAAGCTGTAGACATGAGTTGTCTAAAATTAACATGTGGATGCTTACTATAGGTAGTAAGTACATTGGATTGACCTACTATAAGACAATCATATGGATATTGTATTCCATTAGCAATGATAGTCTCATTATAGCAACGGTGTAAGTATCCTTTAACTTGAGGTGCTTAAAGATATCTTGGATATTGAATGTGTTTGAATCCATTCATTGGTGCCTTTCAAAGGTTATTCATAGGGTGGTGATTGGGTACAACTTGAGGTATTCAGAGGTAATTGAGTAGCCAATAAAGGATTCACTACTCCTGACAGAAGGAGATGATACCCCCGACCTCTTATCGAGGTCATTACTCGGGAGTCTCTGGCTAGCATAGATATATGTCATAAAGAGAGTCTTTAATAGTATGTAGAGTAATGAAGTCCTCAGGACAAGATCTAATAACACTTGGACTAGATGTGACGTAGTCAGTCTAGCTGAAGCTGGCACTTTGAGCATACTTTGAACCAAGTAGGGTATAGATGGTGAAATGACGAATTTCATGGTAACATTACGTACAGAAGGTAGTCAAACCATTGACTTTTTGGTCAATTAGGGGTCATGACGTGTTGTTAGATACCGCTCTTGACTTACTTGGATTAAGAGTTAATTCAAGTGGCCAATATAACCGAGAACCTATTAGGTCATACATATAGGAGATCCGAAGGATGAGTAAAATGGTCTTTAATGGTGATTCAAGATATGAGAGAGTATTTTAGGATTGTCTTGTGATGTGATCATGGTAGAAAACGTTGCATGGAATGGATTAGAAACAATTGTTGTTGGCTTCCATTAATGCATGCTATTCATGGCCATTAACTTTCTATAACTTACATTAATGCATGTTATTCATAGTCATTAACTTCCCATAACTTCCATTAATATATGCGATTAATGACCATTAATGTAATATCCCATTTTTTTGGAATATGCTTAGGGTTTAACCCTAGATTAAATATTTCATATACATTCATAACACTAGCATTCGTACAGAAATTGATATTTGTGCGCATTAAAAGTAAGCATATGCACTCAATTGACCTATTCCGGGGTGTTTTGTGGTATGAAAAATGTTAAGTGATCATGATGTGAATTATGAATTACTATGTCTTGAATTTTGGTATGATTGGATTTCAACTAGTAAATTGGAATTAATGTTATAGATTGGGAAATTGATGGATTAAATGTACATTTAGACTAGGAAAAATGCTAAGTGGTAGCATAAATTGGTATATGAAAATTAGGGTGAATAAGACTTAAATTGAGTGACATTTGCCATAGTTAAATGTGTGACAAATGGACTAGTAATTAAATGAAAATTAGGCCAATTCTTATATGACATGTGGACCAATATTGGAATGACATATGGACTGATTAAGTAGGGGAAAAATGGAAACCTAATATGTGGACTAGTGGCAGCTGATTAATTAGCCAAATGTATTACATGTCTTAAGACACATCGTGAGTTTAAAAGTTAACACCTAGCATGATGATGGAGCAAATTCCAGCAGCAATGTTTCTACTGTTTCCCTCACCTTTCTCCACCAAAATGGTTCCAAATTTTCTTTATATTTTGTTCTTAACCCTAGCTAAGTTCTGTATGAAAATCATACCTGAATGCTTCATCAAATTGCTAAGAAAACTAGCTGATTATGATCTTCATATTGTTTTCTGAACATCACCTTGCTTTCACCATAAATTTGTGTTAATTTTTCTTGCATGGAGACTTGTTTAATATGGAGTTTTTTGTTGGATTAGAAGCCTAATAGGTAAGTAACAATGTGAGTTTTATGGTATGTCAAATGATATATGAATGATGCTTGAATTGGAATGAAATGCTTGTGATATTAGTGAAGATATGTGATGGAAAATGTTACACGAACTAGGAAGTTTTTCTTTTTTCTTTTTGTTTCATGAAATTCATGCCATATAGATTGATTTATGGATGAATTGGGTCTGGATTTGAAGCATAATGAAGGTGGATTTATGCCAAAGAAAGATTTTTGGTTTGATAATTTGCGAGATGTTAATTGAAAGATTTTGAACTAGAATAAGAGATATTATTGATGAGCAATTGGGGTATGATTTAGGCCTAATAGAGGTATAATTAATGAACTATAAAGAGGCTATTTAACTTTAGTATAAAGTGTAAAACAATCTGGAAAAAAAGGAAAGAAATGTTAGCTGTAGTGTTTTCACTAAACATGCATCACTATTTGGCGATAACTTGATCTTTAGAAATCCAAATGGGATGATTTTATGTTTTTATTAAATTAGAAACATATGGCTATATTTTCTATGAAGGAATTGAATTTTATTTCTATTTTTAATAGTTTCAAAATTTGTATTAAAGTTGAGTTTTTGGATTTTATCATTTTTTGAGAACATTGCATAATTTTGGGTACAACTTGTAGAACATTGATTCAAATTGTATGAACTCTAGTACATTAGAAACTTGTGACATATGGTAACATGTTTTTAGAATATCATATGGCCTAATTACTTCATTTTCCATGTGATAATGGCCATATAAAACTAACCCCAAACCTATCTTGAATCTGGAAAACTAATAAAGGAATTGGATGGGAAATTTTGGATAACCCATCCCACAATTGTGGGAAGCCATATAAGGTTGTGGAAACTGCATGGCAATAAACAAAATGTTCTTTTGTGTGATTCTTGGACCAATTAAGATAAGGTATTTAACTATGATGCATTTGGAATTAACTGTGGTTTAAAATTAACCTAATTTGATGTGAAAAAATTGGTTAAATGTTTGATAAGTGTTGATTGATAATTAATGTTATATATTAAAGAAAAGGTGGTTTGATATCAATGTATCTAAGTTTGGAATGAAGGAGTGTTAAAAGATTTTCTTGTAAATGCAAATGTATTCCAAAGGTTATGAATAATTCATTATGAAGGAATGAATGAGAATTGGGAATTTTGTGAATTCTTATGATGCTATAAAAGGGTTATTGAATTTATGGTTAATGAATTAAGGATGATCAAGTGTATTTAAGGTATTAACCTAAGTGTTAACAAGACATATTTAAGTGATAATGTTTGAGCGATTATGAATTGTGATTAAGGAAACATACATTGGATAGTCATTAAGCATGCATTGCATATGGAACATACACATCTGTGTAGTTGAATATGTACTTGATTGATTAAGTTAGTAATGTGTACAATTTATGTGAATTTAGATGCTCAAGATGTATGGCATCATTGCAACATTACCGGACCATTAAGGTAATAACCTATATGGGAATGTACTGTGAGTCAACCTAGATGATATCACTAGGATTGATTTATTTCTGTTTCTATTTAATTCTTATATATGGAACTGGTAATGAATTTATTGTGATTTGTTTATGAATTTTAGACTTTAATGGTTGGAGGAGTTTGATATTCGGGAATGTATTAGAAGTGTTCTATTTGCATTTGAATTCTGAATGATATCTATATACTCATTAGGTACAATGAATATGAGATTCTGTCTGTGCATCATAAGTAAATGTTTTGATGGCATATTCTGTTAATTGATGCATTTCATAAAATGCATTTTTAGATAAAGGTGATATGATCAGAGTAGCCAATTTGAAAGAGCTTTAAGCTAAAAATTTTGCATGTAGAGCTTTGCTCTGTGATTTTTGTATCTGACTTAGCCCTATAGGCCAGTATTTGTATCTATATCTATATCTGAAAGGTGCTCAGTCACAATAAATAATAACAAATCTGGAGTCTCATATGCATTTGCATTTATATATTTATGATTATGAAATATATGATTATTAAACTTTTTTTGAAATTGTGATGATAAAGTGATATGCTATGATAATGTGATTGATTGGGTTATACATTTTTGAAAGAATATAAGTGAGATGTGTGACATTCATTATGCCTTACTGAGATGGAAAATGTTTGTGAAATTGGTTAGTTGTGAGATATTTGTGAATTTGACTTGAGTGAGATCATCAATGATAGTTCACTCATTGAGTTCGCAAAACTCATCAAAAATTGCAACGTGGCTTTTCAGGTATGAGTCAGAAGACCTAGGTCCTAAAATTTTCCAGAGGAACATTTTTGGATTAAGACATGGCTCAAAGGTCTGTTAGCTAACATCAGAGGAGTTATAATTGTAATTTATAGTTTCTTGTTATATAGAATTTTTGTATAAGGATTGTAAATATTTGTTTCAATGAATACATTTTAAACTTTTGTCAATGAATGAAATGAAGTGTTAGTATTGTATATTCTTTATGATGCCATTTAAGAGATTATGTTTGCTCTAGCATACATTATCATAATATATGTACTTGAATGTCCTCCGGATGTTCGAGTATATACTTTATGGTAGTGGGATGTTACAATTTTAGTATCAGAGCATGGTTTGGCATCTATAGGGACATATAAGAGTTTTGAGACATGGTAAATAATGACAGACTTAGTTAGTGATCATCATTATTTTCTTATAGGTCACCTACCATAAGAGATCAAGTTAGAGAGGTAGCTGACATGGAGTTTGTAAGAGCCAATAAAAAGTCTCATTTACTTGAGTTTGCCCAAATGTCTTTGAGAATTTTGAAGAGCCAAGAAAGAAGATACGATAAACTAAGAAAGCAAGGGGCTGTAGACTTTACGGAAGCACAAACCCTACTGAGGTAGAAGGGTGGTTAGAAAGCACCGAAAGAGTGTTCAATTAGATGGACTGTGAGGCAGATAAAAGATTTGAATATGCAGTCTCACTACTACAAGGTCTAACATACCAGTGGTGGAAGACTGCTCTAGGCAGTACCACCAGACCTTGTAGTTTGACTTGGGAAAATTTTCTGAGGGTGTTTCGAGAGAATTATATGCCTAAGATTTATCAGGATAGAAAGATAAAAGAATTTTTGGATCTGAAGCAAGGCAGGCTCACAGTGGTAGAGTACGAGATAAGATTAAATGAGTTAATAGGGTATGCAACTGCATTGATCCCAATTGAGGAAGACAAATGTAGACAGTTTGAGGATGGGTTGAATATGGAGATCAAAATGAGACTAACTATTTCTTATTTAGGTAGTTTTACGAAACTACGAGCGGCCTCAATCAAAATTGAGCAGTTGTTAAAAGATGGTCAGGGAGAGTACAAACATAAGTTTAGAGGGAAGAGACTGGTTGAGTCTCAAACTAATTCTGGCAGAAGCTTCAATAAATGCCAGAACAAAATGTCTCATTTTTAGGCTAGATTGAGATAATCTAAGTTTCGATCAAGAGGTGGATTTGTTTAGATTGGTAGAGGTAGAGGACAAGTGCCCTCTTGACAGTCACAACAGTTGCCTGATTGTGAACATTGTGGTAAGAAGCATGGTGGTGAGTGTTGGAGGTTATCATGAGCTTGTTTCTGTTTTGGCTCTGTAGAGCATTAGAATAGACATTATCCTGAGACTTTAGGACCATAGTCTGGAGTTAGAGGAGGGACAATCACTAAGGCAACGGTTCAGCATAATAGAGCTATTGGATCTACACAGAGAGATAGAGGTAAAGGAAGAACTTAGTCAGCAGTGTAACACCCCATATTAGGGGTTAAAATATTAAGAAAATTCAGTACATTTTATGCTTTGCATATTTGAATATTTGCTTATTTGTGCATAAGCATTTTGGACACATATAATTA
>JAOQMP010000008.1:23800184-23829491 GCA_027563575.1 Erythroxylum pedicellare
ATATTTTCATTACAAAACTATAACTGGAAGAAAATTAAGTTACATGTAAATACACTTGCTTTTCAGGGCACTATATTGACATAACTCCAACAGTTAGAAGGTATTTTCCTTCCAAACTTATTTGACTGTGTGGAGCATTTACCCATGCATTTAACACACGAGACAAAACTAGCCGGTCCAGTTCAATATCAATGGATGTCTCCGTTTGAGAGTTAATTCAACAAAAATGATTGTGATTAAAGCAATAACATGTTTTAATAACTAAATTGTAATGACCCTATTCGCTAATCTAGGTATTTGCTTCACTTAAAGAAAAATGTCAAAAACAAGGCTAGAGTTGAAGGCTCGATATGTAATGCTTATTTAGAGGAGGAAGCTAGTACATTTTGTTCATATTATTTTGAGCCGCATGTTCACACAAGAGAAAGAAAAGTTCCTCGTATTGATAATGGGGGAGGAATGAGTGATGTTGATGGTAACTTATCCATTTTCACATATCCTGGGTGAACATATGGATGTTCAACAAGAAGAATGTTAACAAAGGAACAAATTGAGGCTTCCTATAGTCACATTTTACTAAACTATCAAGAGGTTCAACCTTTCATGCAGTAAGTTGAAATTGATTATTTGGGTTTTGAAATTTAGTGTTGTTCATAACTAAAATACATAATAATGTTTTTAGATTATATGAGGAGTTGTTACGCAAGCTAATACCGAACAAAACACAGGATGCTATCAATAAAAAAGTTAGAAGACACTTTCCTCGATGGTTCGAGAAATATGTAAGTTCACACTTACTAATATTGAAATCATTGAATTATTAGATTTAAGTGTTCAAATGACATTATACTCTTTGATATGATAATATCTTTTTTGTAGGCCTTATAAAATCCAATAGAGAATAAGTTCTTATGTGATCTTATGAAGGGACCTTTGCGAACCGTTAAATCATATTCGGTGTATTTCGTTAATGGATACAAATAGCATATAGAATATCATGGTCATAGCATGACATCAATAAATAGTGGAGTTTGCATAAAGGGAGAATTGATGGATTACTATGGTAAAATTATTGAGATACTTGAAATTGAGTACACTACATTGCCAATAAAGTAAAGCGTGATATTTAAGAGTGACTGGTTTGATCCGACTCCAAATGATAGTACAAAAATGTATAGCCGATACAATCTAGTTGAAATCAACAACCGAAGAAGATTGAGACAATTTGAACCTTTCGTGTTAGCAGTGCAAGCGATTCAGGTGTATTATGCCCCTTTTCCTAGCTTACGATGAAAGAAGTTAGATTGGTTAGTTGGAGATGTTTTTGAATCACATGGAAATGGAGAACAGAGAATTGAAAGTGAAGCATTTCAGGAAGATGTTTATGAAATAAATGCATCTGTCACATATGATGATAATGAACCTTTGAACGATCCTCTAACTAATATTTTGAAATTTCATCTAGAGAGGATGACAAGGGCCAAAGATCTGAAGAGGAGCCTAAGTTTGATTCTTCTTCTTCATAAAAAGAAGATGATTGACATTTACAATTAAGTGATGATAGTGATTAATTTGAATTTGTAATTGAATATTATATTCAACAAATCAATTGTTTCCTTTTCAGTATATTGTATAAAATATTGAATTCAAATTCTTATATTTGTAGAAAATTCAATCAAATATTACTAAGTGATATCTAGAGTGGATAGATTAATTCATATCATTAGGCACATTGAAGATGTATAAGTGCTAAACTAGAATGCTTTCACTTATCATCAACCTTGGAGTTGAACATATCGTCATTTTGTTCTAATTAACATTTGCATAATATACATCTTAACATTATTAATCAAGGAATGTCAACATGAAAAGTAGTTCCGTATAGTACTAGTTCATTCCGTTTGGGAGGAATATGGCAAAATTATCCCTACTGAAGGAATAAACAATGCAGAAAAAATCTCCACTTCATTGTCATTTATCGATGCAATAAACTGGACTCAACTTTAAAGTTGATTTATTGTTTTATCTATAAGAATTTGTCAAACCTCTCTACTACTTAGGGTCAAGCTACATACTATTAAGTGTGCACTGTTATTGTTCTTGTTCTATAATTGTAAAAATTGTTAACCTTCTAATTGAAAGTTTGTACTTGAATATTATATTCAACAAATCGCCTTATTTCCTTTTCAATATTGTGTAAAATATTGAATTCAAATTCTTATATTTCTAGAAAATTTAATAAAAATGAATTTCAAGTTGAAATATGCCACCAAAGAGAAAATGTGAGATAATGCGACCTAGGTTCATACAACGATTCGGAGGTACTTATTGTGAAGGTGAACCATTACACTCTGCACCTGTGAATGATTCCAATCCTCCCGCTCTAGCTACTACAGTTGCGGATGATGCATCACCTAATGTTCCTAATGCTACATCATCCACGACTCCTACATCATCCACTACCCCTATAACGGATGAAGGAGACGGCCGCCAACTTAGAGCTGAGGGACCTGATGGAAGAACTTACATAACAATTGTCAATAACCTGTAAGTGAAATTACATGAAACATTATATGTTTATAATTAAGTTATAGGTTTAAATTTTTGCAAATGATAGAAATTTATTTACTTTTATATTAGGTTGATTCCATCTAGATCGTGCTCTAGAAACATGACATCTAAATTTAAGGAGAAGATTAATCTTGAGGGTTATGTATGGAAGAATATCTCTCAGGCCACAAAGGCATTTTACTTTCAGGAGTTTAAGGTAAAATAAAAAATTATTTTCTTTTTTTAATTGATTTGTATACATTAATTAGATAAATATTATTACATTATCAGTATTTATCAAAAAAAATTCCTTTTATTTTAGAAATAATTTTTTTGGGATTCTGAATCTGACACGGTCATACATAAAGTATGGGAGAGGCGAGCACCTATATGTTATCATGACTTCATTAGTACGATATACAAGGCTGGTGTACGATTGCCTTTTATTTTTGAGCAAATATGGAGTCGTTGGCAGTAGTATTGGACATCATCTGAGGCAATGTCTATTTCAGAGCATAACTTGACTAACAGACATGGAGGACTGGTGGGAGAGAGTCTTCTGTACATATGGGAGGATCTATTACCCACTACGAGCATACAGAAAGACTTGTAAGTACCTAAACTTCACACATATATTCTAATTGTTTTACTTTGTTGTGTTTCAATTTAAATTAATGTGTGAATTTTAGAATTAAAATATGTGTATTATGGTTAATGATAATGGGTATAAATGTCTGGTGCCATATATAGCCGTGTTGAGTTATTTTCTTTGTTCAACAGGGGGTAAATATCATAAAAATAGAGGAAACTCTGCCGAAATTTTTATAAATTCCAGTTCACTTATAACATTTTTATGTAGGAAAAGTCTATGGGCATGAGGCCTACACCCCATCAGCTCTTTTTGCACACTCACACTAAAAAGCATGACGGTGTGACATTTGTTAACAACCGATGTAGAGAACTTAATTTATGCTCTAATATTAATTCTTAATAATTATCACTTACTAATCTAAACATTGCCTTCTAATAGGACCAAATATAAGAAAGCATTCTGCGACAGTCTTAGCAAAAACAAGCTATTTATGAGAATCAGATATATCTTGATGTAATGGGTGGTAGGGACCGTCGTGGAACGATCTTTGGGTTAGGTTCATTTGCAAACACTTGTTATTCACAATCCTTCATGTCCAACATAGCAACATCTAGTAGACGGCCGACAACCAATGAAGTCAATGAGCTTCGAACTATAGTACAGACATTGATGGAGTACATAGGTCAGCTGAGACATGAGGTGGAAGAGTTGAAGGGGAGGATAACATCTCAGAGCATCATCGGTCACCAGGATAATAGGATTGTTGTAGTCATTTGCTTTAAATTACAAAGACTTATTTTGTACACTATAATGTTTTTATTATTAATTAAGATATTTTTAACTTTAAATCATCAATCAACTTTCTATTTAAATACACTAAATATATAAACAAAACAAAATATTATGCACAGATAATTCATAATTGTTGAAATTATGCATTAATCATAAGATCATGAAATAAAATTTAATCTCGGGATTTTTTAAAAAAATTTATAAGCATTTATTGACGAAAAACATAAGTACTTTGGTAAAATCCATTATATTTACCAATAGAACACTACAAATTGTCGACAAAATGTAAGATATTTACTGGTGAAACAAAGAGTAACCGTCAGTAATATTGACAGTCGTCGCCAAATTTACCGTCAGGATTTGCTTAACAATCGATATACTCATTGACGGTCAATCATAAACATTGGAAATTTTACCGACGGAAAAATGAATACTGTCGGCAAATATTCTGATAGAAAGGAAAATTACATAGGTAATTTATTGACGGTCATAGCCAACCATCAGTATATTCCCCGACAGTTATATAAAATGTCCATTGGTAAATTTACCTATGGTCGTTTTAATGACGCCTTTATCTGTCGGTTGATTCCGTTGGTAATTTGTATTATAGACCGAATCCAAACATTTTCTATCAATAATATTTGTCGCTAAATGAACTTTTTCTTATAGTGAAATCTCTAGAAGAAACCTAGACCTAATTCAGGATTAATGATATTGAAATTTGAGATTTAAAATGGTAACCTGATACTGCCCTTGTGTTTAGACAACTTGTGATATTTGGTACATTTTTCATGATTTGGAAGTTGAAATGACATGATTTTTAATGATATAGAAACTAGAGACATAGGGTAACAAATGTCTATAAGACATCAAAACCTAATTTAATCGTTTACTATATGAAACTTAAGGAATAAACGGAGGTATGGATTTTGGACATGGGTCATAACCGTGACTCATTATGCATGATTGAGATATGGTGAATTAAATTAGGTGAGATTGTGTTTTGAAGGAATTGGTAAGTTAGAATGGACAAAATATGGTATTTAAGTGACTTTTGAAATTAGATTCAGAAATAATAACCAATAGGTTAGCCTACAGAAGTAAGTAGAAATATGATTAGCGTGCGTGTTACACCATTAGATATAAATCTCAAATTTGGTTAAACTGAATATATAGTTTTAATGCTTATTTCTTATGGAAATAAATACCTAAGAGAAATGCATTTTGTGTAGGTAAAGGAAAGTCACCGAGCGAATGAGTGCACTTGGCGATAAGTGTGCAAAATTATAAGTGTATTTTAATTGTTTTATATGACTAAATTCTTTACAAAAGAATTAATGACATGTGAGTGTTCTTTAAATTGAGTTTATGCAAATAATTTTCATTTGATCATGAAATTAATATTTATATCGAGTTTTATACAAATGATATTTTACAAGGGAATATTGCTAGCATAAGTGTATGTTTTGGCAATATATGAGTTTTAATTTGAAAGTTAAATTTTATACGATTGGGAGTACATTGAAATAATTCACTTATGAATCCTCCCATACCTGATTTAGAAAATAAGATGAGTCATAAATGTAAAAGTTACTTTTGTTTACAATACATTGGTAAACTTTATATATGTTATTATACCAGTATATTTATAGCAGTTAACCTATTACGAGTAAGCGATGTAAAACCAGCTTTGTAAATAGTGGTTAACCAATCAAAGGTAAGTGATATAGAACCATCTCCGTGACTTGTTACGGGTAAGCGATGCAGAACTAAATCTGTAACTACTAGTTTATAGTGGTTAATCTATTACTTGTAAGCGATGCAGAGCCAGCTCCGTAAATAATGGTTAACCAGTCGTGAGTAAGCGATGCAGAACTAGCTTCGTGACTTTATGCCTAGTGTACCATATGGTAAAGAAACTAGAAGTGGGCTATGTTGAGTAAGGAAAGTCATAAAAATAGTAATTTTGGCACTATTTATGTTAAAAGTGATTTGAAAGGTACCATATGGTACTAATTCTAGTGTTTAGCTTATTGTTTAGTATTAAAGTTTTTAGAAAACTTATTGCCACTACTGTTTATTGTTTAAGGAAAATGGAAAATAGAAAATTTTATATTATGAGTTTAATTTCGAAAAGCATTTCGAAATAATATTTTAGTAAAATTGAAATTGTGTTTTACAAAATGTTATGTTATTACCAGATTTGAAGATGCATGATAAATTATTATCGAAAATGTTTTACCATAAGCTTTATGATAGTATGGAATATTTTAGTTTTGTTGTTATAAAAAGTTAACTTTTATTAAACTGATTATACTCACTGAGCTCCTTTAGCTCACCCTTATTTTTATTTTTTAAACAAATCACCCCAGGTATGCGTACAGGTGCTACAGTAATTGGGACTTCGTCACAAGATTAGTTGTATCATTGGGCGCTGCTATGCTTATGTCATTTTGATATGTACATTTGTGTAAAGAATGGATGTTTATAAAGGCTTTTTAAATTAAATGCTTGAATATGTTTTAGCTTTTTAAAGTTTATTTTAGTGATTGTTGAGAATTATTTGTTTGGGGTTGCTTGTGAGTGGACTTGAAGTCAAATTGGTGTGAATATAGAAGTGTTTAAAAATATGTTATGCAGGTTTTTGAAATTTGGGAATCTTAGAAAAATAGTCGTTATGTTGTTGAAAATTTTAATAAAATGTTTTAAAAAAAGTTCCCACTATATTCCACGCTTGTAAGAGTTGAAGTATAAAAGGTTTGTAATAGTTGAACAGCTTGGATTTGCAGAAACCCTTCAGTTGAGATAGATATCGATTGGAGGACTATTGTGAGGTTGTAGGGAGGGCTCCACTTGAGTTCCAGAAGGGGAACTTTGAGATGTGTCCTTTCATTATTGCTCAATCTGCACCCTAAGCCAATTTTGTTAAAAGGATGAAATTATAGTTGTTGTAGTCGTGGAGGCTAACCTAGTAGAGAACAAAATTGTTTGGGTGTTGGATACTGGTTCTTTGAAGCATCTTTGTGCCTATAAGGAGTTCTTCTACCAGTTTGAGGATGCTACTGATAGAGAATATGTCTTTATAGGAAACTCCATAATTGTTGGAGTACTTGGCAAAGGAAAGGTCTTCCTTAAACTTTTTTGTATCAAAACTTTAGGAACTTAGTTGATGGTGGCTTACTTAATAAGGTTGGACTAAAAATTATTATTGAGGGTGATAAGGTCTTAATTAGCAAAAATGTGGACTTTGTGGGAAAGGGGTACTTAGTTTATGGACTCTTTGTATTGAACACTAATACTCCTGCTTTTAATCCTAACTCTTCTATTGTATCTAATTACATCACTGAATCTATTAACTTATGTCATAGTAGGCTAGGACATATTAATGTTGATTATATTGAGAGATTTAGAAACATAAATTTGACAAATTTTATGGATGATGATTGTTTTAAATGCTCTGTGTGTGTAGAAGCAAAGTTGAATAAAAATCATTAAACCTATAATAAATAGATGCACTGAGTTAATACACACACATTTGGCTGATTTTAAGAAACCTGTTAGTAAAGGGGGTAAAAAAATATTATATAACCTTTACTGATGATTATTCGAGATACATTAAGGTTTACCTCTTAAGATCTAAAGATGAGGCCGAAGAGATGTTCTTAAAATACAAAGTGGAAGTAGAAAATCAATTAGATAGAAAGATCAAGAAACTTAGGACCGATAATGGTGGAGATTATATCACAAAATTTTAAATGATTTTTTATAAAAATAATCGTATAATACATGAATATAATGTCCCTTATACACCTCAACAAAATGACATAGTTGAGAGGAAAAATCAAACTCTTATGGCAATGATGAATGCTATATTGTTGAGTTCTAGTGTCTAACAATATGTGAGTGAAAGTGGTAATTTCCACATGCTATATTCTTAATAGAATTCCTCATAAAAAGTTAGTTAAAACTCCTTATGAGTTATAGAAAAGGTTTGTTTATAACCTTAATTATTTGAAAGTGTGGGGGTGTCTGGACAAAGTTAGCTTACCTAACTTTATAAAAACAAATGTTGGGCCTAAGACCTTATATTATGTGTTTATTGGTTATGCTCAAAATAATGCTGCATATAGATTCATTTCTTTGAGTAATAATTCTATTTGTGAATCTAGAGATGCAAAACTTTTGAACATATCTTTCCATTGAAGAAAAATGATTTATGTTGCTAGTCTTTCTAATACTATTTATGTGCCTTTGACTTTGCCTACTTCTACTTCTGTTTCAAATGAATATGCAAATGAACCAAAGAAGAGTAAGAGGTGAAGAATTGAAAGAAGTTTTAGACTAAATCTTATTACTTCCTTATTAATTAAAAATTATGATCTTGATAGAAAAAATGAAGATTTTATTTTTGTCTTTTTAATTAAAGAAGATCTGAAGATATATGAAGAGGCTGTGACTTCCATTGAATCTAACTTTTGGAAAGAAGTCATTAAAAGTGAGATTGATTCAATAATGGCAAACCATATTTGGAAGTTAGTTAATTTTCCTTAAGGTTGTAAACCAATTATATGTAAATGATTCTTTGGAATAAAATGAGGCCTGATGGAACTATAGAAAAATTTAAAGCCAAATTGATGGTCATAGGTTATAATTAAAAGAAAGGCATTGACTATTTGGAGACCTACTCTCCTGTGACCAAAATTGCTACTTTTGGAACTCTAGTTGCCTTTACTACCATTTATGGCCTAGTATTACATCAAATGGACGTAAAAACTTCATTTCTTAATGGTGACTTAAAGGAAGAAATATATATGGAACAACCTAATGTCATATGGTTCTTAGCTAAGAGAACAAGTTATGAGAAGTTTGATCAAACTTTAGTAAGCAATGGCTATGTTATGAATGCATTTGATTCTTGTGTATGTTAAACAAAATGATTGGATCAAAATGTGTGATTATATGTCTCTATATTTGTGTATGCTAATTTTTTGTACTAATGTGGATGTGGTCAATGAGACCAAAATATTTTTATCTTCTCAATTTGATATGAAAGATTTAGGAGAAACTGATGTGATTCTTGGTATTAAAATAAGAGAGATCAAAAATGGCTTTTCTTTATGTCAATTCCATTATATTGAAAAGATGCTTAAAATGTTTGGTTTCTTTGATGTTGTAGCTGTGAGAACTCCCTATGATTCTAGTATATCTCTAAAGAAGAACAAAGGTTGTAGTATTTCACAAGCCAAGTATCTTAAAATTATAGGAAGTGTTATGTTCATCATGAATTATGCCAGTCTTAACATAGCTTATGTTGTTAATAGATTGAGTCGTTATACTCATAACCCAAGTAGTGAGCATTATAATGCACTTTATCATTTGTTAAACTATATTTAAGGAATTATGAACTGGTGTTTACATTTTACCAAATTTTCAACTATGTTAAAGGATTTTGTTATGCAAATTGGGTATTTGACAATGACAAAGTTAGTTCTATTAGTGGTTTTGTCTTTACTATAGGTTAAGGCGCTATATCATATAAATTTGCAAACAAATATGTATAGCACGTTCCAATATGAAATATGAATTCCTTGCTCTTAAGTTGGTAGGTCAAGAAGCTGAATAATTGAGGAACTTGCTGGCAGATATGCCATTTTGGGGGCAACCAAATGTACCAATTTTGCTATATTGTGATTTGCAAGCAACCATTAGGATAGCAAAAAATAGATGTACAATGGCAAGAGAAGAAACATTTATATTAGACATAGTGCGATAAATAACTCATAAAAAATGAAGTAATTTCTTTATAATATGTGAGATCCAATAAGAACTTGACAGACCCTATCATTAAAGAATGAACAAGGAAATCAGTTCTTGAATTGTCGAGGGAGATAGGGTTTAAGCTCATGGATTGAGGGAGTATGATGGATATCGTATTATGGTTAAACGAAGCTATATGAATCCTCAATATGCACAACATTCCTATACCTATGGCATATAGTTGTGTTTAATGTGAGGTTAAGCCTCAAGCTCATAATGAATCTATAACCCTTTTATTTGGGTGGCCTTAGAGAGACAGACTTGTTAGATTCAAAACTTTATTTTAAGCTATCTTTTTAGAGCACTTATGAGAACCTAAGGTATGTGCATGGCCATGAAAAGTGTTTGTTATGATTTATCTTCTTTTTATCGTGAAATTCGTAGAAATTAATATGTGTTATGAGGGTCTCATCCTAAGTCTACAAAGTTGAAAAGAATTCACTTTATTAACTAAGTTGTTTTCACATACTACTACGTATCAATTCAATAAAAAAAAATTGAGTTGTCTTTTAGGGTACTTATGAGAAACCAACCAAGGTATGCGTATGGCTATGAAAAGTATTTGTTGTGATTTATCTTCTTTTTATCGCAAAATGTGTAGAAATTAATATGTGTTATTAGGGTCTCATCCTAAGTCTATAAAGTTCAAAAGAAATTAACTTTATTAACTAAGTTGTTGTCACACATTACTATGCATCAATTCAATCGAAAGATATTGATGCTTAAATATATATCCCTTCATTTGCATAGAAAATTCAAGTTTAGCAAGCCATGTGGTGGAAAATTGTTGGATAAATGATCCCCTCTTTTACTTGTTTTAGAAAATGTGTTGTATTCTTGTCTCATATTGGGGTGGTGTAATTTTTTTTTAGTTTTCATATTGAAAGGAGTGTTTGTCAAGGCTTGAGTAACTTGTCTCTTAATACTTTAGTATGAGGTTGGACGTGGGCTAACTTCGCACGCACATTCTGCCTACCCTCCCAGTTTGATTCGGGCTTGGCACATTACTAGTATAGGTGATTGATTTAGGTTGAGTTATTTCATATTTTTTTGCTGAATTTATTTATTTTTCCATTGGAGAGTTACTCTTTGATGGAGTCTTTGCATATTTATATCTCTTTCAGTTTTTGAACAAATGCTCTCTAAAAACACTATAAATGTTTTCTGAAATTGTCTTCAACATTTTTGCCTCGCCCATAGATTCTTCCCCAACATTTGATTTGGTTATGCATATTGAGTGTTCAAGTTGTTTTTTTAGATATAGAGATTTTTTGCTAACCTGATGGACACTTTTTGCATTTGCGAGTTTTAAGTCTTCAACCCCTATATGCATAAGTTTATGGACTAAGTGTTTACCTTGGATAGTAAATGATATCGTTGATTATACCATGGTCTGGCCAAATTTTACTTTCAAGGTAGTGCATATTCATAACATCCCTCTAGAGTATTGGACTACAAAGGGATTGAGTATGCTTGCAAGTTATTTGGGGAAACCTATTTGCATGGATGAGAATACTGCTCTAAGGAAAAGAGTCAGATTTGACAGACTATATGTGAGCATAGATATATCGAAGGAAATGAAGGATAGTATACCTATTCTAAGGTTGGCAGATACAAATTATCTTAAAGAAGACGAAGTTTGGGTAACATACCAATGGAAACCATCACTCAAAGCTCAAGGAAAAGCATGAACAATGATGAGTAGGGTTTTTTCTAAAGGTGACTATTTGGAATTGTTGGGTTTAGAAGAAGATATTCCATAAGAAACAAATGGAAATGAGGAGGCTGAAAAAGTATTAGATAACCAAGACATAACTCAGCTAGTAAATGTCTTAAAAAGGGGGAGGACATTCCGAAAAGGCTTAAACCTGATTCTGTTCAGAAGACAGAAGTTATGCACACTCAACTAGCATCTGGGAAAGTTTAGGAATCTAGAGAAGCAAGCCAAAATAAGGAACCTTCGGATGGCCAATATAATGAGCATAATGGTAACAACTCTAAGGAGCAATTTGAGTAAGTAACCTCTAGGAAAAGCAGTAGGAGCAACAGGAAAACTCCAAAGTCAAAGCCATTTATCTTTGATAGTATAGAATGTGCGTGGAATAAATAATCCCTCAAAGCTGAATGCTTTAAAGGATTTTGTGTTCAAGGAGAAGCCTTAGGTTTTTTGTATGTTGGAGGCTAAAATTAAAGTAGCTAATCTAAATAAACTGACTTGCCTAGGTAGCAAATGGTAGTTCATTATAAATCATCAAAGTCATGTGTATAGAAGGATTATAATAGCTTATGATGGGGACCATTTGGATCTAGAAGTTCTAGAATCTAACCAACAGCTCATCCACTCTAAGATTTATTTCAAAAGGGAAAATTATTGGATATTAGCTACTTTTGTCTACATCTTCAACACTGGATTTCAAAGAATAGAAATCTAGAGTTTCCTCAGAAGGATCAAGAGTTCAATGAATTCCCTTTGGGTTGTATACATAGATTTTAATACTACTCTATTCAAATCAGAAGCTGAAGGAAATTATAACCTTCTTAATTATTCCCCTAATATGTTTTCAATGTATACAGGAAGTGGAACTTACTGACCTAAAAGCCATAGGTCACAAATTTACTTGGACAAACAAACAATGCTCAAATTGGCACATCCGAAAAAAACTGGACAGAGCTATGGTAAATGGGGATTGGCTACATTCTTTCCCAAGAAGTTCTGCGAATTGCCTAGACCCTGGAATCTCAAATCATAGCCCTATAAAAATTGACAATTTGTTCAACAACTATAGAATCCAACATCCTTTCAGATTCAACAATTTTCTGGTCAACATGGACGGATTTCAAGAAGCAATAGACAAGGGATTGGAGCATGATTGTTATGGGACTAGACAATTCATTTGTATCCAAAAGCTAAAGGCTATTAAACAGGAGCTGAAGATCCTTAATAGTAAGAGAGGGCAAAATATTAATAAGGAGATTGACATTTCAAAAGAAAAACTTTCCTCTATTAAAAAAGCATTAACAGAGAGTCCTTTGGATGAAGCATTAGCCATAGCAGAGAAGGAGGTGATTAAAAATTATTTACAAGTAGTGGAAAACTAATGCTCCCTACTGAAACAAAGAGCAAGAATTAATCGGTTAAAAGAGGGAGACAGATGCTCAAAGTTCTTCTTCAACTCGGTGCTAGCTCGAAAGAACAAACATAATTTTTTTCATTAAAACGAAAGCGGGGTTGGAAACTTTTGGACAAGATGAACTAGCTGAGGAAGCATTGGAGTATTTCAGTAAGCTAATTGGAACAGAACCACTCACTTTAGAGGTGGATTATGATCTTAGACAGTTTATCACTTCAAAAATTCCTGCTCATGAAGCATCTCGCTTAATCAAACCTATTACAAACTAAGAGATTGTTAAAGTAATCTTCAGCATTAATGGCTTTAAAGCTCCAGGTTCGGATGGATTGAATGGTTTTTCTATCAGAAAACATGGAATAGATTGGGGTGGGGGGATAGTTAAGGAGGCAGTTCAGGAGTTTTTCCAAAAAGGGATTTTACTACAGGAAATAAACAAGACTTTCCTATGTCTGATCCCTAAAAACTCTAACCTAGAAACTTGGAATGACTACAGGCTTGTTTCATGAACAAATGTTCTCTACAAAATCATTGCCAAGATTTTGGCAAATAAACTGAAGGAGGTACTTAAATATCTCATCAGTGAGAATCAAGGAGCTTTCATGGCAGGAAGAGACATTGGGGACAACATTCTTATTATTCAGGAGCTATTAAAAGGGTATAACTGTAAAAGAAACCCTCAGAATTGCCTTATAAAAGTGGACTTACAGAAAGCTTTTGATAGTGTGAACTTGGAATTTCTGCTAAAAACCTTGGAGACAATGAATTTTCCCATAACTTTTATCAAGTGGATCCAACAGTGCATTACTATTGTTTCCTATGAGATACTGATTAATGGGAGCCCCACAAAAGTTTTTAAAGGAAAGAAAGGAATTAGGCAAGGGAACCCTCTATCCCCTTACCTATTCTTAATTTGTATGGAAGTCCTCACTCAACTGCTGAAGCAAAGAACTTCAAATGATCCTAAATTCAGATTCCACTCCAAGTGTAAGGAAGTTTTACTAACAAGTTTGTGTTTTGCAGATGACCTTATTGTCCTAAGCAGAGCAAATGTACCCTCAGTCAACCTTCTTTTGGAAACTCTCAAGGAATGTCGGGGTTAAATATCAATCAACAAAAGAGTTTTATCATTCTCTCCAAAAGTGTTTCTAATAGCTCAAATACTTTAGCTCAAGCTATAAGGATGGTAATTAAAGCTCCCCTATTCACTATTTGGGGATTCCCAATTCATCAAGGAGGCTCAGATTCTGTGAATGTGTTCTTTTGATAGAAAAAATCCAGAAGAAATTGGGGTTATAAACTAATAGGTCACTATCTTATGGAGGGAAACTTTAACTTTTGAAATCGATTATTATGTCCATGAGTACCTATTGGTGTTCTTACATATTCTTTTCAAAATGGCTTATCAAAACAGTAGAAAAACTGATGAAGCAGTTTCTATGGAGGAAAACGAATGGAGAGAGAGGAATAGCAAAGGTAAATTAGAAGATAATCTGTCAACCCAAAGATGAAGGGGGATTAGGTCTAGAGTCCATCTCTACTAAAAACAGAATTCTCATGTCCAAAAGAATTTGGAGGATTCTGAGTGATAAACAATCACTGTGGATTAAGTGGATTAATTCTTACTTACTAAATGAAGGAATATTTGGGCTCTAGAAACCAAAGTCAGCAACACCTGGTTCTTTAACCAGATTTGTAAAATGAGAGAGGAAATATATCGACACATCACATACCAGATAGGGACAAGAGATAGAATCTCCTTCTGGTATGACAACTGGACAGGGAATGGTTCTTTAATACAAAACCAAATGGCAAACTCGCTATTGAACAGATTCCCAAAGGAAACAATGCTCAAAGAAGTAATAAGAAATGGGAACTGGACTCTCTCAGCAGATGAGACTTTACTTTTGAATATTCCTCTACTCACAAGTCATGGGGGGAAGATAAATACTACTGGAAAGGTATCCCTGTTTCGTGGATTATGGTTAAAGAAGTCAAAAAATTAAGGGAAAGATCTATAATCTGTGTAGGATGGGACAAGGCGATCTGGAATAAGGTTCTTAGACCTAATGATAGGTTTCAGCTCTGGCTAGCAATGTGGGATAAGCTAAGTACTTTGGATAGATTGAAATTCTTATCATCTTCTAAGCTATGTATTCTATATAACCTAGAGGATGAAACCAGGGACCATCTCTTTTTTGGCTGCAATTTCTCTTGAGAAATATCGGCAACAATCTCCAAACTATATGCCTATGATCTCAACTACAACAGACCCCACAGAGATCATTAACGAAATTCCTAAATTGAACTACTCAAAATTTGATAAGGCTATTGTCCTACTCTCCATGGTTACTTGTTTTCATGTTATCTGGAAAGAAAAGAACAGTAGAAGGTTTAAGGACAAATCTACTTTAATAAGCTCCTTATTAGATCTCACCACTGCCAGCAAAAGAGAGCTACTGATACTCAATCAGTTAAATCTCCACTGTAATAGGAGAATAGCTATAGCCTAGAGAGTATAACATATAGAAATAGCTAGTTCAGATCCTATGAACTAGTTAACCTATCCACAGTTAGAAATGCAACCAAATTCTCTACTCACAATAGTCCCTAGATACAAGCAGTCTACCTATCACATTTCAAAGGAATTGGAGGAGATAATCAGTATAGACTTTCTAGGTTTATACTTTTCTCTCACACAGTAGAGCAATCAAGAAAACAACAAAAATTCTAGCTGCTCAATTAGCACAACAGGAAAGAAATTTAGAAATAGCTCAAGACTGGAGATACCTAGAATATTCCAACGCTGGGTTGAATATTGATTACGGAATCATCATCTCTGGATAGTCAGAAGGCCTACAAGAAAACCATATACAGATAAGTTGGAATAAGTAAGGTGAGAAGACGGATCTGAAACCAGATCCGTACCATCCCAAGAAGAGATTCGTTGTGAAACCCCGAGAAAGGTTGTAAAAAAGGAAATCAAGGATGAAAGCAACAATCAACCATAATCGAACGGAATATACTTATCTGAGCCATATTCCCTCACTGGTCACCCCAAAAAAGCTGCCCTCCATCTGATATTGCACGATCGAAATAGTTGAAACACAAGAGTTCAAACCCTAAATTGCAAAACTTACTGAAGATGAGAAAGCTTCAGGAGTAGTTTTCCTTAAAAAAGAGCAGAGGACGTGAAACTCCATCGCAAGCAAATCGTAAGATTTTTCTAGCCTAATCGAGAAAGAGATCGAAGACTCTGAGAAAAGCCCTAAGTCATTATACCCAATTTGCAAAATATCTTTGTAAAAGGTAGAGTTCGAGCCTTGATGTTTGAAAGTTGTCATATGATTTCTAGTGATGTCGTCGAATGCTTTCTAGTACATGCCGGTAGTTCAAATGGGTCTATCTCTTTTTGGAGTAAACCCTTGTTTCTTATAATCTCTAACATTTTTTAAATTCTCAACAAAAAAAAAAAACTATTCAACTGTATCTTTGTTTTCCGTACAAAAAGGCCGGTGACACAACTATTGCTATACCTCTGATTACATCTGATGGATCTCAATAGTTGTTATCTGTTTTTGGCCATGATCTTATTGTTTGAATTTTCTTCTAAAGCTTCCGTCTCATAATCAAACAACTATTTTGTCTGGAGAACGGGGTTATTATATCTGACCCATGTGCACAACTATTAAATTATACATGGGTAGCATGAAAATTAGAACCTTTTGGATGAACGTGGATAGATATTACTAGTAACTCATGTTTAGGATCCCCTGAAGAGGATCTAGTAATTCTATAAACTAAACAACAAACAACAGGAAAAACAAGAAGATCCTCTCTCCCATGAATGCATATGCCCATATTTACACACAGGGCTGCTAGCTTGCTACCCAAGAAGAGTGACGTATTCCAACTCTTTTTGTCCTGGCTCTGGGTAACTTAAAGTAAGTACTTACAAATATACTAAAAAAGTAAGCTACACATAATCAATCCAAACCAGCAACTGTTGCTGCCTTTGCCTCCCATGTTACATTCTAGCTGAATCCTAGGAGGATCAAACCGAGTTTCTCCCCTCTTCACTTTACATTCTAGCTGAATCCTAGGAGGATCAAACCAAGTTTCTCCCCTCTTCACTTGCTCGTATTTGTTAGCAGACATCAAAGATGACATTAACAATTTGTTATTCAATTGTATTAATTTAATTTGTTTTATTATGAGAGCCAAAAAAAATTAAAATCCAAAATTGTACCAATAAAAAAAAACAATTTAGTTTCTTTCTATTTAATAATTAATAAAAATTAAAATATTTAATTGTGATTTTTTATAACATAATTTTACTATTAACTCAATATATGACATTTGGGCACTTCCCAAACTAAGACAGAGCGCAAAGCTCAAACATTATTTTATTTTACAATAAAGCCACTAGATGTTGTAATCCTTGTGGCCCGCCTTTTCAAATTCATCTACAGCTGCCTCTCTCTACCTCTACCTCTCTCCATCCAGCCAAGATTATTTGGTTCAAGTCCAGTCTTCCTTAAATAGAAGGTAACTCTTTGATCAGGCTTTATGCTCTTCACTGCTTTCTTTGTTAATCATCACGCTCTATAGGGTCCGTCCTTCCTTTCAAATATTTTTGCTCTTCCTTCACTGAATGATGGGTCGGTAATGGTTTTTGCTGTATCCTCTCTCTAAGTTTTGCTCAGAACCTGGTGACTTTTCTTGTTCAAGTGGGAAAAGTCTTTTAGTTGGAGTTTAGAAATTGGGAAGTACTGGTTTTTGTCTGGAGAAGTCCTTGGTTTTGTTCGTGAAAAGATTGGTAACAATATGTACTTAGCTTTCCGCCACTTTCCGGTCAAATTTACCATATATTGAAAGACCAGCCCTGCTTGGTCTAGTCTCACTTTTCAGCCATTTTTGTTCAATTTTACTAAGTAAATCAGAATTTGTTGCGAGTTTTTTTGTACTACTGCCTCTTTGTACTTTTAACTGCATCAACAAATTTTCGTTGGCACATAAGCTCAAGGAACCATAACTTTCTCTCCAATGGCTCCATCTAGCACTAGTACCAGAAGAAAAGCAAAAACAAAGCCGAAGAAACCAAGAACAATACGAAGCAAGAAGCAGCCTTTAAAGCCCAAGAATGGTGCAGAACCATCAATAATGGAGGATTTGTCTTCTATCTCTTCCATTGTCACAAGCTCCAGCAGTTGTTCAAAAATAGATACTTTAGAGTCTGAGGGCGCTAATAGTATCCCCACAAGTGCATGCTCCACACCCAAAGCTCAAAAGTTTCGTATTCCAGAGATTGCAACTTGCCCACCAGCACCAAAGAAGCAAAGATTTGTATCGAACTTTTTGCAGAGAAGACCAATCGCTTTCTTTGCTCCTCCAGATTTAGAAGCCTTTTTCTTCTTCGCACTTCGAGATATCTCGGTGTGAAGTCTTTGTTCATAGGATGTGATCACGATGGTATTTTCAACATAAGCAGAGGTTATTTGAGTTAAAGTACAGTGTGATAGTTTAAGAGTTTGTGAGTGTTGTTCTCAGGAATAGAAGGCTGCCGTTAGCTTTACCTCATTTTTCGTTAAACTTGAAAGTTCTCACCTTGTAGGGGAACACTAATTGCTAAACTTAGCTGGGGTTTTGTCCACTAAATTTAGCCTCATGCCTATTAATGCTCCTTTAAGTGTGTATTTCTGCTTTAGGTGAATGGCTGACTTGGATTTTGTGAGATTGATTTGAGGTTTGTGAGTGTGCAATAGTCAGCTTCTGTTGGCTTTGTCAACTTGAGAAAGTAAAAGCGTGAATCCTTTGTTTATGTGGAAGGTGCACTTTCTGCTCCTACTACTTGAAGACTTGTTATTTCCTTTCTGGGTAACTTGTGCTGATAAGAAGAACTTCCATTTCTTCAAGTTCTTGTGCAAATTACAATGATAACCAATTGTCTCCCCGCTCCTAATTTGATCAAGTGTACTTGAGCTTCTTTGTTTACGTTGATCTCTCGTGTCCCGACACCCCACCAAACATCATTTATCACAACCAAATTTACTAATTAATCCGACTTAACTAATGGTTACAGTAGCAGTACTGTAGAAAAGGGCCTACTAAACACTTGATGGCACCCCCCACTTTGATCTGTAACCGTGTTATCTGCAGTGAACCCATCTCAGGTCTAAAGGAGACTTCCACAAAAGGTGTTCTCACGCCAATACCATGGCCTACATTTCCAAACCAGAGCAAGAACATTGCCTTTTAACAGCTAAAATTCTTTTCTGCAAGACAATAACCTTTCTGAATGGAAGTAGCAAAAGCATGGGTGGAAGTTTTTAAGGATGTTAGTAAAGCTTTTGTTATGTTACGGAATGGGAACATAAAAGTGAATGAAGAGTGTGTGTATGCTGTTCTTTATTTTCTATTTCTAAGTTGTCAGATTGTGGGCGTGTTGGTGTTTCGGCTCAGCCCAGCATCCGTAAGAGAATCCAATGAATTAGATTCGTGCGGCTAGTGATCATTGTCACAGTTGAGAATCTCAAGAAACTTTCCTGTGGATGTTTATCTGTTACTTATGCAAGTGAAATATATTTTGTTCAGGAAACCCTTCACAGTGAAATGTATCCATATATCCAAGTCATTACCTTCTAAGTTAAGAGAATAATTCCAAACTTCTGAGTTACAGTAGGGGACGGCAATGACTGTCCATCCGACGAGCCACCAGTATCCAGTAATTTTATCAGATGTTATGCATATTCATATTGTAATGAGTGCAAGTATACAAATTTTGGTTCACACTTTAATCTGAATTTATATATTATATACCTATATTACTCAAAAAGTTGTTTGAACTTAAAGGTATTGTTTCTTTTAATTAAAAAAATGTCTCACTTAATTATTGTTTCTTGTCCAGCCTCCAAAATTTTTAAGTATGTTTACGCCCTCCAAGCCTTTGTTGTATTCAAAATTATATTTATCTTTAGATCTTGTTATGTCCTGCACTTGTTTCTTGTAAGAAGCTGCAAGTGTTCTTTTTCTTTTCATTCCCGTAGGTCAAATCATTTCGTAAATCTATTAGTCTAAAGTTGCAACCTTTAACAAGTTCTTGTTCACATTTCTTGGGCTAGATTAACTAAGAATTCTATCTTTGCTGGTAAACTGCAGTGTTTTTATGAGAATTACAGTAGGAAACATTGATATTATGTTCCTTTTCAGGTTATCGATATATATGTCGGTGTCAAAGTGATGACCAAAATTTACCTTTACTTACAAAGTAACATAACTTCATCTTCTCACTAGTGAATCCACCCCCTCAGGGATTATATTGGGAAGGTAGGTTGGGTAGGGTAGGGTAGGCATTACTGCCTTAGAGCATAATGAGATGACCTAAAAGAGATGGTCGCATCTAAAGCTTTGGCTTAGATCATATATCTCATGTGTTGAAGCCTTTTGGAGACCAATAATTGAAGAAGGAATCTGTACATATAGAGGAAGAATGGCTGATGTTCATATTAGGATGTATCCTCTTCTTTAAACGATAAGGTCACTTTATTTCATGGAAAACTTTTGCCCCTCTACCGTGGTCCCTTCTTTGTTGGACATGATGATGATGGCTACATGCTCATTAACGAGTTAAGCTGATATGCCCATAATTAATTTCCTTGAATCATGAGCAGTTGGATTGTTTTGCCAACTCAAGATCAAGTTGTTACATTTTATCACAATCTATCTAGCTCAACATGAAGGAAAGCAACAGAGGAGCGACTAGCAGTTCCTGGGATCCCACGTGAGCTCGATCTGATCATAATATCACCATATGCTTACATGCAAGTGGCGTGGTTTTCCCAAAGAGGAGAAACTGAAAACCTACTGCTCTAGAATAGTTCACAAAATGGTGAAAGTTTACATTTCTTGCATAATTTATTTTAAAGAAAATCTTCTCAATCAGTTTAAAGCTTGGCCAAGATTCTCAGTTGTGCAAGAGTGAATCAAAACAAGAAAAAGTTGCACACTTCAAAAATAAACTAGCAAAACTCCAAACTAGCTTGTTCTAACATTTGTCTTACATTTTGTTCATGTCATACTACAGTTAGCTGCAAGCCTCCACCCTTCAGTAGGCACAGAGAAAGAAAAGAGAATACCTGGAGAAAAACATATATTATATTATACTACATGTGAGTTAACAGTGGTTTTTAATAATGTAGTACGTGTGTTTGCATATGAAAGATCGCAAAAGGAGAATAATTAAACGCTTAACGAGGAAGGGTAAGTTTTGGTTAAAATAATAGGTCCTTCAGCTAGTTTCTTAAGAAACTGAACTTGGATTTATGGTATCTAGGTCCTATAATCAATAGCTTCCCCTTCCAATAATCATCCCCATCTTCTATATATACTAGCTCTTCACGTTGTAATGCGTGAATGATTATAGTGTTACCTTATTTTGATTATTACATATTAGAGTTTGTTCATAATGGTAAATTTATAATTTTTTATCCGACTCATTTTGATATTGAATTTATTATAGCCATACTCGATTTGTTTGCACAATTATACAATTATTTGACAAAAGTTATTGAATTTTCTAGAAATTATAAAAACTTAATTGATATTACAAAAAAAAATCACACTAGCATTTATGGGATAAATGTTTTGCACAATAAAATACCATTAAGAATTTCAAACATTTATAGCTATAGGAAATTCAAATGACATAAGATTACTTTTAATTTTCTACTCTATATAGGTAAGATTAAATGTAAATTACAAATAATAAACAATATAACATGTGTTATATATATAGACAAAAACTAGATATATATTATTCCTATAAATTAATAATATGAATATTAAAATTTAAATAATAAAATATCTTGATCTATTGTAGCATTATCTAAGAAAAATAATCAATTCATCAATTTTATAGTTGAACAAGTAAAAGACTATTTACAAATATATTAGGTTTTGTTTAATGATTAGGTCATGCAGCATAATGACTTTTTAAGTGTTTAGTTTGGCAAGTAAGAAATCCATACAAAAAAAAAAGGAATTTGATATTTTATATCATTTAAAAGTTAACAACATTCCTCTAACTTAATTTTTATCTCCCTTTCTTTGTTTCTCTCTTTAATATCTGGATGATTATATATTTCAAGTGAAATGTCTCACTTTTCTTGACTTTGTTTTAACTTTATTTAAAAGCACACTTACCTTATTTTCTAAGACCAATTACTTCAATCTTGGATATCCAAAAGTGTGCTTTCGAGTTTTGAGTAAGTATCTCCCTGCATTAGGTCAGTTGCCCCTTCAGATGACAATTAATCAAGTCTTTAATATTTTAGCCCAATTTGAAATTTGATTGAGCTTTAACTTTCAAGCTTTAATTTTTTTGTTAGATTTTAGGCTCAAACCTAATTGAAACTTGATCAAATAAGTACCTGTTAATAAAGGATTGTTTCTTAGTAATCCAAGAGATAAAATTGGATCGAAGAAAGATACAGTAGCCATCTAAAGGAGTTCATAACCTACTAGTGGTCATTAGGCGACCCAACTATATTAGGGCTTCGTCCTTTATAGTATCATCTACCTCCAGATAAATTACATCATCTGAAGCTACTTCTCGCACCTTGTGAGTATTTGCTATAATTGTTGCCGGAGTAGGATGCAAAAAGCACTATCTCAAAAGGATTTGTGGAGTGATATGCCATCGGTCGCTATTCATGAATTAGACGTCTACTATGAGATCTAAGAAGGTGATGAGAGAGTCCCAATGTTCAATCTCCATAATGAAGGATTCATACTCAGCAGGGAATCCATTATAAGGTGAACAAGATAAGATTATTATTAGAGATGTGATCTCTGATAGCATCGAGTTCTTCAGTAGTGGTAGGGAGGGTGCTTAAGAAATCTGTGATAGAAGTAGCACCTTTCTTAAGAGTGTGGAGCTGGCGACAAAGAAGAGAGCATTGAGAGGACGATTGTTAGAGAAAGTGACACTCACGAAAAATCTAGAAATTGAGAATTGTGATGTAATCGAGAGCAAGGCATGCGATGGAATTGGAAAGTGAAGTTGTGAGGAAATAGTAGACTAAATGGTCAATTTTTTGCCACTTGATGTGTTTTGGAGATGAGATATCAATGTTTAAGTCTCCTGTTAGTGGTAGAAGAGTCCCATCGACATAGCCAAAAAGGTTAGAAGGAATTAGAATAGCTTGAATTTGATTTCGCCGAACTAGAAAATTTGATGTATCCAAGGGTATGGGGAAAAAATTGGTTAGCTGACTAAATGGTAAAATATGAGTAATATCTTTTGCTATTATTGGATTGATGTAGGAAATACTATGTTACAACAACAACAATAATAATGTTTAAGTAAAATTTTTGTTCAGATGCAAGGTTTAAGGAGGTCTAGTAGTTTGTAACCTTATCTACAACTATTAGAGATGATATTTCTGATAGACCCACGGAAAAGGAAAAAAACTAAAAATGATCTAAAGATGAAAAACATACTAACCAAATACATATACAGATAATTACAAACACAAATATTAAATAAAAATAAATAAAAGTAAAAGTAAAAAATATTATAAATATAAAAAAATTCAAAATTCAAAATTAAAATACATATGTAATACTTGGTAGGTAGTGAATTGGTACTAACATTTGGAAGTTGTTGTTTTTCTAATGTATAGTGACTAAAGATGGCTGTAAGTTTTCAACCCGATTAATATCTGCGCCATTCGACTCGAAAAAATGGACATGGAGGCTAAAAAAATAAATTTTAAATGGATTATAAATGGATGCTGAAAAATGGATGTAGATATGAATTTTGATATGAGTCTAGTGATAACCTGAACCGATGAATATCCATATCCTACTCGTTTTTTATTAACTCTATTTTTCTTTAATATTTATGGTTAAATATAATAAAATATTAATATTTTCTTATAAGAAACAACTTTAATATTTCCACTTTACTCTTCAGTTCTCACCTTTTTCATCATATATTTATTTTCTTATAGGATGATAATAACATAAATGATATAGAGATGGAGTTTTGAACGTTGTGGAATTCATGCAAAGACAATTTGAAGCTTTAAATATTTCAGCCTTTGTTTCAGTTTTTTATTGTGAAAAATATATGTTATTTTTGCACTAGACATTATGATTTTTATTATTCCAATTTTATGGTTTTTTAAGACATATAAATCAAAATTTTGACTTATTATTATTAAAGTAATTTTGATTTAGAGCGCTAACAAAAATCTACTATTTATATTTTCTATTTAGAAATTATATTTTTATGTGTTATACAAACTGATAGATATCTAATAACTTGAACAATCCAATGGATTTGGATATAAGTAGTAAATCATAAAAACCGATGGATATGGATATGAATATGGATATGGATAGTAAATCATAAAAATCGATAGATATGGATATGGACATGGGTTGAGTCATAAAAAATGGATATGAATATGAGTAGAGTAATGTCCGAACCAAATCCTACCCATTGTCATCCTTAATAGTGACAATGAAAAGGAGGAAGTTTAGATGTAAATGAGTAATTTTAGTGTAGGCTTTGATATCATTAAGGAATAGTATGATAAATGTGATATATTTCACTTAATTCTTAGGAAAGGCCTTAATATACACATTAAAAATATATAGGATAAGCAGAAATACACAACTAAAAAGGATTGATACATATCTATAATAATATTGATAGTTTTATAACTAAAAACTAGTAGTTAAGATTTTAGAAGAATCAGATCTTATCACCATTCAAAATTCACGCACTATTCTGACTATTAGATATGATTGATTTGAATATGGCCTCGAATTCATTCAAGAAATTAAAAAAAAAAATCAACTTGAAGAAGATTATGGTCTGTTGGTTCTCTTCGTTAAAAAATTTTTTAATTTGTTTTTGCTTCTAATTACTATGAGAAGGATAATATAATACACATAATTATAAATAATATTATAATAATTTTTACAATTAGTTTAAAATATTTTAAATGTGTTTAAGAGATTAAAAGAAAATTTTTTACTTAATCGGTTTGTCATATTAATTTATCTCTAAGTTTTTTTATATTTAATTATCATCAGTACTAAAGGGGTAATTATATTAAGATAACATTAACAATTAAATACATTTTTTTAATTTAAAAATATAAAACCAAAAATTAAAGACTAAAATAAAAATAGAAATGAAACCAAATTAGGTCTTAATTTTTTAAAGAATTCCTCGAGTCAAGCGAAAATTTGAACTTGGATTACTGTAACAAATATAAATTGAACATAGGCAGCATTTCTAGAATCCGAGGTTGTCCCTCCGTTTCACAAAAGTGACAAATCTTCTTTCTTTCACCTTTAGGTCAAATTACTTACACCAATTTTGGTGTACCCTTTTGATCACAGAGTTTCCTTTGACTGATCTGTTGGACGTCATTTACAATGTTGGCTAGAAATTGGTGGAGGTGACTAAGGGGTCTGATTTCTTATTTTTCACTTATTAAGTTAGAGTCAAAAATAAATATATACACGAAATTATTTCTGTCAAATATTAAATATAATAATATGCTTAAAAATCTGTTACTTAATAATAGAAGCTTCCCACATAAAAGTACTCGAGTCCAAGATTTGAGACATAAAGGGGCAATCTAAGAGGAATCCAAGGCTGTGATTGAAAGGTTTATCATTAAAAGAATAACAATCAATGATCCATTATAGATATTTGATTTGAGGTCTGCAGATTCTCCCCGGAGCTTTATCCATTCCTTCGTCGGAATTAAGCGCCGTTTCAGTTATTGACTATGATATATACATTGCCTACTGAATTAATTGAGCCAGCCTTTCAAATGTAATAAGAAAAATTTCAAGTATTTGATATAAAATAAGAAAATTGAGGATTCCAAAGCTTGAACAATGGTTAGTACTCACAATTGATCACGGAGACTCCATGGTTCGGAAGGAAAGATTTGAAAAAAGAAAGACTAGCTGTACGTGCATTTGATTTATTTACTACTCTTTTGTTCCTACTTTGTCTGGTCTTTATTTCTTGCACGCTCTTTTCATGCAGGGATGCATGCAAAGGCGCGGATAGGAATAAAGAATAATAGAGAAATAAAATGTTCTACTTTTATCAGTTATTGTTTTGCATTATTACTTTGTGCTTTACATAAGTTTAGTATCAAGTAACTATTTTCACTCTATTTGTATATTTATTTTTTTTCTACTTTAATCTAATTAGAGTAAGATACGTTGTCAATTTTTTCTAGGTAATTTAATTGTAAATACAATATGGAAGGGTGTTATGTTAGTTGTAATAATTTAGGTATGATAAATTTTGAGAGTTTTTTTTAATTAAATGGAGTATCTATATTGAAAATGAGTCAAGGAATAGTACAACAATTTTTCGGAGTTATACTCCTTTGCCAAAACTAACGACTACTACCTACATTCCTAACAAAAAACAACTTCATTCTTGGGTCCTTACATTTACAACACGATAACGTTTCTTGATTGCTGAAGGGTCTGGATTCACTACAAGAAAAGCATGAATTAGCAATGGAAAATTACTGATGGAAACGAAACCGTTGAAAATTAACAATGGAAATCCTTTTTATGTCGGAAAAATTTTATTTAGTAGTGGTAGTAATATCTATCGCTAAATACGAAGGGAATTCAATTTGCGATATAATTTAGCGACGGTATCAAATACCCGTCGGTAAATAAGGTGGAATTGTTGGCGGAATACTAAAGTTTTGAGTTTGTTGACAGAAAATTTCCGTCGGTAAATTTTCAAGGTAAACATCATCGTCTGCTTCTGCTTTAGCGTTTTTAAGCTAAAGAAAACAATGTCATTTGGTGTTATACTTCGGGTTTTGAACTAACATTAATATTTCATCTGGTGTTCAATGTTTACGTGAATTTAAACTATGTGTAAGGATTTCATGGAATGACAAAAATCTTGAAAGTAGGTTTTATGGGAACTCAAAATATGCAGTTAGTAGAAATATTTTTTATACGATTTGAAAATTTGGCAACATAAATTAGATATATGTTTTTAGTAATATTTGTTTTGGCGATTATTGCAAGGCTCAAAATCACATGCTCTTTTGTTAATCTAATGACTCTTTCACAAATAGGACTAGTAATGTTATTCACATATTAATGACTAAAAATTTTAACTTCAAGCAACAGTAGTTGTGAGTTATAAAGCATAATTAAAGACAAGGAACTGTGTGAGGTAGCTATTAGAAGGCTAAAAAAAGAAGAACATTTGAGGAAAATTGAGTTAGAGGGGAAAATAAAGCAAGTGGACTTTATGAATGATAACAAGTAATTGAGGATTATATTAATGACATATCTGACTCTTGTTTTGATGTTGATATCTATTATTGTCATTTTTTTCACTCTTTAAACTAGAAGACTAGTGTGAGAAGTACATGTTTAGCAAAGTATAGAGGGACTAGTATACTTGACAACAAGGAAATGGTAAATAGAACTAAGATGAACAACCACATAAGATAAAAAAGTTGGAATTGAGATGTAGAAGATTGTACCAATGGTATTTTGTACTTATTGCTAGTCTCTAATAGCATTCAAGAGGAGGAGTGAACTGGTTCTCAGTAAATTTAAACAACTATTTATTATTTAACATAAACAATTTAAAATTATCAACTTATGATAAAAGTAGCTTAATATTAATCAATAACATAATTAAACAATAATTTGAAGATTGTAGGAGTAAAAGAAAGGAAAGGCTATGTAGGAGTTAAACATAACTTCCTTTCCTACATATCAAGCCATGCAAGAAAGGAAGTTAATTGATTATATGAACCAATTATGTGAACATTTATATAATTAAAGTGGCATTGTGGAAACGATTGTACTCTAGTTTATCATATCTATTAATCATGTATGTAGTTATCAATAGCCAATATGAAGTAAGTTAATGATTTTGACAATGTAAGTGATAGTTTGCCATTATGTACTTTGGCCTACTCCTTTTGCTTCAGATGTAACAACCCATGGCCTAATCTTGGTTAGTGACTCCAGAAAACAAACACTTAAGTGAAAATGACGAACAAGGAATGTCTGATAAGTAAGGGGTAAACAATTTCAAAACTATTAAAGAAATGAAGTAATTGGTATACATACATATTGCAAGTAACCAAGTACATCTAAACTCTTTTTCACTGCAGCATTTTCACCAAGAAAAATAACTTTAATATAAGATCAACAGAAAATATAAATAACAAATAACAACATGGATAACAATTTACGAGAGACAAATTAGTATTGGCTTTTCCCATAAAAAGCACAAATAAGTATTCGTAACTAAACAACTTTAGTTTCTCAAGATGTTCACAAACCATAGGTTCATAAATATTCAATGATGGATTGCTTTGTTTGTCTGTTAATATTATAAAGATTTACATTTTTCACATAAGAACTTATAGCATGGAATATAAGTTGGGTCTTGTATGAGATAGATTTGTAATTTTACTAGCTAAGATCTTATTGATTATTGCTTTTATTTTGTAGGAACTCATTTATTGGCAATATTTCTATTTTCAAGGAGATTGAAGAGAAGCTTTAGCAGGCATTCATTTTTGACATTCATTTTCTTTTATTTTTGATAATGTCAACAATGATTTTCCACAAATTTTAATCGAATTTGTATGTGTTTCTATATTTTACAGAGTAGTCATTTTGCATCTTTTTACTTCATTGAAAATAAAACTTTTACCATCCTTTTTTATGTTTTAAAAGGCAAATGACTGGATTTTCTTGCATGGCATGGCAACAATCAAATGCTATAATTAAGACTTCTGAACATGAATTTATATCAATTTGCGTATTGCTTTGAAATTCATTCTTTTATTTGCTTTGTTTTGGCTATCTTATTTGGTCGTCAGCTGATTGTGACTCCATCATCATCTTCTTTCACATACTTCAGGAAGATCCTTCTGTATGTCGATTGAGGTAAGTGATTTTGTTATTTACTAGATTTTTGTGTACTTGGTTTAATTTGGGTATTTGTTTGTGGTTTGAACTTTCCATTTAAACTTCCTACATTTTTAATGTAAATGGCCAGCACCAATCAAAACTTGTTTATGGTATGGACATTGGTTTATCAATGAAATAATATAGGATGGGTTTGACTTATATTATAGTTCTAAATATCTTAATTATGTCAATCCATTATTTCATTGATGCTCTCTGAAATGATTAGGTTCTCTTTACTTTTTATGTGCGAATCTTTACACGCATCTTTTTTAATATAATAATAATTTTTTCTAAACATATTAGATAAATTGTATATGTTACCATAATTTATTAAAACAAGTATTCATATTTTTATGAATACTTATTATATTTGGCACTAGTACATATTTAATTTAGGTTAAATATCAAACTTCT
>JAOQMP010000008.1:23829591-23845884 GCA_027563575.1 Erythroxylum pedicellare
TTGATAAAATTCTTGAATGGTATAATGAATCATTGCCTCTTGATCATATAATGGTTGATAGTTTTTACAATATGAAGCAACTTATTAGGGGTCTTAGTTTGCCTGTTGAAAAGATTGGTTGTTACAAATTGAGATGTATGTTGTATTGGGGAGATGATGTGGAATTACAAGAAAGCACTCAATGAAATAGAAATTAGTACCCTGGAAGCGGATGTATTATTTCCTGCTAACGAGATTTCAAAGACTATATGCTTATGATGTTACTACATCTCACGTGAGATGAAATAATGAACATGAACAGGAAGATGGAATAATGAGTCATCCATCAGATGCACTAGCATGGAAACATTTCAATGACACCCATTTTAAGTTTACAGTTGAAAGTCAAAATGTTAGGTTAGGATTGCCGACAGATGGATTCCAACCTTTTGGTCAATTCGGTTAGCAATATTTATCATGACCAATCATAATTACTCTTTATAATTTGCCTCCATGGATGTGTATGAAAGACACATATATGTTCTTTACAGTGATTGTGCCATGGTCTACAAATCCAAAGCATAAACTTGATGTATTCTTACAACCATTGATATCTGAATTGCAGCATATTTGAGAATATGGTATTCAGACATATGATGTGTCTTTGAAACAGAATTTTATGTTGAGAGTGACTTTAATATAGAACATTAGTGATTTTCTAGCATATGTCATGTTTTCTGGATGGAGCAAAGTAGAAAAATTGGCTTGTCCTTATTGTGGTAATGATTCTGATGCATTTTATCTTCCAAGAGGGGGAAAAACATGTTGATTTGACAATCACACGAAATTTCTTCCTCTAGATGATCCATTTAGACATAATAAACAAAAGTTCATTAAGAATGGGATGGTAAAAACACCTCCTCCCCCTTACAAAGTTGGTGAAGAGATTTTACAAGAGGTTGAGGAATTAGGCTTACTGAAAGTTACAGAATTTGAAGCTGATGAAATAAATACAAGCATTAGTAAAAACTTTGGTTAGAGAAAATGAAGCATCTTTTGGGATTTTCCATATTGGAAAACTAATTTGATACGTCATAATCTTAATGTGATGCATATTGGAAAAAATATTTTTGACAATTTGTTCAATACTCTAATTTGCAACTTTTTTATAGAAGGAATGAGTTACTTAAAGATCTTCGTATCGGTAAATATCCAAAAGCATGTTATACTTTGGGCAAAAAAAAGGAAATATTATGTGAATGGTTGAAAAGTCTAAAGTTTCCCAATGGTTATGTTTCAAACTTGGAAAGGTGTATGGAGATGAGGAAGTACAAATTATTTGGGATGAAAAGTCATGATTGTCATGTATTTATGCAAAGGATAATTCTAATTCCATTTTAGGAGTTGCTTCCGAATAAGGTTTGGGAAGTAATAACAGAATTAAGTTCATTTTTTAAAAGTTTAACATCATCATAAATCAAGTTAGCTAAAATGGAAAAACTAGAAAGGGAAATTCCAGCAATTTGTGCAAGTTAGAAGGGATTTTTCCTCCAAGCTTCTTTGACTGTATGGAGCATCTACCTATGCATTTAGCACACAAGGCAAAACTAGCCGGTCCAGTTTAATATTGATGGATGTATTCATTTAAGAGGTAATTAATAAAAAATGATTATAATTGAATATATAACATGTTTTAACAACTAACACTAATATAGGTATTTACATCACTTGAAGAAAAATGTCAAAAACAAAGCTAGAGTTGAAGGTTTGATATGTAATGCTTATTTAGTAGAGGAAGTTAGTACATTTTGTTCATATTATTTTGAGCCGTATGTTCACATAAGAGAAAGAAAAGTTCCTCGTAATGACGATGGGGGAGGAACGAGTGATGCTGATGGTAACTTATCCATTTTCATATATCCTGGATGAACATATGGACGTTCAATAAGAAGAATGTTAACAAATGAAGAAATTGAGGTTGCCCATGGTTACATTTTATTGAACTGTCAAGAGGTTCAACCTTGGTTCAGTAAGTTGAAATTGATTATTTGGGTTTTGAAATTTAGTGTTGTATATAACTGAAATACATAATAATTATTTTAGATTATACAAGGAATTGTTACGCGAGCTAATGTCAGATAAAGTACAGGATGATATCTATAAGGAAGTTGGAAGACACTTTCCTCAATGGTTTGAGAAATATGTAAGTTTTCATTTACAAATATTCAAATGATTGAATTATAAGATTTAAGTGTTCAAATGACATTATACTCTTTGATATGATAATTTCTTTTCTGTAGGTCTTAGAAAATTCAGTAGAGAACAAGTTCATATGTGATCTTGCAAAGGGACCTCTACGAACTGTTAAATCGTATCCTGTGTATTTCGTTAATAGATACAAATATCCTATAGAATATCATGGTTATAAACGATACAATCTAATTGAAATCAACAACTGAAAAAGATTGAGACAATGGAACCTTTCGTGTTGGCAATGCAAGCAGTTCAGGTGTATTATGCCCCCTTTTCCAGCTTATGACGAGATAAGTTAGATTGGTTGGCCATTTGCAAAGTTAAACCTCGAGGTGTTTTTGAATCACATGAAAAAGGAAAACAGAGAATTGAAATTGAAGCGTTTCAAGAAGATGTTTATGAAATAAATGCATTTGTCACATATAACGATAATGAACCTTGAATGATCCATATAATGAATGTAAAATCCCGTTACCTATATTAAGGCTAAAATAGTAAATGTGAGAGATTTACTGGGAGATTAGAAATGCATTATATGATATGCACATACACATGAATATTGAATCTTTGCACGTGGAAATGACTATACATGTATTCATTGACATTCCATCTATAATTGTTCATAAATGTGATTGTTATTGAGAATTGTGGTTTAGTAGTATTGACAATTGATTTGGAGAGTGTAACTGTTAATTTAGAATTTTTGGATAATTTTAAGAAAATTTCTGAAATTTGTTGGGTAATTTTTAGATTAGGAAAAATGCCAAGTGGCAACATAAATGATAAATGGTAGTAGAATTTATTGTCAAATGACAATGAAAATTTTGATAAATGACTTTAGGAATTATTGACAAGTGTCATTGAAAATTGAGAGACAATTGGATTGGAAATTGGAGACAAATAGACTAGTTTTTAATAGGGGTCCACATGGGACCATAAAGAGGTGACAAGTGTCACTACCACTCACCACTCCTTATCTCTCACGTTATAACATCTTGCAAGACACACTCTTAAGTGTCTTTCATTTTGTTTCTTGTTTTATGTCTCGCGATTGCCTATTGTTTCCTTCTTCTTCTTCTTCTCCATTTTCGTTTTCTTTCCAATCACTTCTCACCTCACCAACGTTGGATCTTGTTCTTGCCTCCATTTACCACCATCATTTTGCTATCTTCTTCTTCTTCACTTTATCATTAAAGAACCCAACCTTACCTCCTTTGAGATGATGATCGTGTGATGCTTGGGAGCTAGGGCTAACTGTTGTTTTTGAAGAATTGAAACTAAACCAAGTAAGTTATGCTTTAAATGTCATGGGTATGGTTAAATTAGGCTAGAATGATGAGTAAATTGAGATTTAATGACTTGGTTATGCAATGTTCATGTATGTGTCGTGGGTGATGAAAAATATATGTAAATTTCTTATTTTTGGATATGTAGGATGGGTAATAATTCATATATTGTTATCGATATGTTTTGGAGGCAGAATGATCATCAAAATGGTATTGGACGAGTGCAGAAAATTGCTGATGAATGGAAAAATGTAAGTGCTCTATTTTTGGCTAATGATCAAATATAGATCATGAATTGATTTGTGAATGTTTTGGATTTGAAATGGAGTTGAGAATGAGTAGTGATGGGGTATAAAAGGTGATCTTGGTCTGAGTTATGTTAGGGTAAGATTTAGAAACAAAATTTGGTAGTTGAGTTGGAAAATGTAGTAGCAATATGATCTCTGAATATGCTTATGTGTTTTAGCCATAACTTGTGCCCTGTAGTTGTTCAACTAAGATGATTCTTGATTTGGATTAAACTAGAGACATATGGCTACATTTCTTATGAAGACATCGAAATTTAATCCTGTCTTTAAGAGTCTCAAATTTTGACATGAAATTGGGAAATGGGTGCATTACACTTGTGGATGAATGTATATGTTGTGTTCTATTTTGAGTGAATGACAATGTGTTATATTTTTTGAGTGTTTGTGAAAAAATAGGGAATAAGAATTGTATATAGATGATTTTGAGCTGAAAGTGAGGTTTGCTTGAAGAAGTATCAACTTGAGATAATGAATTGTGAATATGAATTGCTTGATACTTAGGAATAAGATATGTTATGGAAAAAGGATAGGAATTATTAATGATGAGATGTAGTTGAATATGATGAATTAAATGAGTTAAGAGTTTAATGAAATCTAATGGGTGTTTGAGTTGTTATGAAGTGATATTGCCCTAGAAGAGGTGAACTTGGGAAGATAATGAGTGAAAGTGATGTTAATATGGATGTAGGAACCATTGAAGATGCTTTGGAGGGGCTTATATTTCACTAATGTCTGTTGGACAGACATTAGGTCTGTTAAATGGACCTTCTTGGGTCTATAATAACCCCTGGCCTTGCCAATGTCCATTAAATGGACATTAAGTCCGTTAAACGGACCTTCACGAGGCTGGAACCCTGTCTACGTTTGTTAGGGTGTAGGTGTATGTCTGTTTAACGGATATACATTGTACACCTTCGGAAAATTGCATTTTTGACCCTCTAAGTGGCAAAATTTGGGGTCTTCACAAAATTTGTAGATCTCAAATTCCTCTTTGAAACCATTCTAAATTGACCTCAATCCGACATCTCTAGGGAAAGTTATGCCAATTTTCCCAAAATAGGTACAATATGATTGAGGACATAATAATGTTTGATTCTTTTGGCCATAACTTCACCATTTAACCTCTAAATGAAGTGATTCTTAAACCAATATATTCCTAACACATTTTTCTATCCCTCCATAAAAATTGGTAGCATTATGAATTTATTTGAAAAAGTTTGATTGAAAGAAAATGAGGGAATCTGTTGGAATAGTATGAACTGGTGTGATTTCACTAAACATGATAGGGTATTTCGGTTATATTTTGATCTTTAGTCATCCAAATGAGATGAATTTTGATTTGGAGTAAACTAGAGAAATAGGGATACAAATGACTTGAGGAAGTATAATTTTGATACAATCTATAAGACTTTCAATTTTTGGATGGAAATTGAGTATAGCGCATTATTTCAATATAAGAACAGTAGACTCGAAATTCAGTTTTGGAAAAATCTGAAAGTGATTCAATAAGTTATGAATTATAATTTCAGTAATTTTATTGAGGTATAAACCTAAGTATAAACTATGCATAGGTGAGTTTTGAGATAGAATGAATTATATGACGACGATAATGGAAAAATACCCGTGATTCTCATGAACACGCATGGTACATATTTCATTGCATACATGTGCATTATTAAACACTTATAATTGTGCAAATTATGATATGTTTATGTTTTGCATGATATAGAGGAACATATAGAGTGCCATATTCCAACATGGACGGGACTTCGAGGCAATAGCTTCTGGAGCAAACTGTGAGTAACCTAGATGGTTTCTCTAGATTGATTGTTTGCTTTTATATTGTTTGAATTATTTTGATGAATGTTATTTGATTGTGTTGATTTCCAGACAGAAGGTCCGATGATTATGAGATGTGAATGAGATATTGAAGTGCTACTTGTATGTGAATGTGACGAACTAAATGTTTCATGATATTGACATCCATACATGAATGCATAATTGGATAATGGGAGTTGTGACCTGAGTAGCCATCAAAATTGAGCTTAAAGCTCCAAATGCGAATAAGAGCTAAAGGCTCACTACGTAAAATGAGCCCTGTATCTCCAACGGATAAGGGATAGTATAAATAAGCCCAGTATCTACAATAGATACGGGACAATTTAGGCACTCGGTCATAACAACGTAATAATTAGAAAAAGAGTCACATGAGCATTTCATATGCATTTTATTAAGCATTTTGGATTGATTGAGATGCTATATTGTCTACTCTTAATTAAGATGTGAATTGTGATTAATTATGAAAATTTGTGAAATATATGATGTATGTATTGATGTGATGCATGAATTGAGTGGACCATCGATGATGGTTACCTCATTGAGTTCACAAAACTCATCAAAATTGCAATGTTGACTTTTTAGTACCAAGAGATGACTTTAGTTACTGAAAGACGCTACAAGCAGTGTAGGCTTGTGAATTGGGAGGCGAAGTCATGGCTCAAAGGTCGGTCAGCTGGGTTTTGGACAGATTAGATATATTTTGTGTATTTCCTCTTTCATGTAGGACTTTTGTATTAAGCTATGATGTTGTACATGTAGGGAATGTTGAAAGACATATTGTAGACCTTCAGTTTTTATGAAATAAAATGAGGAAAAATTTTGGGTTTTAAAATATTGTGAATTTCTTAATGACATTCATTAGAGAATAAGATATATGATGCTATGTAAAGTGAATATTGTGATTAATCGTAGCGTGCTATTATTATAGGTTATGTACTGGAATGTCCTCAGGGCATCCCGGTATGTACCCTAAGGTAAGGGGCGCTACTATAAATATGTTGAAATTTCATCTGGAGAGGATGATGAGGGCTACAGATCTGAATAGGAGCTTGAGTTTGATTCTTGTTCTTCAACAAAAGAAGATGATTATAATTTACAATTAAGTGATGATAGCAATTAACTTGTGTTTGTAATTGAATATTATATTCAATAAATCAATTATTTCCTTTTCAGTATATTGTGTAAAATATTGAATTCAAATTCTTATATTTTTAGAAAATTCAATCAAATATTACTAAGTGATGTCTAGACTAGATATAGTAATTCATGTCATTAGGCACATTTAAGATGTATAAGTGCTAAACTAGACTACTTTCACTTATCATCAAGCTTGGAGTTGAACATATTATCATTTTATTCTAAATCGACATTGCAAAACATACCTCTTAATATTATTAATCAGGGAATGTCGACATGGTGATTAGTTCCAGATGGTACTAATTCATTTCGTTAGGAGAAATGTGGCAAACTTGTCCTTACTGAAGGAATAAACAATGCAGAAGAAATCTCCACTTCGTACACTCATGATCGTTTGCCTTCTATGGGTGATCTTCTGCTTCAAGGTGTTTAGTATCATTTGAACAACGTCACTTTCCTTATTATGTACATCTTATTTCCTTTTATGAAGCTATTATATATATATATTCACATTTGATGGTATATACTATATGCTGTTTTAAGCTTCCTTGAATCTCGAAGATGACATGTATACCCATGGAGGCGGGAGCGATTCCACAACGGTCTATAAAGGATTAGGGAAATTATTTGTTTTGGAAAATTCATCAACTGCACAGACTTCGTCTGGACATTCATGTATGTATGTCACTCCAAATTTGGTTCGTTTAACATTTACTAATATGACAATATCTAAGTTCTATACTGATTTTGATTTAGGTAAACTGTTTTGTACTGGCAGTTCATCTAAAGAGTTTATCTTCCATACTAAATTTGGCAACTCATTCAGTGTATCCTCTTCAAGTTTTGCTATAACGGAAATGTTATTGCAAGAAGGTATTAAAAACCCTACACCTGAGGGAAGAACTATTACTATTTCAATTGGTGCATTCGAACATGTCAGGACCCTTCTTGGGAATCCAAACATAGGGGACTCATTTACCTTTACCGACTCTCATGTCATTTGGAATATAAGAAAATAATTATATCATTGTCATTTATCGATGCAATACACTGGACTCAGCTTTAAAGTTGATTTATTCTTGTATATGTAAAATTTTTTCAAACAACCTCCCTACTAGTTAGGGGTCAAGCTGCGTACTATTGAGTGTGGATTGTTATTGTTGTTGTTCTATGACTGTAAGAATTGTTAACCTTCTAATTCAACGTTTGTACTTGAATATTGTATTTAACAAATTGCCTTATTTCCTTTTTAATATATTATGTAAAATATTGAATTCAAGTTTTTATATTTCTAGAAATTCAATAAAAAATGAATTTTAGGTAGAAATATGCCACCAAAGAGACAACGTGATATAATGTGACCCCGGTTCAGACAACGATTCAGAGGTACTTACTATCAAGGTGAACCATCACACTTTGCAATTGCAACTAAATCACCTCCTCCCCCTCTAGCTACTACAATTGCAGATGACGCATCATTTGATGTTCCTAATGCTACACCATCCATCACTCCTACATCATCCACTACCCCTATAGCGGATGAAGGAGATGACCGTCAGCTTGGAGCTGAGGGACCTGATGGAATAACTTACATAACAATTGTCAATAATCTGTAAGTGAAATTATATGAAACACTATATGTTTATAATTAAGTTATAGGTTTAAATTTTTACAAATGGTATAAAGTTATTTGTTTTTAAATTAGATTGATTCCGTCTGGACTGTGCTTCATAAACATGACATCTAAATTTAAGAAGAAGATTGAACCTAGGGGTTATGTATGGAAGAATATCTCTCAAGCCACAAAGGTATTTTACATTCAGGAGTTTGAGGTACAATAAAAAAATTATTTTCTTTTTTTAATTGATTTGTATACATTAATTAGGTAAATAGTATTACATTTTAAGTATTTATCGATTTTTTACTTTTATTTCAGAAAGAATTTTTTTGGGATTTTGAATTTGACGCAACCATACATAAAATATGGGAGAGACAAGCATGCACACATTATCGTGACTTTATTAGTGCGAGACACAAGGTTGGTGTATGACCGCCTTATATTTCTGAGCAAATATGGTGTCATTGGCAGCAATATTAGACATCACCTGAGGCAATGTCCATTTCAGAGCATAACTCGACCAACAGACATGGAGGACCAGGAGGAGAGAGTCTTCCCATACATACGGGAGGATGAATTACCGACTACGAGCATGTAGAGAGACTTGTAAGTATCTAAACTTTATATTTATATTCTAATTGTTTTACTTTGCAGTATTTAAATTTAAATTGATGTGTGAGTTTCGGAATGAAAATATGTGTATTATGGATTATGATAATGATATAAATGTCTGGTGCCATATATGTTTGTGTTGAGTTATTTTCTTTATTCAACATGAGGTAAATATCATAAAAATAGAGGAAAGTCTGTCGAAATTTTTATAAATTCTAGTTCACTTATAACATTTTATTCTTATGTAGGAAAAGTCTATGGACATGAGGCCTACACCCCATCACCTCTTTTTGGACACTTACACTAAGAAGTATAACGGTATGACATTTGTCAACATCCAATGTAGAGAACTTAATGTATGTGAAATTTATGCTTGAATATTAATTCTTATTAATTATCACTTACTAAAATAAACATTGCCTCCTAATAGGACCAAATACAAGAAAGCATTCAGCGACAGTCTCAACACAAATAAGCTGTTAGTGAGAGTTAGACATATCTTGATACAGTGGGTGGTAGGGACCGTCGTGGAAGGATCTTCGAGTTAGATTGATTTGCGAACACATGTTATTCATAATCCTCTATGTCCAGCACAACAATAAATATTAGACAGTAGATAGCCAATAAAGTAAATGAGCTTCGGATCACAATGTAGACATTGATGGAGCATTTAGCTCAACTGAGACATGAGGTGGATGAGTTGAAGGGGAGGGGTAGCACCTCAGAGCATCTGTGGTCACCAGGACAATAGAATTGTTGTAGTCATTTGCTTTGAATTACAAAGACTTATTATGTACAATATAATGTTTTTGTTATCAATTAAGATAATTTTAAATTTGTATCATTACTTAACTTTCTATTTAAACAAATTAAATATATAAATAAATCAAAATATTATACATAGATAATTCATAACTATTGAAATTATGCATTAATCATAAGATCATGAAATAAAATTTAATGTTGGATTTTTTAAAAATATTTTAAAATTATTTACCAACGAAAAATACAAGTACGTCGGTAAAATCCATTATAATTGCCGATGGAACACCACAAACCGTCAGTAAATTGTAAGATATTTACCGATAGAAAAAGAGTAACTATCGGTAATATTTATGTCATTTCCAACTTTACCGTCAGGATTTGTTGAACTATCAGTATACTCACCGATGGTCAATTATAACCGTTGGAAACTTTATCGACGAAATAACCAATACCATCGGCAAATCTTTCGATGGAAAGGAAAAGTTTGTAGATATATTTACTGACAGTCTTAGCCAACCATCAGTATATTCACCGATGGTTACATAAAATGTCCGTTGGTAAATTTACCTACAACTGTTTTAATGACGCCTTTGTCTGTCGGTTGATTTTGTTGGTAATTTATATTACCAACAAAATCCAAATGTTTTTCGTCGGTAATATCCGTCACTAAACGACATTTTTCTTATACTCTACTTCTTACTACCCATCATCTTCCCCAATTAAGGTTGATTTCTTCAGTGGCGATGAAGGTCTCATTGCTCAACCAACTCTCGTAAGTGAGACAATTTTGTTTGGTTCTTCCTTCCTTGCTTCTTCTTCATCTAGCTTCTTTCTTCTTTTCTCAGGTTAGTTTACTAGTGAGATTCTCTCTGTCGCTGGATATTGCCTTCCTCAAGGGTATGGAGAAGAATCTTTAATCAAGTTCCTACTTTTATCTTCTTGATTTGTATTTACTTTCTACACTAGATTCTCCCTGAACCAATTTTCTCTTCCTCTTGCTTTCCTTCTGTTCCTGTCCTTTATCCTTGCATACTCTTATATTGAATATCTGAGCCCCTTATACATTTGGAGATGCTCAGATATTTCTATTACATGCTTGGTTAAGCTGTTTCAAAAGGATGAGCTCTCTGAGTTCTTAATTTACTTATGATGCAATAACCTCTTTAGGTGATTTAATACCACCAAATCGTCAGAGATTCCTTTGTTTCCACACCCCGTATATACACAACCCTAAGGATAGGACATGGATCTGTATATCTCTGTGATTGTATTCCCTAGATTTAACCTTAGGCATCTACTCAATATAGATTCCCACTCATAGTTGCTGTAAGCACATGTGAAGAAGAGATGATCTCTTGTTTTCACATAGATCTGACACAATAGGCATTTTCTGTCCATTTGTAGATATCACATTCTGTATGATGTATTGAGTCTATTTTGGATTACTAGCCATGCTATAAAGGATACTCTTGGAGGTAGAACCTTGAACCAAATAACTCTATGCCATTCCACCTTCTGTTTCCTACTTTTTAAAATGTCTTTAGTGGTACCATTGGTAAGTTTATGGATAGGTTGTTACTAACTGTAGAATGTATCTTGAGAGTTTAGATGTGGTTGATTGGATGGTTGGAGATGCCTTAATTGTTTAGGAAAGTTCTATGTCCCCTCTGTTATTATCGAGGTAAGTTTGAGTTTGAGTGAAGAGGTTTAAGGTCTTCTTAAATTGCTGTAGTGGTGTATGAGGGTCCCAAGTTAGATCAATTATCCCATACATAATTTGTTTATCAATTCCCAATTATGCATGTAACATCATCCTTGATCTATCTTTCAACTTTAGAACTTGATTGAGAAAGTACGAGTGTGATGTAAATTTTTTAATGCTCCATAGACTTCTTTCTTTAAGAAAATAAGAGTGGAGCCATTTAACCCAAAGGGATTTTTTATCCATGAGAATCCACCATAATATCTTTAGTGTTAATGCCTAATTTGTGATCTTGATAGGGGTAATATTCAACCCTCCTTCATCTTTAAGAAAGCAGATATTAGCCCATTTAACTTTGGCTACACCTTTTTCCCCATTTAGATGATTCCATAGAAAACTTTTTAGGATTCTTTCTATAGACTTAATGATTCCTTGAGAAAGAAATATGTGAGAACTCTAATAAATATGTAGAGAATTCAGTATTGATTTTATGAGTTATACCTTTCCCGCATAAGAAAGAGACGTGTTTACCCAAGAACTGATTCTGTTATACATCTTCTCTAGAAGTGGAATACATTCTACATAAGTATTTTAGTGGAGACTGGTAGTCTAAGATACAGTAGAGGAGCATGTTTGAATGGCATTCCTTTTGATTGAGAGATGACAGGACCCAATGTAGTCGCTTTTTTGGATAATAGGAGATGGCTTTTTGTTGGACTGAACTATAGACCTGAGAATTGTTTAAATTTATTAAGAGTTTCCATATAACTTTCTATGGAGTCCTTCGTGGCCCTGCAAAATAAAAGTAGATCTTCTGGCATTTTGCATGGTATTTGAATTTTGGATTTTTGAGCACTTCTTGCTTAACAAGAGCATTGAGAGTCTCCACACATAAAATGAAGAGGTAAGGGGATAATGGATCTCCTTGTCTTAGACCTCTTGCTACCTTGAAAGATGTGGTAGGATTGTCATTGATCAAGATAGCCAAAGAGGAGGATGAAATACATTTTTTTATCCACTTAAAAAATTTAGAAGGAAATCTGTGGGTCGTCAATCATGTCCATAAATCTCAACTCACATTGTCATATGCTCTCTAAAAATCAACTTTAATTATACAATTTGGAGAATAGTTCAATCTAAAATAGCCTTTCAGGAGTTTTTAGATAATGAGGATGTTGTCTCCTATATGTCTTCCTTCGAGGAATGTACTTTGGTTATTACTGATCAGTTGAGCTAGGATTTTCTTCAGTCTTATAGCAAGTATTTTGGAGATAAACTTATAGGGAAAGTTAGTGCATGCAATTAGTCTGAATTCCCCAAAATGAGTAGGGTTGGAGCATTTAGGAATTAAACAGACAAAGGTTCTGTTGATCTCTATAGGAAGAGTCCCCTTGGAGAAAAATTCCTTGACTTCTTGTATTACAAAGGGTCATACTTCTCTCCAAGTTTTCTGATAGAAATACCTGTTAAAGCCATTAGGTCTAGGGACTTTAGATCCTTCAATGCTAAAAACTACAACTTCAATTTCTGTATTTTCTACTAATTTTGTATAAAGCTTCGAGTCAGCAGGTGAAATTTAATACAGGGATAGGGATCTGAGTTCTTCAACTGTTGCATTACCATTATTTGGAGTACCTAGAAGGTCTTTAAAGAACTTCATTGCCTCCTTTTGGATTTCCTATTGTGTCTGTAGCACTGCATCATTGTTGGATGTTATAGATAGGATCTTGTTGTAATTCCTCCTTGCTAGAATTGAGTTGAAAAAGAATTTAGTACAGTTATTCCCCTCTTTTAGCTATTGTACTCTAACTATTTGTTGTAAAAGGGAACTATGGTTCTGAGTAGCCTCCAAGAATTATGATAGCTTTTGTTTTTCTCTTTCAAGTAACACTGGATCTGTTAAGAGAATAGTTCGTTAGGCTTGAATAGCCTGGAGTACAAGTCTGTAGGAGTTTAAGGAATCATTTATAGGCCTGTGAGTAGAGTTAAGAACCTTCAGTTCTTGTTTGATAGCTTTCAGTTTTTGAACACAACATAATTTCTTAGTCCCATTGCATTTATGCTTTGCACCTTTATTACAAGCCTCGTTAAACCCTGAGACACTTACCAGAAAATTGTTGATTCGAAAAGGATAGTCTTTGAACCCTTTTTGGAATAAGTTGTCTACTATAAGGGGTGTATGGTCCAAAAAGAGAGCCTCTTTAAAGATATTAAAGATTTCAGGGCAGGTTTTGAGCCATAAGTCATTTACTAAAACTCATCTAGCTTTTTCCTAATATGCTACTCTAATTGTTGTTTGTTGGACCAGGTATAGGAATGTCCCACATACTTTAGATATGTCACCCCTATCTCTTCAACCAGTTGTTTCAAGTTTGTTGTATAGTTTCTTAAATTGCAATGCCCTTGTGCCTCTGGTGGTATAATATGGAGTTAAAGTCTCCACATATTAAACAAGGTGTGGATATAGTGTTACTAAGGGATTTAAGGTTATTCCATAGTTCCTTCCTCTGAAACTGAAAATTGCTTGCATAGATGAATGAAACCTTAATATGAATATTCTCCTTAAAAAAAGATAACTTTAGATGCATATCTTGTTCATTTGAATTTAGGAGATCTACTTTGAGTTCATACTCCCTGTATCAAATAATTATTCTTTTAAAAGCATGATGTTGGTGGTTGGTTATCATATCCCAGTGGTATCTATAAACATCCAATTTGGCCAAATTTTCCCTTCTGATTTTGGTTTAGTAATTAAATAATAAGAGGTTTCTCTAGCAAAACAAAGTCCCTTAGAGTTGACATTTTAATGGGACAATCTATTCCTTATACATTCCATGTTATAATGGTCATGGTTAAAAGGTTTGACTTGTGAAGCCTTTCCCTTTACTTCTCTTGGATCTCCTTCTCTCCACTGTATGGAATGCAACAGTTCCTATAGATTCCCTAGGTGTAGTATAACTTTTAGGAGTTTCAAAGATATGCGATTGCATATAATTAGTTTGACTAACCATTGATTCTCCTTCCACTCCTGGAGTATTGGCTAATGTAGCTTTATCTTCCTTGATTTCTGTTTGAGATATAAGTGTTGTATTTTCTATTTAAGGTACTTCCTTCTCTATGTTACATGTTGCACCGAACTCTTTAGAAACTTGCTTATGCATAATTTGACCGTTTTCTACTAGCTTACTGTTCTATTTCCCCTTATCCTTAGGTGGGGTACATTCACCTATTACCGGTACTATTGCCTCCTTGGATATTGTGGGAAGAACGATTTCCAACGATTCTAGATATGATGCTACTTCGGCTGTCTCTATAAGCTCTTGATAACTCCCTGTTTTGAAGATTCTTCCTGTGGCCTTCCAAGTCTTAGTTGGATAAGTGGAAGGTGGTTTCCAATGGTAAGAAATTTTAACTGTCTTCTCTTAGTGTATCTTCCTCTCCTAACCTCATTATTGGAATTTCTTCAGGGAGTTCTTTGGAGTGTCCACACTAATACATATCCTGGCTTAACCAACACGTTTCTTCTTTGTTGTATGTTCATTCATGCATAGTGGTCTTCCGATGTAGCTGGCTATTGCTCCAAGCCCCTAAGTAGTCCAATACTCAAGTGGTATATTGTGGAAGTTGATCCACAGTAGGATATTTTGGATCAAGAGTATAAGTAATGCTATTGAGATGGTATTCCCTACTACAAGGTATAAACTATGTTTGTGGGTGTGTATAAAAGAAATTACTTGAGAAATTTGATACTTCTAAGAGTTATAAGAAGTTTTAGATAAAGTTATAGATATTGAGTAGTGTCAATAACGAAGAGTTTATGATAAAAAAAATTGAAATTGATGTGGATTTTGACTTGGGACATAATTTATGTGTTAACTCTCTATTTGATGACTATATAAGATGGACTCCAATATATGCTAAAGGGTATTTTTGGGTAAAAATGTCAATAATACAAATAAGTGATGGATGAATGCTTACTTTGATGGCTAAGTGCATGCTTGTAGCATACTAAGACAATTCATTAAGCAATAAAATGAAGTAATCATGAAAAAGATTGAGTATGAAATAGAGTTTGATTACTTATATGTAGGGAGTAATGTATCATTAGTGACATGATTTAACATTAAGACAGAATGTTATAGAAGGCATAGACTAATACCATGTTTCATATTATATAAAAATGAACTAATAAGTGTGATATATTGCAAGGTGAGAAAAAGTTGGATTAAAGGAAATAACAAGTTCTGTGAGGTAAATGAGATAGTGAAAGGTGCAATATGTTCAAATTGTACACAGTTACATTAAGTGAGTCACTCTTATTAGCTAAGTACTATTACTTATTGTTGGGATTTAAAGGAATTGTTCTAACATATTTAAAATTTTGATAATGAAGAGTGGTTAGAAATATAAACTACTATTTCATTCCATTTAATTAATAAGTAAAATATATTGTATGATTTGGTAGTGTATAAGTGTAGGCTGTCATAAATGTTTGGAATAGAAAATATAAAAGAACTAATGTATATACATTTAATAGAAACTTTATTTTAAAAAGATTAACGGGTAGACTTAACTTCAATAACTTATATTGACTTGTTGATATCCATAAACATCTTTAAAGCAGCTGTTATATTTAACTAATAAATGTAGGAAGGTGAATTTAATATGTAACACCCCATTACCCTAGGGTATACACCGGAACGCCCGTAGGTCATTCCGATACACAGCCTAAGATAAGGGAGTGCTACGTGCGATCACTACAGAACTCCCATGGCATCACATACATGTAAATAA
>JAOQMP010000008.1:23845984-23865104 GCA_027563575.1 Erythroxylum pedicellare
CCATAACATGCATGCTCGTGCCGAGACGAGTTTACACACTCATAACTCATTCCAATTTACTGTTTTACCCTTCCCATAGATGGGATGTTACATAATATTGTGGTTAGTAAGAGATAAAAATAAGATTGAAAGGTTAAAATGAAAGATAATGTATGACAACTGAAGTTATATTCTTTTAGTTGTTCTTGGTACTATGAATAGAAGAATCAAATATTGTAAATGATACGTTATTCATTAGTCATTTATAATGTAAATCATAATCTTCATTACTTGAGAGATTCCTTAAATGTAGATTAATTAATTTTATTTGAAGGCTATTCCATCTAATCTTATGCATACTAAATAATTATAGGAAAATTTACTATATCAAAATATATGGTTTTATATAGCCTTGGATTTTTAGCAAACTCCTTTAAACATAGACGTGTTAAATCTCATGTATGTATTTGGATAATAGTCGTTTTCATCTGTAGAGAATATAAGGCTTAGTATAATTAAAATTTTAACTACTTTAGTTTCACTCTATGTAAATGTTTATGTATGTTAATAGCTTAAAATTGACGTATTAAATATATTTATTAAATCCATAATGAAGTTCTTCTAATTATGTAAAAATTTTAAAATTATCTTTATTACCTATAACATATTAGACAAATTTACATTGTGAAAAAATAGGGGACTTAAGAAATTGTTGAAAACATTTCACAATTCTATAAAATTTTAATAAACTAATACAAATAATAGCATATTTTAGCCATTATAACCTTCAAATTTATTCAATGTTATGGATCCAAAGATTATATGAGTGTGTGTACATTCAATTGTTCAGGAATGTATATATATTTACTATTAGCTCAAGATTGTAATCACATTCTTTGTTAATTGAATTGTCATTCATTATTGGTTCAGGATTGTACTTATATTCTTTATTAATTGAATGATTCTTGAAATGAAAATTAATTATATGTGAATGTTATTCCGTCCATCTTTGATTGATCCATCAACATATTTAGGTTTACGTATCCTTTGATTGATTACAAAAACATCCACAAACATAGCCATGTTAAAGACGATATTTTTCTTTGGGAAAGATATGGAATAGTATATGATGTCCAACAGGTAAGTGTTCCTTCTAGAGTTGCTTTGTAGAGCATAGACAGAGTAGTACATGGTTGACAACACAAGAGTATTATTTCTCGTGTTGGTCTCAACATCTGTAGAAAGTTTTATACATGGGTGTGTTTATTCCCATATTAATTTTTGGATTAGATTCAAATAATTTTGTTGGCTTAAACATGATTGTGTTAATACCAGTGAGAATATATGGAGAAGAAAAGGGGTGGTCTATTTAAGCGTAAATTAGTACCTTAATTTTCATTCTATATAATTATGTACACATATATTAGTAATTTAAACTTGGTGTGTTATATACATTTTTGGGATTTAAAATTTCTCAGTGATAATATCTATAAAATCAAACCAAAGTATCTTATACTTTAAGAAATTAGAGTCATAATTTCATAAAGGGATAAGAAACCCTAAAGTACCTATAACTTTCCCATATCCATTGTGGATACTGGGCTCATTAATAACTGTCCCATATCCGTTGGAGATATTGGGCTCATTTTATATAGTGAGCCTTTGACTCTTATACACTTTCTGAGCTTTAAGCTCTTTTTCACATCTGAGCTTTAAGCTCCTTTTCGATGGCTACTCCTGTCACAATAGCCTTTATCTTTCAAGCATTCATAACATGAAACGTATCACATTCACAACTTTTCAATCAATCACTTTATTTCACTTTACACATATCATCGAACCTTAGTCTGACATTCAACATTAACGTTGAGAATCACTTTTTCATTTATATGCATATTCACATTTCTCTTAGGAACTTGGTCCGACATTTAACAATCAATTTGTATATCACATATTTTGTCAAATTCACATACAAGGAGCACTTCTGTTATCATTCATGCATTTATCAAACTCCTCAGGCATTCAATGTCTAGAATAAGAACAATCACATTTCATTTCAATGGCAATTCAAAGCAAAAAGTTAAAACATATATAACAATGAATGAGACCATCTAGGTCGACTCATAATATGCTCCAGATTAGCATTAGCTTCCCTGATCTGGAATGTCTGAATGCGGACGTTTATCCTATACATAAAAATTATGCAATACACATATAGCACACACATTAATAATTGTACAATTATAAGTATTCCTTTATACGCAAATGTGTATATGTAATATGTACAATGTATGATCAATATGATAATTCCTGGTATCTTTCCATTATTCTCGTCACATTAACAATCATATATCAAAACTCACCTAAGTATAATTTATACTTAGGGTTTATACCTCAATAACACAATTTGAATCAATAATCATAACTCAATTACTCATTTCCTTTGAATCATAACTATAATCATATGAACATCTTTCATTCCCAATATTTTCATGCCTTTGGTACTTTGAGATCAACAATTCATTTACTAATGTTATTCTAACATTATATGATCATACAAGATCAAAACTCTCATTTCTTCTTATAATATCTCCAAAATTCCAAACCTTCGGGTCAATTTTTCATGAACATTTTGAAAAGAAAAATGGAGTAATTTGGAAATACTTCCTCTCAGAATTTTTCCATTGTCTTAAGTTTCTAATGACATCAAGATCATTCAATTTGGTTCAGTATTCCAAAAGTTATACCCCAATTAATTCAGATTAGTCATAAGTTTAACAGTATCCTATACATAACTTTAATTCAAAAATCTGGAATTCTAGAGATAGAATTAAATTTCTACTCTCTCAGACAAATTGCATCCCTATGTCTCTAGTTTAATTTAAATTAAGAATCATTCCGTTTGGATAACTACATATCAATATATTGCCAAAATAATGAAGCATGTTCAATGAAAAATACTCTAGTTATGAAGTTCGAGAATTGTTCATCTTTTTTGTCCCAATTCAATCAATCAATCTCTTACAAATGATTTCAGACGATCATATTTTTGGTGGAGATGATGAATCATTTGGAGGTCGGTAGAAGAACTTATAGTCAAAAGATCAAAGGATGTTTGTGCCAGTCTCCCATAAGTAACCATAGAAGTCACGATTGTGCATATTTCTAGCGCATTTCAAATGTCACAATCATGCATGATCATGACTCTCAAACTCTTCAGAAAATTCACGATCATTTAGAAGTATGATCGTGCTTTTCTCCTTCTCCTCTGAAGCAGCTGATTTTGTTTCTTCTTCCTCTCTTCCTAAAACAAACTTTCAGGTCACTTTTACACGGTCATTTTGACAATGAAAATGAAAAATTTAGGCCAAAAGTTCTTCTAAACAAATTTTCCTTTATGTCTTAAGTTTCTAATAAACTAATTTCGTGCAATTTGGTTTGGTGTTTTGCAAGTTATACTTAAAAAACTACAGACTGTTCCCAAACCATGACAGTACACAATACTCGACTTCAAGCCAAATTTTGAAACTCTTAGAGATAGAATTCGAAATCACTTCCTTCATAAAATATATAGCCACAAGTCTTCAGTTTAATCTAAACTTAAAACCTTCACATTTGTATAAATACAGATCAAGATAAAGCTAAAATACAGATATATGTTCAGTGGAAACATTACAACTATCATACTCCAAAAATTCTTCTTTCACTTTTTCCAGATTTTTAACTCCTACATTTTACATCTAACACATCTTATGCATAAATCATCTTTTCTGCTTCATTTCCTATTCATTCTTAGCTCATTATCATTCACAAATAAATCGAAATCCATTATTACTTATAAATATCAAAAACAAAACATTCATAAACGAATGTTCATCCTAGCTTCTGCACTTCATTTTTCTGCATTTTCCATTTTCTACAGCTTCTCCATTATCTTATCTAACTATCCTTTTAATCATTCTTTCTCATATCACGACATCATTTTACACCATTTCCTTAACTCTAAACTCATTTTAACACATCTCTAAAACACCCAAAGAATTCATCTATACACAGTGAAAACAGAGTGTGTGTATATATATATCAACTTTTCTAGGATTTTTTTGCACTCTTTTCATACACATTTTCATTGATCTTTCAAACTCAAAACTCATTTCAACACCATATTAAGACATATTAATCATCAAATCTGTAAAATCACATCCTTGGCTTTTCACTCACGTTTCAGCTTATGTACATTCTCATTTTATAACATCAACGGCTAGCTAAACATGATACATGTTTCATCTTATGTAACAATAAAGAACCATACAATGCTTACTTGTTTAAAGCTCTAAAATCTTCAAAATCACTTGAACTCTATCTTTCCAATATCACAAGATCATCCACATTCCAAGGTTATAGGGTTAGTTTTCTTATGGTAAAAGAAAAAGACAACAAAATGGGAGTAGCAATAGGTAGAGGAAAGCAAAGTGTAGCTTTAGTGAAGGTTTTGTGAAATAAGATCTGAAGAAGAAGAAGAAGAAGCTTCAAAAAGAAAGCCACCAAGAAGATATTTTAAGCAAAGACAAAATGGTGTCTTTGTCTTTCAAAGTTAAAAGGAACGCGAGCTTAAGATTTGGACACTTGTCCAATTCCTAAGACTTTAGCTAGTTTCTCAACTAACTAGTTAGTTTCTCAACTAACTAGTTCCATAACTCCTATCTTTTTATTCCAATTCTCACCAACTTAACAACATCTTCTCACAAATTCTAAATTCATCTCCAAAATTTTCAAAGTCATTTTCTCAATAATTTCTAAAATCATTTTTAACAGTTCCTCAATATCATTTTTTCTTATTTCTATTTCCTTCCATCAATTTACTCGCCAAGTGACATTTTTCCTAGTATAATAATATTCATCATTTTCGGAATTTATTCCTAAAATTTACCAAATATTCTAAATCAACAATTTATATTCTCCAATTCGTATTTCAATGCAAATAAATTACAATTCTGAATAATATCACATTAACAAATCAATTATACCCAGAATGTCAATGAATACATGTACAGTCATCTTAATGTGTGCAAAAATTCAAATTCACGTGCGTGTATGCTAACATTATGCATGAGCATGAGATGCATTTTTCCTAATCCCTCATCGATCTCACATATACCGTATTTTTGAGTTCTAACTCTTAATATAGGATGATGTTACATATTATTTTTTTAGGTGGACACCTACATATCCTGAACAAAAAAAGATTTTGTTAGCAAAATCAATAAATTACTAACGGAACTAACGTATTGAACTGAACTTTAAGGTTTTAAAAGATTGGTCAATCAATTGAAATTTTTAAAAGCTTGGGAACTTGATTAAAAAAATCCTTAAAAATTTTGGCACTTTAAGATTAATTATTTCTTTCATAAAATTAATGGTATACTATATATAATAATTAAGTCAAAGTTGTAATCCTTAAGGATAAAATGTTTATTTCCATTATGCAATTTTAGGGATGTTTCAAATTGTATATGATATTAGTTATAGAATAAAACATATATATGAAATTTGTAATGATATTTTATGTATGGAGGTCTATTATTGTGAGAAAGAAATTATTTTATAGTTTTAATGGATTTAAGGTATTATTTATACTTAGTAGTGGTTTTGACATGTTAAAGTAAATGTGTCACTAATTTGTTTATTGTGACGGTTTGTTATTATAGTGGTATTATATATAAGGATCAATGGTATTGTTTTAATGGAACTAGGATATTACTTATACTCATTTATGATATTGAAAAATTACAAACAAGGTTGTTAATATCTGAAATGAGTGATGATATTTTGTGTATGGAGGCTTGGTACTTTTTATAGGAGTTATGGTATGTTTTTCTTATAAGCTATTATTTTCCACCTATCTTATTTGAAAATATTGGAAATTTTATGTTTTCCTTTCAGTGTCATTCCTGCCTCTGCCATTTTTAAATTTTTTTACAGTGGAGGGAATATATTAGTTCTTCTAAATTAATATATAACATTCTTATCCCACCCACTATAAATTACACAATGTTTTACCAAAATTTTCTTTGCTTTTATCCTTAAATTTTCCACACCAAATTTTCATTTAAAATTCATAATTTCATTATGATGCCTTAGTGAAAGGATAAAATAAAAAACCTTATATAGATTAGATAAATGCTTTTGATGGATATATTCCTAATCAAAACTAAGATTAAGATAATGAATATATATCCATAAAAACTTTCACCCTTACTCTATTTTTGTATCTCTCTACTGTCTCTTCTCTTAAAACTAAGTTATGATAAAGGATTAGCTCCATCGAAGTTATATAGTGTACTCACTGAAAAATATTAATTTGTACTCATTGAAAATAGTGGTCAATGTAATTTTTCTAATGCATCTTTAAAGTGTTGAGTTATGCTATCTTTCTTAAACTAATTTATTATATTTTTCTACATATTATTAGTATTTTATCTGAAGAGTTGTGGCATTTATTATTTTTGATCTTGTTATTTTTTGTATTGGCTTATGGAATTTATGTAATATCGGTCTTTTTTTTAAAAGTCGGGATATTTTTTATACTCATTTATGGTATTTCTTGAATTAAAATGAGGTGGATCTTATTAGTAAGGGTTGTTTATATTTGTTAAAAGGTGTTATGGCATTTCCTTAGTCGTATTGATGCTAAGATATTAGCCAACATATCTTAATCGAGATACTCTTTTGGTTGTTGTTAATATGCTCTTGATTTCTTACTATTTAATCACTTATGAATGCATCTATCTTATCTTTTTTCTTGATCTGATACATATGGTTCTAAAGAGGATTGAGTAGTGTTTTTTAGAAATAATAATTGCAATTAGTTAAGGCACGTAACACTGCATATTATGTTGGCTATATTCCTAGCGTTTAAGATGTGCCATTATAGAGACAAACTTTTCTTTGAGTTTTTGTTGGAGTTTTAACAATGATTAATCACACTATTCCTAAAATATCTAGTAATTTAAATTTAAGAGAGAAAATCCTTTTTTCGTCTAAAAAATTCTATATGGTGAAGGGTAAGGAAAGTTCCATCTTTTTGCCATATTTTTTAGTGTTTGAATGTATTGTGTATTAGAAGTTTATGAGATTTTTATCTTTGTAAATAACGTATGTGCAATAATTGATTCTAAATTATAAGATAATAAAGAATTCGTAAGGTTGATATCAAATTATTTTCCTTGCCTAATCAACCATAAAATTTCATATTTATGGTTGATTAAACATTAACACATTTATAGCGTAAATTACATCAATTAACATGAAAACGAAATAAAATTTCATATTTCTCAATTTATAAGCATTTATAAACACCTTTACCCTTACTTGATAATGGCTTTTTTTTACTTAATTTAAGAAATTTACTTAGTAGGAGACATTTGGAATTAGAGAGTGTAAGGGATTTCAAAGAAATTCAACAATTTTTTACTATACAGATATGTCGCAACTCGTGTTTATAGAAAGAGCCCTAAATATGTGTTCATATAAAATGAACATAGTTGACAACATAATTATGTACGCAATAGTGTTCTTAAGAAAACAAATCACCAACATGGTTTGACAAACAGGTGTTAGCACAATATGTTCTTGTAAAAACATTAAGTTAACCAAACGGGTGTATAGCTTTCCTTATTGACTGAGATTCCTTGTCATGAACAAGATCTACAATTGAGCTATTGAATACTTGGAATTACATAATTACTTCCTCAAATAAGGAAAATGTTAACTATTTTTTACCTTTTAAATTTGACTAGCATTCCTCAAAATTCGTATGGTTGTTGAAATATAAAGAGTTTATATGATCTTGAATATCGGCATGTTAATACTTGTACTAGTTTATGCATCTAGTTTCCATCCTAATATGTACGTTAACATGCATGTATCTGTTCCCATTTTATGCTCTATATTAGCTAAAGATTACTCGTTATAAAGGAATATAATTGTTCTTCTTATGTGGATGTTTGTAATTGTCAATGGAATTAGTTATAAAATCAAACGTTCTTTACATAATAAGAGATTAAATTGTATGTAGACAAAGTATGGTATTTTTTGTACAACGTGTGACAAATTTTAGTCAAATTTGTATTTTTTGTGGAAGGAAATTGGGTAGATATGGTTGAAATTATTTCGTAATTGTATTATAATGTTGATTAACTAATGCAATTAGGATTATATAAGAGGTTTTGTATGGTTGAAATTTCATTCATTGTATACATTCTAAGGTTGTGTTTTGATGCTCTGGCATTATTTGATGACTTGAAATCAATTTATCTAGTGTTTTACAAAAATATACATTGAATCAAGTTATTACATGGTTGTATATAATTCTTCCATCCTCTTTACATCATAAGGATATAGCATATGGTATGAAACATGTGTCTTTAACCTTATTTCTTATGCAAGTTATGTAGGAGTATATTTAAGTGTCTAGTATCTTCAATTTATATTTTGTAATCAATTTATGCACATGTTAATAGGTTTATATTTATGTACTATGTCTAATTTAGGGATTTTTCAATTTGCCTATAGTATTAATTATTAAATTAAACTAATGAATCTACACAAATGAAACTAAGATTGAATTTTATAATCTCAATGTTAGACTTTTAGTAATGAGAAAGAAATAGTGGATTAAATTTTATATCTTTGTTATTGAAGTCAAATTTTCATTTTCTATTAAATAAATTTGGGCATGTAATTTATTAAAATTTTCTATCTTCTACAATTTCAATTCTGTTGAAAATTAAGGACTCCAGTATTTTATCCAGGGTTCTTTAAAAATATAGATTTTAATTAGGTGTTGCATAGTTGTGAACTCTTAATTAGTTCAAGATTATATTTAAAGGAACAAATCATGTCTTATATTTAAATCAAACTGTTGTTATATAAGGTTTTTGTAATAAAGAAAATTCTAAGATGTTATTAAATATTTGTAACTTCAATAATTTTTTTTGTTTGATTGGTTAAATTGATAGTTGCTTAAGAATTCTAAACTTTGAATTTCATTTTATTAGGTCCAAATTAACTTGACTTTGGAATTTGTTTGCTTATTGAAATGTTACTCAATATATGAAATTTTACAACTACAATTTATTTTATATTATTTAAAAATAAACATATGATATCTTCACCAAATGATTATGGTCTAATTGTGAAATTTCTTAACTTAAACATCATTTTCTTGAAACAAAATGAATCTCTTGTGTGTTAACCAATTATATATAGAATAAGCTATGGTTAAAGTCATCGAGAAGGTTTGAATACTATTTATACAGTTGAGGAAGAAAAGTAAAACACCATAAGTTCATTGATGAATATAATAGGTAAACAAAAGATCATATATTGTTTCACATATATGTGATCAATTAAATTGTATAAATATTATATCATAGTATATCAATTACATATGATTGTGGAAAAAAGTGAAAGATTCTTTGTTGATAAAAAATATGTTAGGAAATTAAAATTCTAGTTGATGGTTCTAAGACATATTAGTAAGATGCTTTATAAAGAAAATGAACAACTCAAGTAATAGGAAAATAGATGTTGATCTAATTAGAATTTTGGTTCAAATTACCAATTTTTATATGATGAAATGTTTTGGCATCAATATTTGGTTTAGGTCACCAATGTTGACTTAAGTTTGAAAAGTATGCCTATTACTAGGTCTTTTAAAAGAATAAAAGATATATCTTGATTGAGGAAAATGTGAAAGCAAAGAAATAAAAGGTCAAAGTTATTGTTGTTTATGTCAATAATGATAGTGCATCACCAAAGGGGGATGATGAATGAAACCTCTAAAGATAAAAGTTATGAACTTAACAGTTTAGTGATTAGTTATTTAAGGTTATGTATGTATATAGGGATGAAGACATTTTGTTTTGTAATTACAATTTGTGCCTCACTTTGCTAGAATGACTCAATATTTTATGACATCCAAATGTCCTATACTCGAGTGAAGGTGGTACATTTGATTGTCATTTATATATTGGTCCTTATCTTGAAGAACTACTATTGTATTAGAAGAAATTATTTACACTAGTAAAGTACTCCCCATAACTTATTAAACTTTATGGAAATAACCACATTGATATAAGTTTAGCCATTTTTGGCTATGCCTTCAATAGTTATATTTATGTTATTATGAATAAATTAATAGAAAGCATTTATTATATTGTATGATATTCGTATATAATTTTCATGACTTTCTCATATTAAAGTGAAGATGTGACATATTTATTATAAGTGATACTACTTATTGTATAAAAGTCATTATTGAATGTATAGAGTCTTAGTATTGATTGTATCAAGGCAAGGTATTCTTTATAGTCATTCATGATATTCTTATATTAAAATAAAGGTCTGATTAATCTTCTATAAGGGATGAGATTTTTTGTTCAAAGCCATGGTGTTGAATATATGGAGTCTTGGTATTAGATATGCTAAGGCATGGTATTCTTTGTACTCATTCATGGAATTCTCATACTAAAGTGAAGGTGTTGCTTATTTGTTATCATAATAACATTTTTATTATTTTTATTGCATAGGTACGGTATTGAATGTATAGATTGCAAGTATTATTTATGTTTAGGCATCATATTATTTGTATTCATTTATGGTATACCATATATAATATGCAATATATGAATTTGGATCCATTATTAAAACTATGGTAAACCAATTACAAGTATAGAGCTACAATTTCATCAATAAAAAATGAAAAGTTAATAACAAAATCATAATTAAAACTCATTTGAAGTGTAAGAGCCATTCTAATATAATGAATATATATAAATATATCCCAAAAATTTGAAAATTTGAAAATCCAATTGAGATGGAACCCTAACTTTGTGAAATAAGTTATTTAATAAAAATGGGAGAACTAATCACTTGGATTTGAATGGTGTATTCCTAATTGGTGACTAAAATTTGGTAAGAGTAGATTTAGACTAAGAGTTTGTTGGTAACTTCATTTGTGGTATTGACACATTAAAGAGAAGGTGAAATTTATTTATTTTTTAGTGCGTAACGGTATTTTATGTATGGAGACTAGTAAATTTTATAATAATTCATAATATTATTAAAGGACTAGTGATTTTTTAATAACTTCTTTATTGTTTTATAAATATGTAAAATAATATTGGTTTAATGGATTCATGTCCTGAAGGAATTGTGGTATTTGTTTTTACTCATTTTTAGTACTCATAAATTACAAATTATGTAGTTCTTATTATTTTGATGAATTTTTATTTTCTGACCTTTTTCCAAACCAATTTTAAAATGAACATTTTTTTTATTTAGTCCATCAAGTTTCAAGTGATCTTTTATGTTTTGGGTCCTTTTATCTCTTCCACTCTCAAGTTCCCAGCAATTTCCATTAGCTTTTCAATGTGTTTTCTCTTCATAGAAAAATATCAAACCATTTGTTGTTTAAATATCATGCCATTTTTTGTTCAAATATCCCAATTGTTGGCCATGATGGACATAGCAAAGACAAAGAAACTTGTCTTGGGGCAAGAGTGGTGAGTGTGTATGTTAGGTATATTTCTTATAGAAACTAAAAATATGATAAGGAATATACTCTTAAATACAATTATTGACTATTCTCTATGTTAGGTATATCGAGTGTTCTTCCTTTACTTCAAATAAGAATTTGTGATTTCTTAAATTCATCATGATTCTACAATCTTTAGGGAATCTTTAACTGACATAATATTATAGTGACTTATATGTGAATTGATGTCATGCACTTGATTTCTTGTCATGATTTATATGATTGACTTATATGTAAATGTTTCCTAAATTTTTATTTAAATTAATATATTATATAACAAAATGGGATATTTGGAAATTATTATTATTAGTAAGGATTCATGGTATTGTTTGTTTTCAGTAATTGTATTAGTTTAATTTAATTATAGTATTATTTGTACTTTGATGTGTTATTTACAATTTAAAGTAAAGGTTTTAGAATATTTTTTAATTGTGATTATATTTTATGTCGAGATATGGTATTATTTGTGTAAGTGATGGTATTATTTGTAAGAACATGTATTGTTGCTTTTACTCATATATCATATTTACACAATTAAGTAAAGTTGAAATATCTATCAAATTTGCCTTCCTTGGCTTCCTTTACTTATCTTAGTTCCACATCCCTTTTTGTTTCCAAAATAATCTCCTTCTACTAGGTTTAGTTTTCGTATTCTCCTTTCCCTTTCTTGTTCCTTCTTCCTCGACTCATTTAGTTCCTTCTCTTAATATCCTCTGCAAACTACCTCTGATTCTTTCTTAGTTAGAGGCATTTTTATCTCTCTTTTTTTTTATTCCTCCTACATTTTTCTCTTATTGTTTTTAGATTGAAAATTTGAAGTTTCCTTTTTCCCATGTTCAGTTTGTTCCTACTATAGTAATATTTTCTCTATCCACTTAAATCTGGACTAGACTAATAACCTTAGTCTTGGAATCTTGCCTCTTTTGCCCATAAGTTCTCCTCCCTTTTATGTTTTTATCTCTAATACTATCTTTTATCCTCACTCCACCTCTCCTAATTCTTCTAGTCTCCCTCCTTCTTAAGGCCTCTTCTCTTTTACACATTAAGTTACCTCTCAAATCCCCTCTAACTCAACTTCCTTCTCTAAGATTTGAAACAAGTAGCTAAATTATTTGCCTCACTGACTTCCTCAGCCCATTTTGCTCCTTCTAAGCCTTCTTCTCCTCAAAGCACTCAAATCCTTCCTCTCTAAGTATGAATTTTTACATTAGTTGTAAGAATATTGTTAGTGAATCTTCTAAGGTTTCTCTCTACTGTTGCTTTCCCTTTTATTTTAGATGGGGATCTCTACTTTGGTTCTACATTTGAAGATACATAGGAAAGGTGGAAGCAACTGCTTTCAACGATAGTTGGTTTCTTTATAGGGAAATGTCTAGCTTTCCTGCCAATAAACTCTTAGGCCACTAAACACTAGAATGGTATGGTTTAAAGGATGTTCTTCTTAATGAAGAAAATATGTTTGTCTTTACTTTCCATTCGAATTTAGATGCAATGATAGTGATAAAAGTTTATCCTTGGCATTTCAATAGCATGCATATCCTTTTGCAGCTATGGAAACTTATTGATGTTGATGCAATCTAGTTTTAACAATAAGCATACAATATAGTTGTAGCAAACACTGGTGAGCACGAGTTAATCCTATATGGACTAGAACTAGTAATACTTACTATCATTCTATTATCTAGTATAACAAGTTATTGTGCTTATGCTTAATCAAATTCAAAATTTAAAGTAATAAACTAAACTAAATCAATACTATTGATAAATAGAACGAAGATTAAACCAAGAAATAATAAAAAAGGAGGTGGTACCTGGACTTTGAATCTCCCTAGGACTTCTCATACAATTATGATTTCATTACTTAATTTAATCTATAGTTTGTTGGACCATAAAAATTCCTCAATTATGCTAATATCTTTGTCAAGACTATTAACATCTAATCCTTTATTGAATAACTAAAATCTCTTTCTAGTTAAAAGCCCTAAGATTGCTTTAATTAATTTGTGAATTTCTCTATTAAGTTTAACTGTAATTTAGAAGATTTGTATGGATCAAAATTTACGTTTACATGTAACTCCTTCCAATTATGGTAAATCCATTCACATAAAAGGATTTCTTAATCTAAATTTTATGAAATCATACATAAATCAACTTGATAGCAATATTAATTTGAGAATAATTAAGAATACATAATTGAATATCAATAAAACTAAAGAATGAATTAGGTTAAAATAAAATCACTATAAGGTTTATCCTGGGGTTTATTTAAACTTAGCTGATATCTAAGTATATCAGCTAAGTTTTAGTTCCTAATAATAGAAGACATAACATTAACTTTAAAGGAAAACCAGAAAATCAAAAGAAATATGATGAAATCCTTTTTAATCTTCATGAAATCTACCTTAGATCAATGGTAATCCACTCTAAAATATGTTTCCTGCTTATTCTTCATTCTTTCTATTGTACTAGTCATTAATTTATGTTTTCTTGAGCCTCTCTTTAACTTCTCTTATTTTCCTTTTTATAACTTAAAAACTATGGTTTTAGGTGGCACACGGTCACCCTTATGGTCATGTAGAATGATAGTGTTGATTAGAAATCATGAAACTATGAAATTTAGCATGAGTAAAGGCTCAAATATATATATAGGCATAAGACATGGGCATGTATAGGGACTGCATAACTATCTAAAATCATATATTCATCTTATTTTATATGAAACATGACAATATGGTCATGTTTGTACAGACACAGGTGTCTCTAAAGAAATATGCATTTTTAGGTTATTCATAACTTAGTCAAAATACCTCTGAACTCCCAAACTTGTCTTAATTTTTTGCTTTTACTCCAAGTTAGTGAATTACAAACTAAATTAAGTACCAAAAATAGTAATAAAAGTTTTCAAATAAATAAGCAAAATGTATTGAACATAGGACTAAAAATATGGTCTGTTAAGCAATTATCAAACTCTGCTATACTTAAGCATTTACTTATCTTAAGACCATTTACAAACTAGTTATAGTTTAGTACAATAATCTTTAAAACAAAGTTACAAGTTATCAAAGATTCCATCTAAGCTTCATGCCTAGTGTGAGTTGCTTTGCTGCGCATTCCTTGCTATCATGATCTCTTAGATCTAGTTTATAGTGTAATCGACTAGTTGATGTTTTCCAATGGTTTCCCCTTTGTATAATATGTTATTTCTTTCTCTCCATATTGAATATATTGTTGAAACAAAATTATTTTTGAGTAGCTCACCATTTTGTTTGAGTTCCTAACCTTTTTGGTAACGTATGCCATGACTCTATTCCATTCATATGCTTGACAGTGCTTCATTAAAAGATACAACAATATATTCCAAATAACTTTATAGAACATGCATTGTAAAAAGGGATGATTCCTATCTTCATCATCTTCTTTGCATAAGACACAAATAGGATCATAGGAGCTAAACCACCTATCCTTAGTTCTGATCCTATTTTCTGTAACTAGTCAGTTGATCAAGGAAGCTTTAGGGTTAAAAGTTTGTGTCCATAGTATTTCATACCATGGTACATTCTCCAAGTTAGTTATGTAAATTTTATAGCAAAAGTAAATAGTGAAATACCCTTTGGTATATGCTACTCAAATGATTATATTGCCTTTATGCAAATGATGAAGTTGAGATAGATAATTTGAAAGTTAAGAGGAGCCTCCATAGTTGCAATGACAAACTCTATAATGTATGAGTGAGGAAACTTTAGCATCTAAAAGAATTATATTCCTTAAGTGTAGGAGATCATTTCTCTTGAATAATGGAGTGTGAGCATTCTAGTTGTCATGCCATAACCAAATTTTCTCACCATCCCCAACTTGTGCTTAATCCAAGGTTATAAGAGGTTTCTCAATTTCAGCATACATGAGAAGTACCAAGAATGTTCCCTATTTATTTCCAACTACCATACATTCTAGTTTTTTTAGGTAAATTTCATTAATATGTTTGATTCCTATTGCTCTGTTATTAAAGTATAATATCCAAATACTTTTAATTAGAAGGATTTGTTTCATAAAATAAATAGGGACAATTCCAACCCCCCATCTTCTTTGGGATGAATATCTTCCTCCCATTTACCCTTTTCCCCTTTTGAAGTTTCTGCCTTACTAGACTATAAGAAAGCTTTGATACTCCTCTCAATCTCCTTGATGACTCTCTTCAGAAAATTAAATGAGCACTCTAATGGACATATAGACTATTCAGGAAAAAAATTGGTCAGAGTAAGCTTAACAACAAATGATAAAAACTTATTTTGCTAAAAATTGATTATTTCTTTATAGCATTCAATCAGAGGAATGTAGTCTTTAAATTTTTGCTTAGCAATAGTAATAAGAATGCCAAAATATTTGAATGGTGGAGATTGAATTCTGTAGCCAAATCTTTTGCTCAATTCAGATTGATTCCTCACATTAGAAGAAATGAACATATTACTTTTATTAGCATTAAACTTCAATCTAGAACAAGCTAAGAATAACTCCATAATGCCCAAGATTATTTTAATGGATTGGAAGTTAGACCACATAATAGCATAAAATCATAAGCAAATATCAAATATGTGATCCTCAACTCTTTACATCTATGATGGTGTTAGAACATGCCATTACAAGAGATGAGTTTGTTGATTATCCTAGAATTTGAATCTCCCCAGGACTTCTCATACAATCATGATTTCACTATTCAATTTAATAAGTAGATTATAAGACCATAGAAATTTCTTAATTATGCTAATATCTTTCTGAATATTATTAACATCTAATCCTCAATTGATTAATAGAAATCTCTTTGTATTTAAAACCCGTAAGATTGCTTAATTGATTTGTGAATTCCTTTATTAGGTTTGACTATAATCCAAAAGATTTATATTGACCTATTTCTAGGTTTACATGTAAATCCTTTCACTTACGGTAGTTATATTCATATGAAAGGATTTATCAATCTCAGTTCCATTAAATCATACATGAATCAACATACTAGCAATATTAATTCAAGAATAATTAATAAAACATAAATGAATCTCAATAAAACTAAAGAATGAATTAATTTAAAATTAAATAACCATAAGGTATATCCTGGGGTTCATCTAATCCAAGTACCAACAAAGGTTTAGTTCCTGATCATAAAAGACATAACATTAAACTAAAGGAAACCTGTAAAATTAAAAGAAACATGATGCAGTCCCTTTTAATCTTAGATAAAATCCACTTTAGATCAATGGTAATCCACTTAAAAACTATGTTTCTTTCTTTTTCTTTATGCTTTCTATCATCTTATGCCATCAATTCATGTTTTCTCGAGCCTTTCTTTTACCTGTTTTCTTTATATGGCATATGCTCACCTATACGATTGTATAAAATGATCATGTCGATTAGAAGCTCAAAATTTGCACACAGATATAGGACACAGGCATGTCTAAGGACCATGACAATATCTGGGACCACATAACCATCATATATTGCATGCATGAAACATGTCAATGTGGGTTTGTTTGTATAGACACAAGTGTGTCCACGTACATCAGCGTGTCCAAAGATCTTCTTTATAACTTGGTCAAAACATCTTTAAATTGCCCCAAACTTATCCCAATTCATTCTTTTTGCTTTGAGTAAGTTAACTACAACCTAAAATTATGATTAAAATCAATTAGATACAAAAATCAAAGATAAAAACTTTAAACAAAACGAGCAAAATGTAATAAATATAGGGTTAAAAATATGGTTTATTAAGCATTTATCACAAACCTAATATTCATTTGGATAGTGTCAACTATAGATCCCCAGATGGATAAACATATATAATGTTCCAATAGAATATTATTCCATAAATGGATTAGGCTACTTATCTAGCTTCATAGGAAATCCTATATTTATGGTTGAAGCCACTAGTTTTAAGAAAAGGATTGGATATGTAAGGATCCGTAGGATTATTAAGATGTAGCAACATTTACATGAAATGATTCCATTATTGAGGCTTAGACATAGAGAAATACTTATAGAGGACTTAATTAGGGTATCCTACTTCTCCTGGTTTAGAAAAGAAAAACAATTCCCTAGAAGTTCCTAATAAAGTGGGACGATAAGTTCTATCTTCTCCTATCTTCTCAATAGATCCCTCAGCCTCAAGTAAAAGTATTATAGTATTACAAGTGGACCAAATTGTTGCATTGGATGGTTTTACACTAGAAAATAGAAGAAAATCTAGTGAAAAGAGAACCAAGGATGTAGAGAGCCAAAACTCCCTCTAATGTCTATACTATCTTAAAATGTAAAAGGTATTAGTTCTTATGAAATAAAGCCTATTCTTATAGGCCTTTTGGAAGCTAAGCTTATGGAAGATAAATTTAAGAAGTTATAATTTTTGAAGAAACATTAACTTATTCTTACAAATTACAAATATAATGAAAACAGTCTTATTACCAATGCCTATGAATCGAGCAAAATAGGTACTTCGCTTATCTTCTCTTCTAGTCAAACTATACATCTTTTAGTCTTATTGATTTAAGAGAACACCAAATTCTTTGTATCCTTCATTCATAAAGTCAATCATGCTTTTAAAAGGAACTTGTTATGGGAAAGTCTTAGGAAGACTTTCTCCTTTATGGACTCACTATAGATTATCTTAGGGGACTTTAACTATAGCCTCCAAATCACTAAAGGAGAGGGTAACATTTGCTTAAAAACTTTAACAATGAATTTAGTGGCTATGTTAACTATATAGAAGTTACTGACCTTAAGTTTGAAGATAACTTTTATACTTAAAGCAACTAGCACGATGGAAGTTGGCTCATTAGAAAAAAGCTTATTAGAGTCTTAGTTAATTAAGATTGGTTTTTAAAATCCTAAAAAGATAAAGCTAGATTTATGAACCCTTTCTTTTCAAATAATAAATTCAAAATTTTTCATCAAGCCAGCCCAAAAGAATTCCTTTTTTATTAAACATATTCTTAGTTGAAGCTGAGGATTTCGAGGATGCAGTTGTCAGGGGTCTTCCTTTAAATTTCAGAGGTAAAAAATCTTTCATATATATAAGGAAGTTAAACACGATAAAAAGGGCCTCAAAGATCTAAACAAGAATAAATGCAATAACACTCAACTAGCCATCTCGAAAGATGAATATAAGCTTAATTGGATTTTAAAAGAGCTCTACAAGTAGCTTAAGCATTCTAATATGCAATTTTAACAGAGAATTGCTATAAACTTATTTACAAAAGTCGTTGAAGTGCATAATCCTTTGATTAAACAAAGGTCAAGGGTATAATGGTTTAAAAGAGAAGATTAAAAACAAAAAATTCTTCCACAAAGCCATCAGTGCTAGGAGATGTCACGACTCAGTACCACATCAGGCCCATGACAACCGCCACATACTCGGGCTAAGGAGATTCGCAGTATCCTTAATCCGACTATGTAAGGCTAACCGAAATATCCCTTTTTCTCTTTTTTTTTGAAAAATTTTGGCAGCACAACAGTTGTATTTTAAAAATCCCAAAACCTGCAAACGATTTTAAACACACT
>JAOQMP010000008.1:23865204-23879620 GCA_027563575.1 Erythroxylum pedicellare
AGTTAAGTCTCAGATCGTTAAGTTGATGTCCTTAACAGTCGGATGATTTTGACCTCGATCAGGGTACTTATCGATATTCAATGGGATGTTTAGGATAGCGAATAAGCTAGGCTTAACCCGATTTGTTTTAAACAATGTCTTCTTGTTGATTTTATAGTGATAGCATGGTTGGATGAGGAAGGGGAAGGCATCACAACGTAAGACCTTTGCGACCCAAGCTAGAGGAACATAGCGCCGAAGCCGTTGCAGAACCAGCAATAGCTATCTCTTCGGCTCATAGGCAGTAGCCTCACACCGTAACACCACTAGTAATAGCAAAGCCAGATTTACCATTGGTGCCGAGAGAAGCTCTGCAACAAGCGATGACATGGTGGGCACATTACACTGCGCAGTAGCAGTTTGGGGCTGGAGCGCCACAAATGCCACCACAAGTACCACCACCACAACAGCCAATAGCGGTACCTAGTCATACACCAAGGTAACACCCGATGCTTGAAATTTTAGGTTATATCAAAGAGGCAAAGAACCTCAGGTGTAGTACTTTTAATGGGTGTGGTGGTGTTACAGAGGCCAAAACCTGGATGAGGCGAACCGCAGAGACATTTCATTATATAGGAATGCCTAATGAGATGAAGCTGAAGTTTGTCATTTGATTGCTGGAGGGCGATGCTAGAGTTTGGTGGGAAAATGTCCAAGGAAGCTACCTTAATCAGATGACTTGGAGAGATTTTATCAGTGAGTTCAACGAACAATACTACACCAGATTTGATCGAGATCAGAAGAAGGTTGCCTTCTTTACACTAACACAAGGGAATAGGTCGATGCACGAGTTTGAGATAGGGTTGAGGGAGCTCGCCACTTATGTCCCTGAATATGTGGCTGATGAAGAGAATTTGTGTGTTCGGTTTGAGACAGGACTGCATTTGGCTATCCGGGATAGGATGACGGTTACCTCAACTACTACATTCAAGGAGATGGTACAGTCAGCTAATAGAGCCGAGAAGTTGGTGAAAGAGCGTGGGAGATAGTGGGAAGAAAGGAACCAAAAAAAGAAGGGAGGAGGTTCTTTCAGCCAGCAGCCTAAAAGGAGCCGTGATAGTTCAGCTCCGGGTAGTATTGGAGGTGCTACATCATCAGCTACCCACTTGCGGTTACCACGACCAAGGGATCAGAGCACTGCCCTACTACTAGCTCTGCTTCTCAAGCTCGATCATATCGTTCTTAGCAGTGTAAAAACTATAGAAAGGTACATACAGGCAGGTGTACAGAGCCGAGAAAGTGTTTTCAATGTGGAGACACAGGGCATCTGAGGAGAGCTTGTCCATGGCAAATTTGGACTTTGGCTTAGGGAGGTGATAGCTCAGTACATTCGGTGAGACACCGAGGGGAGACTGTTAGAGTGGGTGTTCAATCTTCTGGATCTACACAGAGGACTGGTGTGGGTAGCAGTGCACCGCTAGCCGGTCAGTAATACCTAGCTACGTGAACACAAACACGAGTTTATACAATAACGGAGGAGGACGTTCGAGCAAATCTGGACACGATTACAGGTATGTTCCGGATGAATATTTCTTTATTGTGTACTGTTATATTTTAAGGTTTGCTTGTATAGTATTGTTACACTCTTAAATAGTGTGAATGCTAACCTATAGTGTTAGAAGGTGTTATGTGTGTTCTGGGTAAAGATGCTAAAGTGTTGATCGACACTGGCGTGCAAAGGTCTTTTGTCAGTATAACCTTTGTTAAGGATATTCTTCATCCCCAGGAGCCATTAGATCCTCTCTCATTGTGGCCACTCCTCTTGGAGAGCAAGTGGCTTGCGATGAAGTATATACTGCTTGTGAGATAAAGATCGGTGATGCTGTATTAGAGGCAGATCTTATTCCCCTCGATCTCCGAGATTTTGAGGTGATATTGGGGATTGACTGGTTAGAAAGGTATCGCGCCAGGCTTAACTATTTTAAGAAAGAAGTGGAGTTTGAACCTCAGGATGGAGTTTCGATTAAATTTATTGGTAATCGACGAGTACTCCCGAGTTGTTTGATATCGGTGATCAGGGCTAAGACGTCAGGGATGCCAAGCATTCCTTGCACATATGATTGACACTTCGGCACAAAGGGTTGAACTAAGTGATGTCCCTATTGTGCGTGAGTTCCCCGATGTTTTTCCAGAGGAGTGACTTGGATTGCCATTTGATCGACAATTTGATTTCACTATTGACTTGGTCCTGGGGACGACATCAATATCTATACCACTATATCGCACGTCACCAACAGAATTGAAATAGTTGAAGATTCAATTACATGAGTTGTTGAGCAAGGGTTTCATCAGACCAAGTCATTCACCATGGGGAGCACCAGTGTTATTTGTCAAAAAGAAGAATAGGACCCTCCGCTTATGTGTTGGTTATCGACAATTAAACAGGGTTACTATAAAGAATAAATATCCACTTCCCAAGTTTGATGATTTGTTTGATCAGTTAAGAGGAGCCGTGATAGTTCAGCTCTGGGTAGTATTGGAGGCGCTACATCATCAGCTACCCACTTGCAGTTACCACGACCAGGGGGTCGGAGCATTGCCCCTACTACCAGCTCTGCTTCTCGAGCTCGATCATATCGGTCTGAGTAGTGTAGAAACTGTAGAAAGATACATGCAGGCAGATGGTATCAAAGCCAGTTCTCGAGCCGGTTGGACCAGTAGGAGGCTAGGCCTCCCTTATAAATGCGTTCTCCCAAGCAAGTGTGTGGGAGGAACAAAACTGTGAGGGCTTGGCTGGGCCAAGGCCCAAAGTGGACAATATCTGTGAGTGGATGATTTGGGCTATTACAATTTTATAAAGTTAAGGGGCCTAATTACAATTTTCAAAAGTCCAAGGACCAAGATGAAATTTTTTTTTGGCCATTCTCAAAGAATTGAAAAATTACAATTAAGTCCTTTAACTTTTACAAATTTTGCAATTAAGCCTATATGTACATCAACTTTTCCAATTTAGCTTTCTAAGTATCTAGTGAGTCTATAAATCATGTCTAATCACCTCTCAGGCATTAGAACTCATTTAATTTAACCACCATGGTCATATCCATTCAATGGACTCGGTTTTACACACTTAAAAGCTTATATGTTAGAAATTTCCAAGATTTCGCATACCGATGAACTCTAAGTTCAGGTAAGGGCACACAATATTATATATCACTAGCATACGCTCCAAAAGGATTCAATTACATCTTTGAACTCATATACAATCATGTGTATATCAATATACAGTAGTATCTCCAAATACAGAACAACACAAAAGGGCTCAGAAAGTCCGGTGTTACAGGAGAAATATAAATAGAATCACTTCTTTACAAAAACATAATTGTAAACTAGCTCTCACCCAATCTGACATGAGATAGGAAGCCATTGATTACTTCATTACTCTTAACTCCCACACTGATGGTTGTTTTTTAGTTTAGCTTCTAAGATCTTTTATCATTAACCATTTTTTTGAGGAAGTTATTAATGATCTTTTCAAACCCTTTAACAAGCAAGTTGTGAGAAGTTATTATTAATCTTAACATAAGTAACACAGATAAGTCTCTTGGCCTTGATGGATTAAACGATTGTTGCTTTGATAAACTATGACATCTTATTAATAGGATAGTCATTGATGCAATACTAAAATTCTTTGAAAAAAAGGAAATGCTTAAGAAGATCAATAAGATATTTATCTTTCTAATTTCTAAAACTCTACGTCAAAGTATAATCCAAGACTAAAGACCTATCTTTATTTGCAAAACCTTATATAAGATCATTGTTAAATTATTGGCTTATAGGATGAAAAATGTCTTGAATCCACTAATTAACAAGTCTTAAGGTGTTTTCATAGTAGGTTAATCAATGACAATTTATTAATAGCTTAAGAGTTATTCAAAATGTATAATAGGAAAGACTCTATCAAAAATTGTGCAATACAAGTTGACTTTTATAAGCCCTTGGATTCCATAATTTAGAGTTTCATAATACATATGTTGGTGGCACTTAGTTTCCCTATATTGTTTATAATATGTATAGAGAAATATATCTTAACCACTATTTATTGTGCATTGGTCAATGTAGAGCCAACCAATTTGAATAAAGAAGGGATATGAATGAGACAATGTGATTCATTATCTCCTTATTTATTTATCCTTTATATAGAATCACTTTTAAGGTTAATGGATCATAATATTAAGCTCGATGCAAGTTTCAAGTTTCATAGCACATAATAAGCTTAGGCTTTTTATCTTCTCTTTTTTTGATGACATATCAATTAGCATTCATGGTATCACTTCACATTTTTAAGGAATTATTTTGCCTCTTTGTCAATAAACACAAATGCCATATGATAGTTTTAGCAAAAGCTAAGAATCTTGCAAGTTGGATTTCTACTTTTTCTAAACCTCAACTTATGGATGCTCTCTTCACCTAACTAGGCTTGCCTATTTCAACTAAGAGGTTGCATCAAAAGTATTACGTTCCTCTTCTAGATAAGATATAAAGAAGAAAAAGTAATTAGTGCAATAAATCCTTATCTTTGCAACAAATCCTCATCTTTTACTATAAGAATACAACTGTTCAACTTTCTTCTTGGATCCCTACATACCTATTAGTCCTCTCACATTTTTCTCTCTAAAGGCCTAATTAATGCTATAGAAAAGATGATGAGAAGCTTAGTATGGTCTAGGGCTTGTGGTAACAAATTCTTAACCAAAGTGAATTAGGTTGAAGTCTATTTAGATAAAGTTAAAGGAGGTCTTAGTATCCTTACAATTAAACAAATTAATAAGGTTTTGTTAGCTAAGAGAATCTAGAGAATCCTAACAAGAAAAGAGTCCCTTTAATTCAAGTGGGTTCACTCCTAATATTTTAAGGGAAGAAGCTTTTAGGAAATGAAATCTAATCCCAGTACTTCGTGCTTTACATCTCAATTGCTTAAGACGGGAGATCTTCTCTCTAAAAATATCAAATTTATATTTAGTAAAGGACATGAAGTTCCTTTATGATTATATAATTGAAGCAAAATAGAACCTTTGCATAAAACCAATCTGATGCCTCATTTATTACATCTCATTCCAAAGAACTCCAAGGTGAATATAGTCATTAATAATAATGAGTGATCAAGTTGTTTTTGTTGAGCAATCTCCTACTTGCCATATTGTCCTAGGTTACAACCCCAAACATTAAAACAGAGGACTCCTATTATGGCCAAAACACCATTTAGATAATTTTAGCTACCCTTTTATAAGGAGTTGTTAAAACCTCACAATTAAAAACTAGCTTGGTTTGATACTATATGAAATAAGAAAATGCTTCTAAAGGTCTCCTTCATTATATAGCTATTTTTCTAGAAAACACTTGCTACTTTGGATAAATTGGTTTCCTAAAACTTGTCCTTACTTTACCTATTATTTAATTGTGAATTTGCAGTTGCAATACAAAATAAAATCCAATCCATTTGTAGTTTTAACGTCTCTAGCTATGACTATACAGAAATAGTAAAATGGTTTTATAAAAGGAAGAGGTGTTACTAAAGGAGATAAAAACAATCTTTCAAATAGCTTTTGGTTCCTTTTTCCACTTGCTAATAGTAAATGGATGCTCAAGAGTAAACCTAAAGATGAATGATTTAATATATGCTACAACATACCCTTGTAATGTTTATAATATATAATTCCATTAATTTTAGGATATAGATGGGGATAATAACTTTCAATTACTATCTTAGGTCTTGAAAACCTTATATTTTAGCTTGCTATTTTATTTTTGAGAGCTTAAAAGTTATAATATATTGTTTTCAATCAATTCATTTATTTTCTTAAAAAATAATTAAGTAAAGGTGCTAGTTTTTTTATACTTCCAAATTTTATTAGTAAGTTATCTTTTGCACTAAAAAAATGTCTCAGTCTAACTCTAATTTTACGTCTCTCTATTGTCTAACCTTTCGCTTCACTTCACTTCACTTTCTCAGGTGCTAAGAAACCCTTATCTCTAAAGATTCTACAATGGGTAATTCTTGTAATCTGAAGGAAAATGTTGAAGGAAAACAATTAGAAATACAATATGGTAGGATGAAGAGAACACTAAATATATTACAAAGTGGATATATAGTATTTAAGGAAATAATCCAACATAAAGGATTGGATCTATCAAAGGATTCTTTATTAGTGAAAAACGTTGATAATTATTCAAAGAGGGAGTAGAGAAAAAAATGAGCGACAAATTTGGGAAAATTAGAAACTATAATAAAGAAAGAGAAGAGAAGAAGAAAAATAAGCAATGTCAATTTGGGAGAATTGAAAACACTACCAAAAATGAAGAAAAGAAGAAGAAAAATAAGAAACGTCAAATTGGGATATCTAGAAACACCAATAAATGAAAGGGAAAGGAGAATAATAAAGAAGAAGAAGAATGCACATAGAGATGATGAGAGAAATAATCCAAAAATGATTAGGTCTATTAGGGGTGATTCATGGCTTTAAACAAACGCTGATTAAACTTAAAAGTAGAACTACCAAGGGGTAAATTTACCTTATATGTTCAAAAATAAATGCTAATACCTTACGTGAACATCCATTTAGCTAATATTGTTGCATGTGCTCCTTACATATATAAGGCTAGCGTAATTATTTAAAAAAATATTAGGTGACATCAAAATATGGTTGGTTAAATTATCATTTCATGATATTTCTATTTTAATAATTTATTTGAAAATATTTTTTTATTTTTATCTTTAGCTTACATATTCAAGAGGTCTTTCTTTGATAATTTTGTCCAGCTTTGCTTATAGAAATTTAATGTTAAAATTTAGTCATTAAGAACAAAGTATTATTCTATCTATGACAAAATGATCATCTAAATGTACTTGCTTTCATATTATCCATACTTCGTATTATGTATAAAAACCACAATGACATCTAATTTCAATTAAAGTTTATTACATGTCTAATGGGCAAGATAAATTCAAATATATTAACTAATTTTTTATTGGGAGATTTGAAAAGGAAGTTACTATTTTGTTGGGTAACTTTGTATAATGAGTGAATTTGTTATATATTTTTCACCCTATTTATGAGCCTTTTATTGGTGATAATGATACTTTAGGATAGAAAAACCTTGTGTTTTTACAATGGTCCTCATTTATTGAATTGATCTAATGCACACTCTTTCTGGTTCATCATTTTTATTCCTTTATATGATCAATCTCACTAGACTGTTATAGGTTACACGACTATTGGGAATAAGAAAAAACCTTTATTTTTTAAGGAACTGTAAAAAAAAAATAGATAAAGTGCAACCCTTCTCTTTCATGGAATTTTGGAGATTTCAATAAACTAAATACATTATTGTTAAATGATTCACCATACAAAGCTTTGTGTAATCTAATACATTCATTTTCCATTTGCAATATTTCACTATTATAGTCATGTGATTTTCCTTATTTCAAACATTTTATACAATCTTATTTGTGTGTCTTAACCTTCATTTTTAGGAATATACTAGAATATTTCCTTGCTTATACTAATTATATGAGATTAGTGATTCTACCTTAAGTATTCTCATAGTTGTTATTGTTTAGTTCTTGATCTTATACTATTTACTTATTTATTAAGGCTTCTATCCTTATCTTACTTCTATGTGCTTTAATTTATGGTTCTGAATATGAATGACTGGTGATATTTAAATGTACTTACAGTGATTAGCTGCAGCATTTAATATGCCTGATTTTCTTACTCATAATATTTATAGTCAACTAGTAATTACACAAACACACCCTTATTGGAGTTTTTAGTAAGGGATTGAAAGTGATTCATCTAGCTATAAGTCTAATTAGAATGAAATTGTGGGATTGTAGAAGCAGTCATATCAATTTTCATTTTTAAAAAATTCTCAAATTCTTGTTAATGTAATTATATAAATGTAACATTTGAATCTTTCTATTTAATACAATTGAGTCTCCTAGTTTGGTGATTGATTCCATATTGCAATTTTATGATATACCATTAACAATTTTATAAATAATACTACGTCATAAAAAAATAAATTTTCATCACATAATTAAAGAATGTTTCATACATAAGGGTTATAAGGAGAGAAACCATAGTACAATATGATTTTTTTTTCAATTTGATTCATTTTCTAGTGGTATCACCTTTGGCTCTATCTTTGTATTTCTCTATTGAATATAAAGTACGAAAGGGCATATGTGGTAACTCAATTCTAACATTGGTGGAAAAATGACTAATTGCTTCATCTAATTTAATTACTCATTTTGATACTCTTAGAGTTCTTATATCTCTTTAGGTGTTTGTCTTTGTTCTCTTAACTTTTACATGGCCTCTTAATGAGACAATGTATTTTAATAAATTTGATACTCTCGTATATTGACTATAAAAGCAACGAATGAACATTCTCGGGTGTTACTAGCCTCTCCCCCTCATATTACTAAGTAGATGTGAATGGCTAGTTAATTTCCTTTTTAAGCTCATCATTTTCCACGCTGACCCTATCTAAGGATGGCAATGGTTAGGGTTAGGCCCGACTTATTATTTTTAAAGAAAAATTCAAAAAGATGTCATTTTGTCATTGCTCGTTGGGCCCAGGCAGCTCATGACCAATTGCCAAGCCTAACCTTATTAATATAAAACTCATCGAATTCTTTAATAACTAATATATATCGCCATTTAACCTTCTTCAATAAGCCTATATGTCATATTACATTAATATCAAATTATAATAATGAACATACAGTGGTCATACTAGGTGTGTTAAGGATGACTTTCCAAACATTAACCCATATTTCCTCTTCACCATAATATATAAATAATTTACATAATAGAAGGCAAAAATGGAATAAAGACCCTTCAACACCACAGATTGAACAAATTTAGTAATATGAACACCTCTGTAGTTTCTTTTACTAAAAAATATTTGAGCAATAGCTCAATGCCCAAAAAAAAAGCAATTTTGTCTATTTAATAAGAGAATCTTTGTTAAAGTGGGATTATAGCCACAAGTTCCATATGATATATAATGCCAAAAGTCCACAGGTATAGATCTATATTTAAGAAGGCCAATTATAAGGATTCAATAAGAAAATGTTTGCATAAACTTGGGTAAGTAAAACCTATATTACAAGTTAAAATTTAAAATTTACATGGAGAAATCCTTACTGTCCATCTAAAAAGTAATTCCATTAAGGTTATCCCAGGCTACATCCCTCTTTAACTCCAATATTGATAAATTTTTTAGGGTAAGCTCTGTATATGTATCTTCTAGTATAACAAAAAATCTAGTCCACCCTACCTTCATTGCCATGCTTAATACCTCCTACTCCAAACCAATATGGCACAAAGAATAAACTTGCATATGTCTATTACGTTCAATAGGTCTATTTATTAAGATTTGTTATCTTTTTAAATCATCTTTATTGCTAAAACGTAGTATAGGATATACAAACTCCTTGAATACTTGGAGTTTAATATGTGGAGCTACCCAAATCTTCAATATGGCCTTATCTTTGCTTGATGAAGGTCTCTTACTTATCTTTCCAAAAATTTACTTGGTACAAAAAGAATTGGAAATAAAAAGTGTAAAAGATTTTAGAGAAATTTATTAATTTCATAATTTGAGCATGCTATATACCTATGTTTGAATAAAGAACCCAAAACTATGTGATGTTACAATAAACACGATTAACCTTATAGCTTTGTAGTTAACAATTTTTTATATAAGAGTGTACTAATCTATAGCATTTATAATGTCCTTTAAAAATCTAACATAAACATGGTTAGATACATGTTTGTAGAATAAACTGTTTTCATTTCTCTATATCATAACTATTAACACATAAACATATAACAAACCATTTATATTATTGTGTGCCTTCAGATAAGTGAAGATGTCATATATTTATAATGATTAGTGGTATTTTTGTAGATAGGCATGGTGTGGAATGAATAAATCTGTGGCATAATTTTTATTGAAACATGGTATTCTTTATAATCAGTAATGATATTCTCATATTAAAATTAAGTTTCATTTTTAATGAGTGATGATATTTTTATACATAGGCATAGTCTTTAATATATTGAGTCCTGGTATAGCTTATGTTGAGGTATGGTATTCTTTGTACTAACTCATAGTGTTTGTATTTTATAATATACATGTTTCTTAATTTTAATGATTGATGGTGCTTTTTATAAATAGGTGTAAGATTAGACATATAAAGTCCTAGTACTTTTTATAAATAGGTGTAAGATTAGACATATAGAGTCCTAGTATAATTTACATTAAGTTATGTTATTCTTTATATTCATTCATGATATTCTTCATATTCATTTATGTTATTTCCATATTAAAGTAACATTGTCGCTTATTTGAGATGAGTGATGTTATTGCATAGTGGTGGACATTTTTTATAGGATTTTAGTTTTGCCAATCTAAAGTGGTATTTTAACATTTGACTCCATATTATTTAAATTACTTTATTAGTTATAATATTTAATTGTGAAAATTATATTAATGAAGATAAATCATACTGTTACATTATTTCCTAAGCATTGCCCTTTTAAATTATTCCTAAAATGAGCACTTTACAATGAACGTACATGAATTTTGAAATATCAATAAATTAGAATAAAATTCCAGAATAATCCTTACATTAATTGTCAAACAACAATCCACAACATAATCCTTACATTATATACAATCATTAAATAGTGTTTCATATGTGTATTTTTATTCGAAGTTTGGTTATAAGAGGTAAGTATTTACAATGCAAAAAGTTAAAATCACTTTTCATCACCTGATCACAGAGGTATTTTGGAGTCTCAATCAATCTCCTTCCACTACAAATTATATATGTTGGCAACAATATAGTACATACTAAATGGTGCACACAATTTATAAACATGAGCCTATTGTAGTAAATGATCTATATGCATAATCCCTATAAAATTATTCCAAGGCATATCACAGGTAAATCTTACGGTCATCACTTTGTTTAGAAAAAGACATGCATACCCAAAATGTTAATTAACCTCTATAATTCAACTCAATAATAATGTCTAATTGGAAATTTTAATTTTACATTCAAATAGAGAAAAACGTAAGGCTTTTATAAGTTGTTCTCTTGTATTAGGAATTCTCTTGCATAATAGAAAGAAAATATGGACCAAAAAAATTTCTAATCGCATTACAGATTGAAAGATACCATCACCTACCATAATACATATGCCTACAAACCTAAACCAATATTCTATTACATTAGGTATAATGAAATAAGATCTTATATAGTAAAATATGGTACAAACAACATGTTGCAACCCATTAGTGCTCCACTTAGGTTCTCTTTAATGTCATCCTTTGCATGATTGGATTTGAATATCGTAATCTCTCCTCCTTATAACACAGTAATACCACCAATAATAGTTATGAAATATGGGGATAAAAACTACAAGAAAAATATATTCAACCCTAAATCATTACCTAATTCAAATAGAACAAATACACTTACCCAGCTAGTCGTGTAAACGTTAATGCCCATGTCCAAATCTTTGCTTATAATTCTCACATACTTGGAAACAATATATGAGAAATCAATAGAAGATAGTGATTTTCCCATATTTTCTTCCACCATTTTGTTTTTATCCACCTAATAATATTACAACATCAAATTCAATTCCAACATAAAATTTATTATTTCTTTTTCACAACCAAAGATGCTAAGTTTACTAATCGCAATATCTGAGTTTGTTATGTATCTGCCTAGATGAAGTCTAGGAATCACACTCTAAATAACAAAATTGATGAAAAGTTGCTAACAATTTATCAGCTATTCAGACCATAATGTATACCTAAAGAATCATAATGTTATAAAGGAAATTAAAAATTATTTTTTTCATTAATTGCCACAACATGGGCGTTCTTCTTAGCAAGAATTATTGCAGTAGGATAATGTTTTAATTCTATTCACTGTGATGTTCATGAACGGTTCAGAATATTACAAAGATTTCAATCTTTTCAGGACAATGTCACCCTCCAAGTTATTTATGCAATGGCTAAGCTTAAAACATGAAAGGACTTTGTTCAATGTTAGTGCAAACCTAACTTTTTGAATGATATCATTGTCACCAAACCCATAAGAACATTTTAATCAAAAATGTGTTAATGTTAAATAATATACAACAATTTGTGTATCAATATTAATTTCATCCTAGAGAAATTACTATCTTACCTTATTTTTAAACCAACTTCTCTTTAAAGGTGCTTAACATACACATATTTAAAAGTTGGAGCTCTCCTATAAGATATAATTTTTTCCTATATGGCACTAACTCTATGTTTGTAGCATCACCAACCTTTGCCTCTAGTCCACTCAGAATATTTACACTTATTTCTTAAGGTATAAAATATCTTTTTATCAAATTCATTTCTATAATTACAATTGTTCGGTTAGGATTTTAACTATATAATTTTACCTCTTCATTGAAGCCCATTTTTTTAATCTTTTATTATTTCTATTTGTTCCCTTGAACACCTATCATCAGCGTCTTCTTATGGTCCCACTCATTCATCAATAATGGCTACATTTAAACTAAAATATCAAATTTTATTAAAATTATAGTGTAAATCTAATGAAGGAATCTTCAATATATACCACTGTATTCAATGATTTTTTTATTTTCTCCTTAATTATTATCTCCTCTTGTTTATTAACAATCTCATCTTTATCTTTCTTTATCATCAACGTCTCCTCCTACCTCAGGACATCTTCTATATTTTATGTTTATCATCAAATTCTCCTCATACCTTGGGACAAGTTGTTCATTATTATTATCCATCATCAACAACTTTTTATAGTTTAATACTTCTTTTTTTCCATGTCGTTAATTCATGCGTAAACTAAAAATTATGGACATAATATCTACTACCTCCTATAAATCCTTGCACAATTTTTCGCTACTTTTCAACCATCATGATGCTTTATAAGGTAATCATTATTCTTAACAACCCTCTGTCTCTAACATAATTAAATATATTAATCAATTAATTTCTTCAAAAAAAGTTTATTCAAATTTTGCAATAAATTTCCAGCAATAACATTACCTTTAACTTCTTATACTCCTACTCTAGGACCCTATCAAAATCCAATTCCTAATTGATGTTGACATCATTCCAAGCTATAATCCTTGCAATTTTTGCAACTTGAATAATCAATTATGAATAACTTATCAAGATAAAATATTTGTAAAAAATTAATTTTTAATTAATTACACATTCTATACAGGTTTATATATCAATTAACAAATTTTAATTTTGAAGGACGTATAGCTCACCAACAATACAAATACGCATCCACCTATGCCAGGTATAACAAATTTGGCCTCTATAGTTTGCTAGAATCTATAAGCATACTTGCAAAGATGGCTGAAGATCAAATGTTCCCCACCAAGCTACTCACAGTCATTAACATTAACTATAGCATCCAATAGTTACATGACGATACCGCAATTGGCATTTGGGTACAAAAAAATTTCCAGTAGTTATAAAATGAAGTTATACTAGAAACATTCCTCTGTCTGCATACCCCTTGCTCTCTCAAATATGCACTTATAATCTTTGATTTTGTACTCCTCTTAAAACTCTCATTGACTTTTATGTATACTTGTCCTCTTGGTCTTTGATAAGATCTCATCTTGACTAATTATTTGATATTATCTCCTTTGTTTTAGATTTATTTTTGTGTTTAAATGTTAAAATTAATGTTTGTTTTATTTTAGGAGATGAAAAGTAGAGATTGCATCAAATTGGAACTCTATTGATGATAATGACAAATTTTGGATAAAGTGAATAGATTGGTACAGTGGATAAGGCTGATCACTTGAAGAGTTGGAATTCAGTTGGAAGACTTCACCTTATCCCTGTCATAAAGGAGTTTGATTTTGAATTTTTTTAGATAGACATCTTTACAAGTTAGAGCTAGATTAGGATTAGATTAGAAAACATTATAAAAAGGATGTTTCTCACAACAACAAAGAAAGGTTCTCGATTCCTTCTTTTTTCACAATTCTTAGTTTTTCTTTTGTTTTTTTTATTAAACTCATCGTTCTGATTCAAGGGGATTCAATACTCTAATCATAACCTTTTGAGGTTTTATGTTTCAAACTTTTATTCACGTTTAATTCAAATATTTCTTGTTTTAAGTTCCTATATTTCATGAATGATTGATATTCTATTAATTTGACAATTTAACTTAATATTGATTATTCTATCACTATCTAAGAATTAAATGATTTGTAATTTTCATGAAGGAATGGTACAAGTAGCAAATAAGTTATTTATGAATTTTCATATTTAACTTATGATAAACAAGAAAACTAAATTGAATAGTTGC
>JAOQMP010000008.1:23880642-23897254 GCA_027563575.1 Erythroxylum pedicellare
CCACCCATCGTCACAGTCTCACTCACGCAGCTCTTTGCCAGCAGTAACACCACACATACCAAACGCAACCCTCCAACCCACGTAGCTCTCTTGCTACCAGCACACAGACAGCCCTCTCCACTGTATAGCACTCACGCAGTAGTCTCCCACACAAGCCTCCAACACACACAGTAAGCCTCCTCCCCAACACACCAACAAGCTCTCCTTCCACCCACAAAGCACGCACACTAGAGAATTTCATAAGCCTTCACGCAGACATCTCCTCCCACCCACGCCATAGCAATAACGTTGTCCAACTCATTACTACTTAAGCTTCAAACAGTAATGCCGCAACACCACACAACAGCAGCTCTTCTCTACCAATCACCCACCCACGCCCCATTTATTTATTTATTTAAATTTTTTAACTTTTATTTTTACTTTGTTTAAATTATTTTTATTCTTATTAATTACTTTTAATTTATATTTCTTTTAGTTTAATTATTATTCAGTTGTTGTTAAAGTTTTTCAAGTAATTTTTATTCATCTTGTTTAGTGTAATGGGGCGTTCTAAGGCTACTACCAAGACCGCAATAAAAGACAATTCACCGATGAATGTTAAATTTGCTAAAAGCTCTGAAGTCAGTAACAAAAGGAAGCGTGTGTGGATAATTTTCATATACTCACAATTCAGGGGAGTCCTCTATTTTGTGCTTTATTTTTTTGATTATCTTTACTAAGTTGTGAGTATCTTATGTATACATTAGGGACAATATATGATTTAGGTGTGGTGGACCAAATGTTTATATTATATTGAACTTTGTCATTTTGTTTAGACTCATGATATGTTGATTCTTATGTTGATTATTCCTCATGATAGCTTTATAATTTTCTGATTATTGTTCATGAATAACTCTTAAGTTAGGATACATTTTTGGTTTAAAATCTAATGTACGAGAAAGACAAGCATAATTAGGGTTTTCATTATATTTTTTCAAGTATCTCATTGGTTTTGTTGAATGAAAGTGTGCAAGAATTAATGCAATTTTTGACACCTACGTGAGCTTTGAGCCTAAAAGCGTTCATCACATATGTGCTCATATATATATCTTTTGTTGTGTGTTATTAAACATAGCTTGTCTATGTTAGAACTTGCTTTTGAATACGTGTTGAGACCACATTTTTTATGAATTTGTGTATAAAGATGATGAGGGCATTTAAGATAACCATTTTTTGACCTAAACAAGCCTACTTTAATTTTTATCCCTAGAAGAATAACTTGAGTCTTAACCTTTCTTTCTTGCAAAATAACCTTGTCACGAGCCGAATTTACCCTTTTTGTTGTTGATATTCTTAATAATTTTGAACCCTTAAATTGAAGGAATTGTAATGAGCTTATTTGCATAGGATTTTGACTATTTCCATGAAAAGTTAATTAGATTATTCAAGTTGCATTATTTTGATTTTTTATAGAATGGAGGAAAAAAAAACAAAAAAGCAAAATCTCCTTTTTGATATTTTTATTTTAAAAAAAGAAAAAAAAGATATTTTATTTGAATCAAGTGAGTTTTGATTTAAGTTGATACTTGTGTGGATAAGTTTGTATGATTCCCTTGCATTTATTTTGCCAAAGAGTTCCTTTTTTCATACCTTACCTAAGCCACGTTACAACCCTTATAAATCCCCTTTGATTTATACATTAGCTTCATTTTGTTTAGTGGTGGAGATATGATTCTTGAGCAAGCTTATGGAAATAACTCACTATGTTTTGATTTGAGAGCTTAATGAACCCTAAATGCTTTGAGCGTATAGAGTGAAATCCTTGTGAGGGTGTCTAGTCCTGTTCATTTGATTTTGATTTTAATGGAATTGATGAGATGTTATGTTTTCCTATGAGTGCTTATTCTCTTGATTTTTATTTTATCTTAACTCTTAAATGTGAATTAGCTTTTGGATATTTTTGGATGACATGAAAGGAGATCAAAGGTTGTTGTGAAGATGATTAATATATTGAATTGATGTATGCTTGAGGACAAGCAGGAGTCTGGTGTGGGGGAATTTGATAAGATCTCATTTGACTAATTATTTGATATTATCTCCTTTGTTTTAGATTTATTTTTATGCTTAAATATTAAAATTGATGTTTATTTTGTTTTAGGAGACGAAAAGTAGAGATTTCATCAAATTAGGAATTTATTGATGACAATGACAAATTTTGGATAAAGTAAAGAGATTGATGTAGTAGATAAGGTTGATCACTTGAAGAGTTGGTATTCGACTGGAAGACTTCGCCTTATCTTTATCATAAAGGAGTTTGATTTTGAATTCATTTTAGATAGATATCTTTACAAGTTTGAGTTAGATTAGGATTAGATTAGAAAACCTTATAAAAAGGATGTTTCTCACAATAGAAAAAAAAGCTCGAATCTTACATTTTTCACAATTCTTAGTTTTTCTTTTGTTTTTGTTATTGGAGTAAAAGCTACGTGTGGCTAAACTCATCGTTCTAATTCAAGGGGATTCAATACTCTAATTGTAACCTTGTGAGGTTTTGTGTTTCAAACTTTTATTTATGTTTTAATTCAAGTATTTCTTGTTTTGAGTTCCTATATTTCATGAATGATTGATATTCGATTAATCTGACAATTTAATTTAATATTAATTATTCTATCGCTATCCGAGAATTCAATGATCTGTAATTGTCATGAAGAAATGGTGTAAGTAGAAAATAGGTTATTTATGAATTTGCATATTTAACTTATGATAAACAAGAAAACTAAATTGAATAATTGCAGGTATCTCAAGTATTTAATTTAAGGTTTAGTCTTTTTCACGAAGCTTATTAATATTATTTATTTGATATGGAATGCTATGACACCCAATCAATAGATGATAAGTTTTGGTTTGAATGCTGGGCTTGAACCAATTTGTAGCACCCTACCCTTCCAAGACACGTACCCGATATCCTGAGTGATGTCCGAGTGCGTACCCCGCAAGGATGGCATACTAGAATAGTCAAACTATTGAAAACTCAATACAAACTTTTTTTTCAAGTAAGTAGAAATCAATATTCAAATTTGGGCCCGTACTTTTATTTCATAACACCAAATCACAATCATAGAAAAATTATTAAAAATACTTATGCATAAGCGAACTGATTCCGACCTCTATCTCTTACTTGTATGTCAGTGACTATACTCCCATTAGCTTAACGGGGTAACTCATTAGAGCCTGAAAAGTATTGCAAATTTTGGGTGAGTTTTGCAAACTCAGTGAGTGACCATCCTCGATGGCTCACTCAATCACATAACACATACAATTCATATATCCACATAATTCACATCATTTCAGTATTAATCATATTGAATCACTTACACTTGATCAATCATTTCATATTTTACATTCAACATATATCACATTCAGAAGTCTTTCAAATCATTATAATCATTCATATCGAGCATATGCAGTGCACATGAGACTCACTTTCAATTTGTTACTTTGTTGTGACCAAGTGTCTTTTTTACCGGCTCATATCCCTTAGTGGATATCGAGCCGCCCATATCCCATACTGAGCTGTATCATGTAATGTCCCATATCTCTTAGTGGATATCGGGTATATTCACAACTGAGCCTAAGGCTCTGATCGTAGTATGAGCTTTAAACTTTTTTTCACTGATGACTCTGGTCACAACTGCCTTTATCTTTCATACATTCATGTAATGGAATGCATCAATCACATATGATCACTCAGTCACTTTTATATATCATCGGACCTTAGTCTGGCATTCAACAATTAAGTTGAGAATCCTTTTTTCAGTCATATGCACATTTGCATGTTTCTTCATAACTAGGTCCAACATTCAAAGATCACATTTAGAAGCACTTATTTCATCATGTTCATATACAAGTAGCACTTTAATATTGCATTCAAGCATCAAAAACCTCGGACCATCACTGTCCAGAATCACACAATCAAATCACATTCGCATCTCATTCATAAGCACTCAAATTATAACTTAAACAAAACAAACAATAAAGTAAGACCATCTAGGTCTACTCATAGTACACTCTAGATTAACATTTTCTTCCAAGATCTGGAATCGTTTGAATATGGATGTTTATCCTGCATATCAGAATCATGCAATACGCACATTGAACACACATTATTAATAATTATGCAATCACATACATTCAGTTTTACTCATATGTATGTGTGTAATGTATGTTGCATGCTCAATGACAATCCTTAGTATATTATCTAATTTCACATCTTATGCTCCTTTTTATATCATAATTCAATCACTCATTATTTATTTTCTAGCATTATTTACTCTTACTATCAAATTCTCATTCACTTTAACTTAATACACTTTACTCCTCTTCTTTGAATCACAACCTCAATCATGTGAATATCTATATTCCCAAACAAACTCATACCTTTGGTACTTTGATATTGACAATTCATTCACTAATGTTATTCTAACATTACAAGATTACACATTATCCAAACTCTCCTTTCTTCTTATAAATTTCTCCAAATTTCTAAACCTTTGGGTCTATTTTCCATGATCAATTAGACAATACAAATGAAGTAATTTGGCAACACTTTCTTCTAAAACATTTTCCCATTGTCTTAAGCTTATAATGACATCAAAATTATTCAATTTGGTTTAGTAATCCGAAAGTGATACCTCAAATATTTTCGGACTATGCTTACACTGAAATAATACACTATACTCAACTTCCATCCAGAATTTGAAAGTCTTAGAAAATGAATTAAAATTTGACCTATTCATATGATTTGTAGCCCTATTTCTCTAGTTTACTCAAAATTAAAAATCATCTCATTTGGATGACTATAGAACAAGATATTGTCAAAATACCAAAGCTTACTCCATGAAATCTGTCTAGTTATCAAATTCTATTTAAGAGTATAGTGTCATGATGTGACAATTAAGTTATGGTCCAGCAATTAACACTCACGGGCATGAGAGAGAGGGGTCACGGGTGTGAGGAGAGGAGTCACAGGTATGAGAGAAGAAAAACAACAGTCGCACTCTCTCACTTCGAATCCTCATAACTTCCAATCCAAAAATTTCAAACTTTTTGTCATTAAAAAGCTCAAAGAAAGATCTACAACTTTTATGAAGACAATTTTATCAAAATCTCCCTATATCAATACAGTTTAATCATGGAAATTTCAGACCACATTTTTACCCCTTTTTCTCAGCTTTTTCTTCATCATTTCCGTCACAATATTATCACTCAATCTCTCTCAAATGATTTCAGATGCTAATATTTTTGGTGGATATGTAAATCAATGTGTTTCAAATCTAATGGTTCAAGTCCCACATCATTTGGAGGTTAGGAGAACAAGATATTGCCAAAAGATCGAAAGTTGTTAGGAGTTTTTATCAATCAAGGAAGTTGCGATCGTGCATGAACACGATCGCAAGTTTGAAATCAACATTCAGAGTCACGATCGTGCTTCTTCAAGATCGCGATTCTCCAGCCAAAAGAGGAAAGTCGTGATCGTGCCAAAGCATGATCATGCTTTCCCATCCTTTCTTCCAGAAATGTGATCGAGTAGAAACACGATCGCGAGTTACCCTCTCCTTCCAAACCTCTGCATTTTTTTTCTTCTTCTTTCTTTTATTCTTAATCAACTTCTCTAACTCATCTCTACTACCTTTTTTACTTCCATGCAACAAAATGATTCACAATCCACTCTAAAAATCTAGATTGAAGCACGACATTAAAAATTAGAAAATTCATCTCTCATCTTTCTCATTTTCTGCATTTCCTTCCATTGCTAAATTTTTTCATCTCATGTATATTTTGCATTTTCCTCTCTAACTTCCATTCCACTCTAATATTTCACAACAAAATCCAAAATCCATACTTAAACAAAATTATCAAGAACAGAAAAAGATCATTTACGCATTTCGCCATTTTTTATATTTCTTCACTGCTGCACTTTTTCATCTCTTGTACATTTTCCATTTTCTATATTCTCTTAAATTTCTTCCTATAACTATCATTTAGGCAATCTTTTTCATCTCATAACATCATCTTACAACTATTTTTCAACTCAAAATTCTTTTTTTTTTGTTCACCTCTAAAACTCTCAAAACTCACATACATGCATGCATATATACACAGTGAAAACAGAGCCCTCATGTCTGTTTTCTTCAAAAAGTTTTTGCACCTAGTTAAACCTATTTTCTAGGATCTTTCAACTCCAAATATCATTTCTACAACCTCTTACAACATTTTATTATCAAAACCGAAAAATCAACAAATCCACATTTCCATCTTATATTCACGAAGAATATGAAAAGTGTATATTTTTCTCATGAATATGGAATATCAACCAATTCACCAAATTTAATACATATATCAACAATTCATAAGGATTTACTCAATACTTACTTGTTAAATCTTCTGCTTCGTCAAAATCTTAAGAAGCCCTAATCTCCATGCAACTCACTTACATCATTATGGAAGTTGACAAGTTTCGATTTTTCTTGAGGAAAATGAAAGAAAACTGAAGTTAAGAGTATTGAAAGGTAGACGAGAACAAGGTTTTTCTTTTGTGGAGTTTTGATGAAAAACTCTATGTAAAGGAACAAGCTTGAAGAAGACAACCATGAAGAAGATATTTTTAAGACAAGAACAATACTTGGTCTTTCAAAGTAACTATATGCTAAAAGTTGAACTAGATAAGTGACACTTGTCACTTATCTAACATCTAAGGCTCTAACTAAGTTTTTATTGAACTAGTCACATATCTCCCATCTTTTCATTCCAATTATCTCTAAAATTCTTCAATATCATTTAACTCTCATCTTTATTTCCATTCATTAATTTACTCACCAAGTGGCATTTTTCCTAGTCCAATAATATCCAATAATTTCATAAATTTCTCCTAAAAATTCCTCAAAAATTCTAAATCCATAAATTCACTCTCCAAATTGGTTTTCCATGCAATTAAATCACAAATTCTCAATATAAATCACCTTTCACATATATCAATCAATTATACACAGAATGTCAATGAATTCATGTACAATCATTTCAATATATACAAAGGTCAAATTCACGTGTATGTATGCTAATAATATGCATGAGCATAAAAAATGCATTTTTCTTAATCTCTCATTGATCTCACATGTACTATAATTTTAGGTTTTAACTCTTAATATGGAAACGGGATGTTACAAATTAGATTAGAAAATTTTGAGACTTATTACAGCTATCTTAATATGTTTCAGACTAACTGCCTGAATCGTGAAAATATTGTTTTTTAACTTATGATCAATGTTACAATTAGATGAGATCTTTCCCTTGAATTGGAATATGGTAATCTTGACTTTCACATATTTAAATTCAGTTGAATTAATATGTTTTCATCTTAAATTTAGTTAATCAGTTATTTAATCAAACCCCCCACCCATTTAATTTTATTGCTTGAAATTAAGAAACCAGTGTTTAATTCTCTAGGTATTCGACTTGACTCCACGACTACTACATAAGTTTTGATAATCGGTATTATTTTAGGGGCTTCAACAACCCAACCAATCTTCCCTTATTTTTAATGATAGCTCATCCAAATCAAATCAATTGTACAACTAGTAATAGATGTCCCTCTTTACACTAAACCTCTTTATCTCTTAAAGTTCATTGAATCTTATATCGTTGACCAACTTTAGCTACCTTGGAGTAAGGCTCTACATCAACTTAAAGACCTTCTCAAAATAACAATGCATTTGAAAATCTATAAATACTCATATAATATATTTATAATCAAATAATAGTAATACTTAATTATCAAACTATAATAATTTAATTAAATTCATTTCAAATATCGTGCTTTTTTCTTTATGCTGCCACTTCGTTAACTTGTCATGTAGGCCACAACATCATCCCCAACCTATAATTTAAAATCAAATTAAATTAAATTTACATCATCACCATATTAATTTTTAATAAAAATGCGTATTGATTACCTTCTTGTTTGCCTTTATGACCTTCCTCTATCTTTCTTGTAGAGAAGATGGTGATCTAACTATAGCTTTTTTCCTTTTTTTTGAAATAGAAAAATAAAAAAATAAATATCAATAATACCAAACCAAATATTGTAACTAGATATAACATCTATGAAAGTCAAAGCATATTTTCTAATAAAATCCATAACATACCATAAAAAGCACAAACCAATAACATCTCATTATCCTTTACTCTAGATCTGATTAACTAATTCATTTTTAATCGATTAAACAGCCTAAAAACTATGCTATAAATGTTTATCTAAAAAAATATATTACAAAGATAATATAAAAACATAGAAACTCTATAAAGAGAGAGAAAAAAAAGAAGAGGGGAGCGACATTGTCTACTTACCATATCTACTACTGAGTTGTTCGGCCATTGTGTCAATACACTAACTACCTTACTGAATAGGCATCTAAAACACAATGAGTTAGGAGAATTAAGGAAGACTTAAGTTATTTGCTTTGGGGTTTTATTTGAAACTAAGAAATTGAAGAAGACAATGACGAAGACTAAATTCTAGTTAGTGTCAGGAATTATTTGCAGCTTCTCAAGGAAGCTTTCTATAAAGAAAATTACTCTGTTACCTATTACAATGTGAATTACCTTATAAACATATAATGAATATAGTTGAATATGGCTATATGTTTGTCTATCTACAAGAAAACCTATTAACGGATATGGTTTGGTACATACACGTTTATCAATTTATGTACTTTATTTTTTAAACCTGACATGAGCAAGGTCAAATATACAATGGTTTACTAAACCATGTTCATTTCTCTCTGTCATAAACATGATTTAGCACATGGTCATATACCAAATCTTGTCTTATAATATATTAAACATGATTTAGCACACAGTCGTGTCCTAAATCATGTCTTATTATATGTTAAAGCGTTACTTTTATATAATGCATAGTATTTTTTGTATATAGTGATATAAGATTTATATAGTCTAGATATAGTTTACATTAAAATAAGGGTTTTTTAGTACCCAGTCATGGTATTTCCATATTAAAGTAAAGGTGTTACTTTTTCTAATATGATGATATTTTTAATATAAGTTTGATATTTAATGTATCAAGTTTTGGTATAGTTTGTATTAAGGCATGATATTTTTTGTACTTAGTCATCGTGTTCTTATATTAAAGTGTAGATGTTATTTTTTTAATAAGTGATTGTATTTTTTATACATAGGCGTGATATTAAATGTATTAAGCTTTAACTTAGTTGATATTTAGGCATGGTATTTGTCATATTAAGTCATGGTATTCATATATTAAAGTTTAGATGTTACTTATTTTATATTGAGTGATGGTAAATTTTTTTACATAGGTGTGGTATTGAATGTACTGAATCCTAATATAGATTGTGTTAAGGTATGTTATTTTATCCTCATGTCATGATATTCCCATATTAAATTAAAGTTATTACCTATCAAACATAAGTTATGGTGCTTATATACAAAGGTTCTGTATTCCGTGTAATGAGTTTTAGTTTATTTTTATTGAAGAATGGTATTATGGATTAAGCCTAGCTTGAAAATTCTTTTCTACCTCAAGTGCAATCTTAATCAGGCTTCAAGCTACTTGAAGCCTATTCAGACTAAATCATATAGCCTAAGCCCAAAATTAATTGAACTCTGATAGCCCAAAACTTGATATGTCAAGTCAGGTCTAAAAATATGACATTATACCCCTATCCATTTCCATAGGCACACCATATATCCATTTCCTAGTTTATTGACCGCAACTCTAAATCAATCATAGTAAAAACAAACATATAGAATAATGAATGTAAAAACCACAATAATTCTTCTATCAAGATTATTGTTGCCATCGCCACCTTGTTTATTCAGTGTCTATGCTTTATGCTCAAGCCTAATAAGCAATGGATGTTAATGTTAATGGAATCTATTTGTCAATGTCATTGGTGTTTTGTTCTTTTTTATGTTTGGATTTTGGATGAGATAAGGCTTGGAGAAACTAAAATTAAAAAAAAATTGGAGGCACAATAGCAAAACAAATGAAAAAGAAGGATGGGAGAAAAACTATTAGAGAGAAAAGTTTGGAGGGGAGGGGGAGGCAACGATAAAAAAGGAAAGAAAGAAAATGTAGGTTTTGTATTTTTATTCATTAATACAAAAAATGACATCATTTTTTAGTTTCTTTAGTTGTAACAACCTTCTCTGATAAGGAGATCTTCCATCAGTCATCTTTATGCAGATATTTTATATATTCTCAGCCTTTCTTCAGTGTTGAAGAAGATCGATACATCCAAAGGCATATCAATGATGGTAAGTTCACTAATCTATCTTGCAAGAAGCTAATCTTCAAAAATCTTCCTCTTTTTCTTTTGACTAAAATAATTTGGTCTAATTAACTTAACCTTTGAGCTACCATCAATTGTTTGCTTGCAATCAAAGATAAGTTAACAAATACTGACAAATTGTTAAATACTCAAACCTCATCAATTGTTGCTCACTTTTCGAGAGACTGAAGAGAATGCATAACGACTATTCGTCAATTGTAGTTTTACCAAAGAAATCTAAAAAGCACTCTTGAGAAGATGTTTAATTATTGAGGATTTAACCAACTTGAGCAATATCAAAGCTTGGTACTCAAACAGTAGATGCTCTAACAAAATTGCCTATAGGTGCTTCTGGTTGGTTCTATCTTTTATAGTCACAACAATATGGGATGAAAGCAATAGCATAATTTTTCATAATAGGAGTCTTCCTAATGAACAATTTTACAAGAAGCTCATACAACATGTTACACTCCAAATCAATATATAAAAACATAGATTTTAGGATGAGCAATATCTTCTTTCCTATTAGAATGTCTAGTTTCCTATTCTTTAAAGTCCTCTATTTTTGGCATTGTATTTTGGTTGTACATTTGGTATACCTTTTAAGGCTTAATTATATTCTTCTTTTCTAAAAAAGTTTGAGTTTTAGATCGGGTTGAGTCATAAAAATGAAACTCAAGCTCGAGCCTGGCTCAATATTTGAATTCCTTTTTAAAATAAAGATTAAATCAACTTAAATCCCAATCAATTCGGGTCATGCTTGTTGAATTTAAGCTAAGTTGATTCGACTGATCTAGTCTCGGACCCTTTTGCCAACCTTAATATTTCCATATAAAAATGTAGGTTTTACTTATTTTATATTAAATGAAAGTATTCTTTTTAAATAGGCATGGTATTGAATGTATTAAGTTATGATATAGTTTGAGTTTAGTCATGGTATTCTTTGTACTGAATCAAGTATTCGTATATAAAAGTGAAGTTATTACTTATGTATAATGAATGGTAGTATTTTTCATAATTAGGTATCATATGGGATGTATTAAGCACTATTATAACTTGTATCATGGCATGATATTCTTTACACTCAATTCTAGTATTCCTATAAGAAAGTGAAAGCGTATGTAATAAATTATGATTTTTTTTGTTCATAGACATGATACTAGATGTATGAACTAGTGTTATAGTATGAATTTAAGCATAGTTATTGTTACGCTATTTTTTTATATTCACATTTTAAATTTAAAAGTGTCACTTATAAGTAAGGAGTCAAGTGATGATATTTTTCTACACTGCCATGACATGTTTTTTATTACATGTTGGTGGTGGTATTTTTTTTACATATGATTTTTGCAATCTAAAGATGTCGTATTTAAATATTTGAATCAAGATTTTTTAATTTTTTTGGTTGCAATATTTAAGTGGGGAAATTATGTCAATGGAGTTGGATGATAACATTATAGAATTTCCTAAGTACTACCCCTTCAAATTATTCTCAAATTGAGCATTTTCCAATGGATTATAGCAAAATGGAATATTTGTCAATTGGTTACATAATTTGTTTTCCTTGTCAGAAAATACATATTTGGAGAAACACAACCTATGGGCAACAAAAAACATATTAAAGAATATCACAACATAATTCTTATATTAATTTCCAAATAATAATCTATAATAAAATCCTTATATTGAACCATAAATAACACTACATTATCTAGAAAATACTATTGCGTTACATAAGTATAGTGCTGAATGATATAACATATACCAACATATATTAAATAGATAGAAGTACACTTACCAAAATATACTACACTCAAGATTGTCTATTGATGGAGAAGTAGTGCTTAAGTACTTGTCAATTGATTCAAATATTTAAATATTTGAATTAAAGTTTTTTAATTTGTTAGTTACAATATTTAAGTGGGGAAATTATATCAATGGAGATGGATAATAACATTATATAATTCCTAAGTACTACCATTTTAAATTATTCTCAAATTAAGATTTTTCCATTGGATCATAACAAAATGGAATATTTTTCAATTCATTCCATATAGGCAACAAAAACCATATTAAAGAATACCACAACATAATTCTTATATTAATTTTCAAATAATAAGTTATAATAAAATCCTTGTATTATACCATAAATAACACTACATTATTTAGAAAATACTATTGCATTGCACAAGTATATCGTTGAATGATATAACTTATAGCAACATATATTAAATAGTTAGAAGCACATTTACTAAAATATACTACACTCAAGATTGTCTATTAATGGAGAAGTAGGGCTTAAGTAGGGTGATCTAGTTAAGGTGTCAAGATTGCTCATTAGTGGCAAAATGGAGTTTAAGTGGGCTAATCTTACAGAGGTGCTAGGATTGCTTATTGGTGGCGAAATTGACTTATATAGGATGGTCTAGTTGAGTTTCTAGAGAAAAGCATGGAGAAAGAGGGGACAACTTCTGAAGTTGCACTTATCTTCCTCCATCATTGACATCTCTTTATGCCTCAAAACATCTTATAATTTTTTAGGTCCGTCATTAAAGTCTACTCACACCTTAGGATTGGTTATTCATTATATTTCTCCATCATCGACACCTTCTCATGCTTTGGAACTTCTTCTCTTTCCTAAAATAAACTAAAATATTAATAATTTGCACACAAACCAAAAATTATAGACATATAATGACCCAGTAAGTGACATTCTCATTACCTTTGTATATATTGGATTTGGTGATGTAGTCATCTTTGATAACATATCTCATAAATATATATCAAATGCTATGTCAAAATAAATCTATTAGAACCAAAACAAATTAACTTATAAACACCATAATAAGAGAAGAAGAAGGGAGTGACATTTTTTATTTACCATCTCTATTATTACTGAGTTATCAATCAGTAAGTAGATACACCAACTACCTTATTGTATAGGCATTTAAAACATAATGAGTTAGTTTATTTAAGATAGAATTGGATTATTTATTTTAGGATTAAGAAGATGACAAAGAAGACATTTGAGCAAAAGGTGATTTCAGACTTCTCAAAGAAGTTTAGTAAGATTTACTCATTAACTCATTACATTATAAAATTTTGTAACTATATTTACCACTATAGCACCTATTAAAAAATATTGATTTGAAAACTGATGATCACAGATGGCCACCAATTATTGAATACCTAGTCTAGTCCTTGCATTAATATTTACATGCATAAACCAAAAGTGGGTGTGCTTTGTTATTACTAAAGTAATAACTATCCTTTTAATTTTTTAGTAGGTAATATCTCGTTATAGTACTTTTACTTTTATATTCTTTTAAAGTTAAATTTTTTTATTTCAATCCTAATTAGAAATCCATTTCCTCTTTTATTTTTAAATTTTAAATTCTATAATATACAAAATCCAAAACATCGTTTACCTTATTTCTCAATTTTTTTAATTAAATTGCAATTGATTATTTCTACCCTATTTATATCATGGATTTGCTAATTTTATTCTTTATCATTCTTATCCTGAATCAACAACCCTTACATAAACAAATGCAAACATTGATGCATACACACACAAATGATAATAGTCCTCGCTTCTTGAAGCAAGTTGAACACATCAAAAAATAAAACTTAACTTTGCATAACTAAATCTATAGTAGTAGTTAGAAAGGATCGTATTCGCATAGAGTGTGTAATTAGCTTTATAATGAATCAATCAATACATAGGTTTAGTTGAATTCAATTAAGAAAATAAAGTAAATCTAAAATGTTGAAGACAAATCAAATAAAATAGTATAAAATTATTAAGATTAATCAATAGGTTTTAAATCCAGCTCGCGGTTCAATCTTGACCTTCACATGAATATGCATAATTAATCATCAAGTTATTCTTATACCTTTTTTCAAAATTATTAATCGTAGATTAACAATAAGATCTGTTAATCTCAGTTTTCCCTTATATTGTATCTAATTAGAACAAGCTCTTTAATTTGGTCTAGCTTATCAAATAACCTAAAATAAGCTCTCTAGATTTAGTGTGACAATCTTATTATATAATAGAAAAACATGTCAATCTAAGAAACAACCACATCAACTTGGATCATTTAACCTATGCTATGTTATCATAAATGATGTTTCACCATTAATTTACCACAAGTGAATCAGATGTACAATGATTATGTATTACAATCTTGATTCTGGCAATGAATCCATACATGAACAATCTAGTATGCCTATCTAAATCATTTAAACATAAATCCAAAAAAAGAACAAATAATCACATATTCAATCCCAAAAGGGAGTTAAGAACAACACCACTAGATTAATCAACACCTAAACATATTCGTCAGTCTTAATATCCCCTTTGAATTGAAAAGATGAAGTTTAGCTCCTCATAGCTCTCTAAAGGGAAAGGAATTTGCCTCCTTGTTGTCTTTAATATATTCATACCTTTTTTTGCCTCTTAATTTCCCTTTTATACTTAAAATTATCGCTATATAACAATACATGGTCAGCTACACGATCGAGTAAGTGACTGTGTATGTTAATTTTACCAAAAATAGTGAATATAAATGTTTACAATTAGCTACACAGCTAAGATACACTACCGTGTCGCTCACTTACACAGTTGTTCAAGTACCCATACGACCATGTAGGTTGTAGGGTTGTTTGAAACTTTATATTCACGCTCCTACATGCTTTTAGTGACTCATACATGTTAGAGTAGTGTCCTAAAGGTAATCACTTTTATCGCGTTTTGTACAAAGTTGTGTATAGATTTTATTTTCAATAATAAAGAAATGCATATGTCATTAATTTAGTGTTCATTATTTATGAATTGATATTGATCTATAAGCAAATTAATGAAGTCCATGATATATGACATAGCATGAAGGAAATTATGATGTGATCATACTATTGAGATTCATATCATGTGCAATTATATCAATATTTAAATTATCCCTAGTTATAGGATTAATGAGACTGGTCATCATTAATCTGGATAGACTAGTACATGTCAAACTCCTTGATTTAATCAAGTAGTGGATCTCAGAAACTGTAAACATGAGATGCTAAGAATGTCTTTATTGACAAATAGAGTAATGAGACCCAGGACGAGAACTAATATCACTTAGGCTAGATTTGACGTAGTAAATCTAGTGAGAGTTGACACTTTGCCCATACTCATAATAAAGTGGGGTATAGCATAATGAAAGGAAAAATTGCACAACAATTATCTATGGGAGGGATCGTGAGATAGTTCATGATGAGCACCGGTTCATTCTTCAAACCACTTACTTTCCAGTCAATTGGGGGTCATGATATGTTGCTAGACACAGCTCATGACTTGCTTATATTAAGTATTAATTCAAGTGGCCAACATAACCGGGAACCTAATGGGTCACACGCATAAGAGTGACTCGGAGGATTCATAAATGGTTTTGGTTAGAGATCCATTATATAGAGAGCAATAGAACTAAATGGATCCTGATGAAATCGGGATATGTCCCGATGAGATAGCGACATCGACATTGCTGAAGTAGGTCTTTGATATTTTTTCCCCACCCGGGACTCAGTATGACCTACCCTAGTGTGACTAGACCACCTTTATATATATATAAGATATGTACAACGTGGAAGATGAGAGAGACTTCTTCAAAAGGTGATGTATTTATTGTCTCTAAATGATAAAAGACAAAAACACTAAAAGACAAAAACAAAAAGCAAGTAAGATGATGATAATCATGAAAATGGTTAAGTAAGCAATCTTCACAATTGTCACCTTATTCTCCTCATCTTTCTCATCTTCTTCCTCTTCATTCTCTTTCACGGTTTTGATCTCCATAGAATAAAGAAGAGAGCTAGTACTCTTATCTTTATTCTAGCCATTTCTGGATCAAAGAGTTTGCTTTGGTTAGTTTCTCCAATTTCTGCGTGGATACCGTTGGAGACGGTCTATTTTGGTCGTTGTGGTTTGCGAAAACCTGATGAATAGAAGATCGAAGAACAAAGGAGATTATATGAATGATTGATTTGTGAAATAATATATATATCCTCGAATATCATATCATATATATGAATTCATGAAATTTACATAATATATATATATATATAAAGAAATCTTTTCTTTTAAAGTCTTGTATATATATGAATTCATGAAATTTACACAATATATATATATATAAGGAAATATTTTCTTTTAAAGTCTTGTATTAAGCTTAAAGTTTTATCAAAATCTTTATCTTTTATATGATATGATATTCGAGGAT
>JAOQMP010000008.1:23897566-23914355 GCA_027563575.1 Erythroxylum pedicellare
TATTAATTTTCCATTATGTGTTATATATATATATATATATATATGTTATGAACATGTATGTGAATTGGGAATTTTCAACTAGGTTTAATGGTATTTCCTTGTATAAGCATATAGATCCTTAACTTCGAGAAAGTCCCGGAACAATTTTTTTGTTTTCCGTACCACGTATATATGATGCACGCACCGAAATTTTCCTACAACACAGTCCTATGTACAATCGTGTATGTCATATACACAGGCATGTGTACCTCTACATAGGCACTTAAATTACAATGACTTTGTAATGTTTTGACCCTAACTCTTCTCATTTTTGCTTCCACTAAGGTAAATAAGATCGAACATCGATAGAACGGCTATAAGGATGTTGATTTAGCTTGTTTTGGTTCTTGTTCCTTCAACTTATACATAAAGTAAAATATGAACCAAAATAAGTATCGTAATCACAACATAACATTCATCATTAAGAATTAGGGAATAAATATATCAACAATTAAGTACTTATCACTTCTTTATCTCTATTTTTCTCTTAAATTGGGTGATTACAAACTAATTGGTATCCAAATCAAACTTTTTCATGTACTTTAAAAAAAGAAACATAAAGAATCAGAGTTTTATAAATGTCACTTTAGGTTAACTATTTTGAGATTCGGGTTTTTTCGCCATCTCTATAATCATTCTTTTGCTATAGTTGCAAGAAATTTAGAAGTGGACTTGTCCCTCATAAGAGAAAAAGTTATAAGAATGAAGTGAGTTATATATAAATATTAGGTTCATAATCTATTACTTTGAGATTTTAATTTGAAATATGATGTCGTAGATTATATGTAAGCCCACTTAAAATTAGTCCAATTTTTCCCTAAACCCCTTAGAACCCTTTATTAGTATTAGAAATAGGTTAGGGAAGTCTAATAAACAGAGATTCATGGATTTAGGTAAGACCTATTACAGTAAGGTTTTGGAAGGAGATATTGTATCTTTGATCATATACAAACTAATTTAGACCTAATCAAGTATCTTTTTAAGCCTCTTCAGAACTCTGAATAGTCAATGATGGTATTTCTTAAAGTTGGAAACTTATTCCCTCTCTATCTCATTAGAATTTGAACATATCAGCTGGTGATCCCAGTTTATAAGTTTTATTTTATGTTTAATTATTGCAAAGTAATGTGCAATTTAGGAAAGAATTTATCCTAAGTTTTTATTTGAAATCAAAATTTGAATCTCTAATATCTTTAAAACAAAGGTCTATGTCTCTTTTTTATTAACAGACAAATAATTGCCAATTTTGCAATACAGTTACATAAACTGAGATTTACAAACTCGATTTGGTTTAGTCCTCTAATGTACAAATCTATTTAGCAAATGAGAACAAAGAATTAAACTGATAAGGTCACAAATCAATTGTCATGACAATTAACATCCCGTGGAAAGTAAGTAGGAGAGTAGAGTTGCCAGTAAAGAAATAATCAAACGCAAGTGCAACACCCTTTATTACATGTGGTCTAATACATTTAACTCTCCAACAAAGGCTTTTTGGATTGAGGACTTGATGTTGATTAATGTATTTTAAGTTAAAGCGAAGAAAGGTATCACATCCAAGAGTAGTTTCGTTAGACCGAAACAGGAACTCTTTCCCAGGCCTATATGACACACATGTTTTACTCTTGGAGCATCTAATACTGCCACCAAAGCAGATTCTTAAACATATATACAATTAATACAAATTCGTTTGTGCTTATTATAAAAAATAAATAGACGTACGTGATTACATCAGAGCCCATCATTAACATCTACCGTATGATTTGTCAAACAGCATAGAAAATGGCTGTGAGACAAGCTCATGACACATGTAGTTACTCTCTATGCAAATTATTAATTAATTATTAAAGCGTGACGTTGACATCCCACGTGGCATATGTGCCTCTGTCGTTGTGCCTTTCGTGTAAGGTCCCCATCTTCGAGCCACGCGTTTCCCGTAATTTGCCCGTCAAGTGCGTGTCACGTGGGCCTCGAATTTCTCTTTGGTTATTTAAATTATTAGGACCATTTTTTATTTATTTCTTCAGACGTCATTTGTACCACAAACCACCTTGACCGGCAGCCTTCATCAGCTGTCCCCACCTTAACTTCACTCCAGGATTAAAACCGTGAAGAAAAGAACTTGAAGTTTCAGTAACATTTTTAGTCTTCGCATTGACAACTTTGTTTCGAAACCTTTCATGGAGGGAATTACAATAGCCTTAGAAAATGAGCTCCTGTTTTATTTCATTCTTGGAAATTTGTGATTGGATAAATAGCCACGTCAAGAATTACTAATTCATTAATCTAGTAATCAAATAGCATATTAAATAACTTATTTGACTATTATTATAGTTAGGATCAATAATACGTTGAGTTGGTTGGAAGTTGTGTTGTCAGGCAATTCAAGCTCAATCTAAAACTTGATCAAGCTTAACTTATGTTATTCAACCCCAACTTTTAATATGAGACTTCACGATCCATATTTATTGTTATTGACACATTTCTATTGTCAAAGATCTAAAATTGGAGATGCTGGATAAATTACTCAAAGTCCCTTTTTTATTAACTTGTTCAACGCTTACCACAATTGATCGAAAGGAATAGTGAAAAACTCATTATTTTGACACCCAATTCTCACAAATGAATCCTATGATCACAAGTAGATTAGTAGATGTTCCTTGCTATATGCTTATGTGCAAGCAAACTTTTAGGATTCTAAACTTTAAATCCTAAAGCTTCACCAATCACTTGGCTAGTGATTAAAAATAGGATTACGACCAAGAGTAGATGGTTTGGCACCAATAAATCAACTTGTGAATTATGTAAAGAAATTGTTGAAGATAAAAATCCCCTCTTCTTTTTAATGCAGATATTTGAAAAAAGTTTTGGAGCATAATTCTTCATATGTTAGCTGTGGACAATTTCACGTTTGGATAGGAGAAAACTTTGAATTGGTTCATCAACTACACAAAACTTGAAAAACAAAATGTCATATTACTCAAAAGTAGCGTTCGTCACCACCATTTATAATATTTAGAAAGAAAGAAATAGCAGGTTGTATACGAAAATTTCATAAGACCAGTACCAACTAGCTATTAAGATTTTCAATTAGATTAAAGTTGTTATTGTGGAAAAAGTCACAAAATTTACTCACTTAGACATGAGAAACAGATGAAACTTATAATTAATATATTATATTGATCTTGTAACTGGTCTAAAATATTTTTATCTCCAGTTAGCTTTTCTAATCATACTGTAAACTAATAGATAATTTAATAGAACTCATTGTAATGTTGAACTAACATTTGCTAGAGTTAATACAATTTGTTAATTTTCCAAAAAAAAAGTAATATGAGAATCACTTATTATTATTACTTAATACTTTAACATAAATAACATATATTTGTAAGTAATTTGGATAAGATAAACTTATTTTGTTTATATTTATGGAAAATATATTTTAAAATTTAAATTTCATTTGTTTTTAATAATAATCAGAGCTAATAAAATGAATTAATCAACTATATTTATGGGTCAATCTTATTAAATATTATTACTGGGGTAGATGATTTGGATTGCCAATTAAACTAAACTTATGTTACTATTAACATGAAAAAATTAGATCTCTAAACAATTTTCTTTTAAGTTCTCTAAAAAAGATGTAAAAACTAATGTCCTTTTGACTTCATAATTTATAAAATCGAACATCAAGGCACTATCCTCTCCTCCAGATTGGATTGAAATCAAGATAAGATTTGTTCTCACACAAAGCTTGACATTGACACAAAGTAATGAGAACCTCATCGCCTGTGCAAGTACGAGCACTGAAGAGATCGTGAGACTTGGACGGACTTCATTTTGGTGTTCAAAGGGTATTTTAATTGTTTTTAAATATTTTTTATTATTTGAAATGCTCAGAATAAATTGATATTTGTAATTATTTTAATATTAAAAAGTTTCTTATTTATAATATTCAAGAACCGGACAGGCAAGTAGCCAGAAACCAGCCTACGTGGAACAGCAACCTACGGCCATCAGTCATACTCTCTCTCTCCCCCTCCCTCCTTCTGGTCACGAGTTTCGAGTTACAACAGTTTTGAGTTCAAACAAGCGAGACCCCAAAGAGCTCCTTTTTTTGGAATTTTCTCTTCATCCTTCCCTGTCTTTTTTTCCTGCACACAAGGAATTAATCGCTGTACAAACCATCACCGACTCTCATTTCACTTCCCGATTATTCCCCGAAATTTAGGGTTTTGTCCCCCCCACCCTCACTTTTCTTTTTCCGTTAACTGTAAGTGTCGTTTCCACTGCCCTTTTATTTGCTTAATTTCACTCTTTATATTTGTGTATATCTTTCGCATGGTTTTGTTTTCGAAAACCTAGGTGAGATTTTGTTATGTGCTAAGAATTATGTGATTTTCGCCTGATTCTTAAGTTTCTTTGGCTGTCTTCATTGCTTCTTTGATCGGTCTGCATGTGTATTTGTCGGTTTTTGGGATAAAGGAATTGTTTTTGGATTTCTGGGGGGTGGAGTTGGGAAAATAATTTGAGACGTGGCAGATGATGGGTTTGGCTGATTGTGGAGATTTGTGGCTGCAAGTGGGGAGTTAAGACATTGATTTCGTATCTGTAGAGTTGAAAGTTTCCGACTCTTCGACTTTTTGGTTGTCCGTGAAAGTCAATTTGATTGTCTTTCTTCTTGAAAATTTTGGAGAACTGTTGTAACTTTTGTTGCAATAATGGTAATTAACTAATGTTCTCGGAACTGTGAAATAAATTGTAGTGCAGATCAGGAACTTAAGGAGGACTTGGTAATATGCATGTGAGTTCACTTCAGTGCTAAAAGTCAAACATTTTAGTTGATTATGCGTTTGATTCCAAAAGCCAAAAAATGGGATTAGGAAGTACTCGTTTCTTTATAGGAATAGCTGGTCTTCAATGTTACTTATAATTGAAACAAACTTATCCAGAGATATTTTGACTTTTCTTTTGTGGAATGACGGGAGAAAGGTTGGTAACGTAATCCCGTTATTTGTGTCTAGTAGAAAAAAAGTCCAGTTCCAAGGGTAGGAAACGTGGGTAAGTGAATGTTTTCTGAAAATTGGTGACACTATGTTTTTTGGAGCTTGGGATGATGTTAAATAGCAGCGGAGTTAATATGTTAAAACTTTGTCAATGGGTTCTGTCTAGGATGCTCTGGATTTATCTTATCTTGTAGAAGTCATTCTTTGTTACTGTAAATCGACCCCAGTTGTCTCCCCTTCTTGGGGTATTTGTACATATTCTTTTGTTTGGTGTAAGGTGTCTCTGTAGCAGGGAAATTAGTCTTTTTGGGAACTAATGACTATGTGCTTCATCCATATTGCTTTGCAGCTGAGCCTGCCCTATGTGATCTTCTTATGATTTACCTGACCTCCCCCATCTTGACACATCGGGCCTGTTGTTGCTAGTTTTCTGTTAATCTCTTGTTGGGATCTATAGTTAGGCTTTTTTTTTGCTATGTCAGAAATTAGGAGTTGCTTGAAACAATTAGAAGGCATGCTGTCAAAGTCTGACAGTTCAAATCGACGAGAGGCAGATCGAGAAGCAGTTGGTCAATATGCAGTTCATTCCGAAGAGTGGTGGCGGGGTCCTGGCTATAATGCTATATCCTCACCAGAGTGCCCAAATGATTCAGAGTCAAATGGTGATCAATCTTTGTCTAATGGTAGACTGAATGAAGAAGATGATGATGCCGCAAAGGAATCACATAATACTGCATCTTCACAATCTGGTACTTCTTACTATGTGATGCTATAAAGTGCATGGAATCCCCTTTTATTTTCTGTTTTCTGTGGATAATAGTCATTGCATGTGATCCATGTAAATAGAGAATTAATAAAATATGCATAATTTATATGATTCTGTTGATCATTTTCATTCCGGCAACCTTTTCAAAGTACTCCCATATCTTCTTGTAGTTTTTTTTTTTTTTTTGTCTGAATCATGTTTGTCACTGGTGTTGGACTTGTTCAAAATATTGGTTTGTGGACCTGGTTGTAGTCATTACTTTGTGATTGATTTTCAGCCAAGGAAAACTTCTTTGTAACTTCATTAAAAAGTTCATCTTTTCCTACAAAATCTTTGCTAATGAATATGTTGCGTTTAATAACTGCTGGCACATGGTCAAGAGCACCGAAACCTGCAGCATGCTTCTTTGAGTGTGGCAACGATGTATGATGACTCCATTGCACAACCTCCACAGTTTGAACTTGTTGGTCACTCTATTGTAAGTGCTTCCTTCCGACTAACAACTCGTCCCACCCCCCAGGAAAAACCCAAAATTGAAAAGAAATATCGAAAAGAAATCCTTTGTTTGGATCTTATGCTCATAATTGATTTTGTAGACTCAAGACTCCATAGTTTGTAGAATCAACAAACTCAATCTTTCTTTATGGAATGGGTTCCTAGTTTTGTTGCAACACTTTTACAGGCATGTGCACCAAATCCATACCAGGATCCATATTACGGGCAAATGATGGCAGCTTATGGACATCAGCATATGGTATATGAGATAATTCCTTATCCTCCATGCTTTTATCGTTAAAGATATTTTTAATATTTAAATATGTAGAAACTCTCCTAAGAATACAAAATTTTCCCTTTTTAATTTACATTTTCTGAGTGTTTATCTAGTAAAACAATGTTGACATGGTCAGGGTTACCCTCATATGATTGGAGTACCTCATGCTAGAATGGCTTTGCCCCTTGAGATGGCCCAGGAACCTGTTTATGTCAATGCCAAACAATACCAAGGGATCCTGAGAAGAAGACAGGCACGTGCAAAGGCAGAGGTGGAGAAGAAGCTCATAAAAGTGAGAAAGGTAGTGACTTGCAGCTTTCAAGCTTCGTTTCCTTTTGCCACTTATTTACTCAAATGTTCTTGGCTGGGAACACAAAGTAACAAATGGACACAAAATTATTCATTCTATAGTCAGTTTAGGTCTGACATGTATTTTTAGGACATTTGACTGTTATTGCTCGACGATATGTTGCCTTCACCTTTTACTAATAGTTACTTTTTAAAACCTTATGCTTAATATCACTTAAGTCAAGTGTTTGTTGATAACAAGAGAATGAGTTATTGCTGGCTAATAATCTAAATTCTGCTTATTTTCACTCTTTCAAGCCATATCTTCATGAATCCCGACACCAGCATGCTATGAAAAGGGCAAGGGGTACTGGAGGGCGTTTTGCAAAGAAAACTAATGATGGTACTTCTAAGCAGGCAGTTTCTGGAAAGATTGATGGTTCTCACCCAGCTCCGTCATCTCAGTCTGGGAGTTCAACAGGGTCTGAGCCCTTACCTTCTGATTCCACGGGAACTTGGAATTACTCCAATGATAAGCAAGAAGCAAGAGCCTACCAAAATCGTGACACTTTTGAACCACGCAACTATCTGAATGATGATAGCCTTTACCAGAGTCACAATGGCAGGCAGACATCAACGTATCATTCACAGTTGGCTGGACAAGAAGATGGAGACTGTTCGGGTCAAGAACGGGGTAGCATCTCTTCGAAGCAGGCCTCACAGAGGCCTCTCACCATCCAATGAACCGTTTCTTCTAATTGCCCAGTCAGAAGATTCGATTCACCCAAGTAAGTGGGCGAATCCCGTGGTGTCTGGTGACCACTTACTTGGCATTATATTGCCAGGCGGCAATTCATTCTTGGCTTCGTTTTCTTGTGTGTAATGTGGATGAACAAAGGGAAGGAGATGGTCAATCCATTGGTTGGCTCTATTGTGCCCATTAGCGCCAATGCTTCGCCCCATCACTGTCAACATCCCTTGGTGTTTTTTGTTTTTTTTCCCCCCCCTTTTTCTCTGCTTCTCCTTCTTCTGTACATAGGAAGTGTTAAATGTACTGGAGTTGAAGCACTGCATGATATAATCGAACTGGCAAAAGTCGTCAGCTTAACCTAGAAACTCACTTGTTTGAATAGTTTATATTCCTCTTCCGTGGACAGTTTAGAAGTTGGAAGTCATATTTATTGGAGTAAAACCTGTTTGAAGTTGGATTTTCATTCCTCCGCTTGGAAGGCCCTTCCATATCATGGAACTTTCACGTAGTCAGATTCCATATAAGCATGATGGTAAAACTAAACCGAGTAAAGGAGCATTTTGCTAGCGCTATCTACCCGATCTCTAGGGAAAAAGATATTACTATGGGCTGGCATTTTGTTGCGTGCATAAAAAAGCTTAATACATGATAAATATAAAATTCCATCTATGACAAACATCACTAAATTGACATTGTAATCTATTCTGCCAGATCCTATTAATGTTGGGAAGGATGAACCAGCTATTATTCTTGTTTGATTACACCGTTTTACACTCAAAATTAAGGATGAAAACCCAGTTGAAAAAGGAGTCGTATACGTCTTCTACTTGCTATTGGATTGTCTACCATCATATACTCTCTTGATAATATTCTGGATCACTGTCCCCTGTGTTTCCATCTTCATTGGCATGTTGCTCTAAGAGAGTTTCCCCAGTGCCATTTTCTGGATGAACTCTTTCTGTACTAGTTTTACTCCCATTAGCAGAAGTGCTGTTGGCCTCTGTGGCATTCTCCACATTATTCTGCGTCTCCATCATGCCTGATAGTGCTAATCTTGGAGACCACTCAAGAACATCATCAATTATGTTGTACATGCGCTTCTGATACCTGCAAGAATATAGTGGCACTCATACATGTTGAGTACTTAAAAAATACTATAGAATACATGCGACAATTGTTCAGTGAAAGAAAGGAAATGAATAAAAAGGGAGAGAACCAGGGCAAAGGGCTTCTAAGAGACTAAGTTCTTGTTATAACAAAAGAAGAAATAAAAAATAGAATACATATTATGATTACTAACCTACAACATCTATATATATACATATTTATAAACTATCTGTCCTCAGAATTTTTAAAACTATTGCTGGTAAATATAATGAATTCAACCTCATACAACAGAAATGGTATTGACTGTAATAATGTGTGGAGAGAACTGACCTAGCTCTGGCAGCTTCATCAGGAGCATGATGCCTCAGCAGAAATATGACCAGCACAGCTGTTACTGCATAGAAAACTCTCTTAGTCCATGTAGGTCGCTCCTCCTCATCTTTTTTTGGCCAGAATCGGAATAGTTCTCGCAATGTGGCTTCTTCAGCAAGAATGTTGGGGAAAAACCAAATACGCTTTCCAAGAACTATATATAAAGTGCCAAATACTGCAGCCCTCACTGCAAATTAGACAGAAGACATCAATGACCCCACAAATTTCATAATTCAGTACTATATTGTATCATAAGCTATTAGTCAATTGTTTTATGGGAGCTCACAAGTGCAAGATAATGAACTCGTAGAAAAATCACAAAATACAAGAGGGCAGACATTTAAAACCATCTATAGACATGCATAGGCATATTAATTATCCCGTAACCATATTCAAGGTTGTAAAAGGTTTAGGCATTCCTATCTTGTTGTTAGCACCTGGTCCTTCGGAGACGTTAAGTACCCAAAGGAGGGAGATTGAGCAATTTCTAAATGACAAAAAGTTGAAAGGACAAGCAACAGAGTGGCAAGACATATGACAAAGGGAACTTTATATGAATCAGACCTTAAAGCCTGAGCCTGAATAGTTTAGAACAACTCAACTATATATCAAACTCCTCTATACTCTTCTTTGCTCAAATTTGTTTGCCAATCACCCACTTGAAATTGCCAACAAGAAAAAATAAGAAGTTTGAGGAGGAAAATAGCAAATATACAAAAATTTAGTTGAGATGAATGCTGATGTTGTTAAACTAGTAAAATATCCCAACCCACAAAATATAGAACAGGTAAAGGCATGCAATGTTACTGAACTCTGATGTGAAAGGCTTCAAGTCTTTGCAAAGTGAATAGCATGTAGCTCTTCCATGATACATTAGTCCCAAATATAATAACACAAGTGTTCTACGGGCATGTAATGGTAATAATTTATCAAACATATCTAGCCAACTGTATCCAGGGAATGAGAAACAGGAGGAAATAACTGAAGAATAAACAAGAACTCGTTTCCTTACCTAAGAGCAGGGATAGAATAAGCAGAAGAACCCCAGCACATGAGTACAGAATTATTAGTTTGCACTGATGGGGATATACAGGAAACAAGCAAATTGCCAGAGTTAAAACAGGCCAGAAAAATGAGAGAAGTGTCTGCCAAAGTGGATGTCGCTTTACAAATGTCCAAGCAAAGAAAGCATCATGTTCGGAGAAGACTTGCTCCTAAAAGATATATGCAGTAAACAAAATCATAAGTTAAGAGGATAACTCAAAGCACCTAAACTTTCAAAAACAAATAGCATACAGGGAATATCTCCAAATGTGCTGGCCAGGTAGATAACTTCTTCTTCCCAGGACGAACAGTTTTGACCACTCGATCGCAGCGCACCAAAAGATTCCTTCTTAGTAAAGTGTTTGCAATTTCTTCAACCTCCAAATTCTTGTCCGATTCCAATATATCTTTGACCTCTGGATGATTTTTTAGAAAACTAACGAAATCCTTCCCTCTAAAATACTCAACACGTGTCTCCTGTAAAACAGCCCAACGAGACACCAAATCTTTGTTGTCTCTAACCTTCTCTGCAAACAATTGAAATACATCCTTCTTTGCAGCTTGCTTCTAAACAGAAAAAACAAACAGGGGCAGTAGAAAATCAATCAGTCAATCCCGAGAATGCAGTGAACGAGAGACTAATTAACACAAAAGCAATAGAAGCAAACAGTTGAAATCACGAACTCTAGCCAATAGTTAAGTATAACCAAGATTCAATTTTACAATTCAACTTTTCAAACTGCAAACTACACACAGAATTTTATGGACTCCACCTTGCTTAAGCTCTTTCTTTTATTCCTTTTTTTCCAGCATTTTATTATACCAGTTACCAGACAATAAACAAAGCACATAATCACATGAAATCTCAACTCCAACTGCATTTTTACTAGTTCAATGCAATCAAAGAAAAGATGATGAAATTTAAAAAAAAACATGTAAAAGAACAAAACTTTTGGAATAACAAGATTCACAAAATCGACTAGTTGACGTCAAGCCTTTCAAAACATAATCAAGTATACATTAATGCTCAAAACCCCACAAAAAAGTCACATTATCAACTCGCCCCGTCAAATCCAATGCAAAGGGATGGAGAGAAAAAAGAAATCCCTAGATCAAACGAAGAAAAGGCAATACAAACCCTAGGTGGGGTATCAGAATTGGGATCTCTGGTGCCGTTTTGTACGACTGCGGACGATCTTCGCACCCTTTTCTTGTCTACTCCTCCCGATTTCTTCATCTCTCTCTCTCACTTTGTCTCCCCCAATTTCTTCTGTTTAACGTTTCTGCTTTTCTTACGTGTTTTGTGTGTTTTTCACTATTTTTGGTTCCTTGGTTCGCAATTGAAATAAGTGATGACATAAGCCGGTTTTTGCCAGTATCGTAATCATCATCATCACTGGACCCCGCACGATTACAGAATTCTACCTAATAATACGCAACCTTATCTTTACATAATAGAGAAGCTACTTTTGGTAAGTCCAGATACAAATAAGACATGACATGAAAAAAGTGATGCAAGTTAAAAAAAGTAAGGAAATAAAACTAAATAAAATAAAATAAAATAAAGTATCTTATATAGTGCCAAGATCTGCTAATACCTAATAAGCTATAAAGTACAGCTCTTTATGTCTCAAGTTATGTTAGGGATCATTGCTTAGTACCCATGTGAGTATGAACAATCCAAAAATATTAGATGGCCTTGAAGGACTTTTCCCTATACTTCAGAGCTGAAAAGCCAAGTTATAGGATATGAAGACTTGTTCACGACGTGCAATTAGAAAAGATAGATTAGACATTAGGATTAAACTTCCTAAGCGGTAGATATGTCGCCAGATCTTTACAGTAAACGGCTTCTAATAACTACCACGACTGTTTTGGCACACTTTAAAGGATATTCTTTACTCGTATCCTAGCACGCTAGAATTTTCTATTTCTGGTCAATTCCTTAGTAGGAGTCAACTCTGTCATATTCTTTTTAATCACTTCCATCCAACTTTTGTTTGGCCTTCCTTTTCTCCTCTTGCAGTCACGAAGGGTTATTTTCTTACAACGTCACACAGTAGCATCAGGGTGCCTCCTGCTTCTATGCCCAAACCACCTAAGACGAGTCTCTCGCAATTTGTCAGCCATACTAGCCACTTGTAGTTTGTCTCTCACCACACGATTCCGGACCTTATCTCTTCTAGTAATGTTACACATCCACCAAAGCATTCACATCTCAACTATCAACAACTTACTTGTATGTCTACGTTTGGTGGGTCAACACTCTGCCTTATATAACATAGTTGATCGAATCACCATTTTATAAAATTTCCCTTTAAGCTTTAATGGAATCTTCTTATCACATAAGACTCTTGATGCGTTTCGCCATTTGATCCACCTAGATTTAATATGATGGACTCTATCGACATCGATATTACCATCACTTTGAATGATATACCTGAGGTATTTAAAACTCAATTTTTATAGTATGATGTTAGTACTATTGCTACGGCCACCTCATCGACCATCTGACTTTCTGAAAAGTTACATTCTAAGTACTCCGTCTTAATCCTGCTTATTTAAAAACCTTTCAACTCTAACGTTTCTCTCCAATATTCTCACCCACGAGGATAATATCATCAACAAATAACATACGCCAAGGTACCTCTCCTTGAATATGTTTGGTAAGCTCATCTATCACTAATGCAAACAAAAAAGGGCTTAACGTGGAGCTTTAGTGTAGTCCAATACTAATAGAAAAAGTTTCTGTGTCGCCTCTTATCGTTCGTACGCTCGTCATTACTTCTTCATACATATCCCTAATTACGCGTACATAGGTCATATGAATTCCCTTTGCTTCTAAACACCTCCATAAGATTTTCCTAGGAACCTTATCATATGCCTTCTCCAAATTAATAAAAACATATGCAAATTATGTTTTCCTTCCCTATAGCATTCCATTAGCCTACGGAGGAGATGTATCGCTTCTGTCGTTGACGTACTAGGTATAAAGCTAAATTGGTTGGCCGATATAGAAGTTGCTCTCCGGACTCTCTTCTTAATCACCTTCTCTCATAGCTTCATGGTGTCACTTCTTAGTTTAATGCCTCTATAGTTATGACAATGTTAGATGTCCCCTTTGTCCTTGTATAATGGAATCAACCTACTCAATCTCCATTCATCTGGCATTTTGGTTGACTCGAGGATCACATTAACAAATTGAACTAGCCACTCAATACCGACAACTCCTATTCTCTTCCATACTTCTATAGAGATCTCATCCGACCTTACTGCCCTTCTGCTCTCCATCTCTTTCAAAGCCTTTGTAATTTCTTCCCTTGTGACCCTTTCTCACTGAGACCAATTATGAAAATGCTCCAACACGGAGGAGTCACCTAACTCTATGTTGTCTAAGATGCCTTCATTATCTAGGCCAAAAAAGTATCTTTGTCATCTACTCTTGATGGCATGGGCTTCCATGAGTACCTGCCCTGCTTCATCTCGTATACAATAGACTTGGTTGAAATCTCTCGTCTTACGTGTCCTATCTCATGCCAACTTGAAAATTTTTTGTGCTCCCCTGTTAGTATCCAAACTCCTGTACAAAGTCTAGTAACATGGCAAATAGAGACTGTGACTTGGCAAGTCTTAACCAGTCAAGTTCTGCCACGTTGGCAAATGGTCCCCACAGTTAAAAATTTTCTTCATTAATTTATTAAAAATTTCTTTTTACATAACACTGACTCCCATTGATCTGACCATAATCTCTAATTCTGGTAGACAATCAATGTAAAGACGAAGAGGGCAGTAGAACTCTACGTCCTGGTTTAACGATTTAGGGGCTATTCATGATTTCTATTGAATGTTGTACTAAACAAATATGCTTTTCAAATCATAAGAGACAAAACAACGGAAGTATTCCAAGGTCCATTCTTTCCTTATAAATTAGACAATGTCCATAATTGGGACTAAGTCCTACTGCGACAACCACAACTACCATAGAAAAACCATCTAAGGGGCATTGACACTTGAGTAAAAATTTCCCACATGTGGCATTAATTATTAGGGGAAAAAGAAACGAAAAAGAATAGGTTAAAAGTTAAAACAAGTTTTATTGTCTGGTTTCAATGCGAGTTATAATTTACGTACATGAATTCACCATATGGTAAACCTTGAGAATGTGAAATGAAAACATTATGAGGGGTTTTTTATAATGAAAATATTTTTTATTTATGTTTATTAAACTCTATAAAAGGGGATATTTATATTAATTAAGATCTATTTAAGTATGGAAGATAATCAAGATAATTATTCCTAATTACATGTTAATAAATTATTATATTTCAACATAATAATTATAGATATGTTAACATCTATCCTTAAATTCAAGGTAGTGAAGAATTTGTCCACCTTAACTTTGTAAATAAGATTTTGAAAGCGACAAGAAAATTATGATTTGGTGAAGATATTTATGTTATGCTATTATAAAGAGATAAGTTAGATAGTACTTTGAAACACATGATGACATATAAGATGACAATTAATGTTAATAAGTTTGGTGTATTTATAAAAAAAGTCATTATAAGCAATTTGCAAGGCATTTTGATTATCACAATGAAAAGGAGGCATAGCAGGAGGTACTACTCATATCTTGAAGTAACTAATCATAATCATAGAAATTTAGAGGTAATGTCAGCAAGAACCAGATATTATATTTATGTGCTAGAATGAGAGACAATTATTTGATAAGAGTATATTCTAATACTAATTGTAGTGAAGTCTCCATTTATTATCGCTCCAATACTGGCTATTATTTCTTTCTTAGCATATACTCTTACCGTTAATGAGAAGGAGTAGGAGAAGTGCAGACCATGCAATGTGTTTTTAATGTGCTAAAGAAGGTCAAGAAAAATAGAGAAGTGTGTGATATAAGGTGTAATCGTGAATTGGTAGACTAGGTGAACAACATGAGCAATATTAGGACAAGAGATAGTGAGATAGATAAACCTACCAACTAATTAATGATATAGAGTATTATGACTAATAAGAGTCATATTAGTAGCTGAAAGATAAATCTTAGGTTTTAGTGGAGTGTTAACTATCTTAATATTAGTGATACCAATATGAGGGATAAGATTAGTAGCATATTAGAATTGTGACAAATAACATTTACAAGAATTAGAGGAAACTTTAAGATACAATAAGTAATTAAGATTGCCTAAATCCTTTATCTCAAATTATTAATGGAGAAAAGATTTAAGAGTGGAGATACCTCAGTGTCATTATTAGTAATTATTATATCATTATCATAAAGAAGAAAAAAACTTGTACCTTTACTACATTTTTTGGACGAACAAGGTATTGTTGTTATAAATTTAAACTGAAAGCCAAGGTGGAAAATAATGGAGCTAATTTAGCAACCATGCTCTTGTTTTAGACCATATAAAGCTTTAGAAAGATGACAAACCTTATTGGATGGATGATCATAAATAGGTGGGGGTTACGTGTATACTTCTTCTATAAGACAGTTGTTAAGGAAGACATTCTTAACATCCATCTAGAATAATAACCAATATATGCTAGTAATAAATGTAATAAGACTATAGATTAAGGTTAAATAGTTTACAGAAGAAAATGCTTTCTTATAATTAATACCATATTTAATTGATCCATCAACTCAAGTCTTAATTTTATAACATCTGTAACCAAAAATAGGCTTATTTTGGTGATAAATCAACCATGTCCCAAGTATTAATACTAGTAAGTGTCTATAACTCTTTTCTTGTTGCTTTCTACCATAGATGGCTAGAGCTTGCCTCATGATAGATGTGAAATTCATATAGAGAGACAATAGTGGGATAAACATGAAAATATCAAATACATCTTGAAAGGTGACTTAATCTATTAATACATTAAGAAATAGTTTGAGAAGTAGGAGATTTAAATGGGTGAGTACGAAAAGAAGGATTATATGGAGGAGTTGATGGATTAGTGAAGATATCTACCCATAGATGATTCATCTCAACAAATTGTAGACTTACGATTCCCTTCTATACATAGTCTCGTAGGAAATGATGTCTAACTTCAATATGCTTCACCCTCGAGTGTTAAATTGGATTCTTCAATAGGTTGATAGCACTTGTGTTGTCACAGTAAATTGGGATCTGTTCTTCTTATATTGAATAATCTTCTAACTGATACTTGATCCACAAGGTCTGTGAGCTACAGTTTGCAGCTGACATATATTTAGCTTCTGCAGTAGATAGAGCAATTGAACTCTGCCTCTTACTTGACCAGGAAACTAAATTATGGCCAAGAAAGTGACAGCCTCTACTTGTACTCTTTCTATCAATCCTGTCTCCAGCGTAATCAGCATTACAATAGCCAATTAACCTGAAATCTTTACCTTTCTCATACATTAAGCAAAGATCAGTAGAACCTGAAAGATATTTCAAAAATCTTTTAACAGCAATATAGTGAGATTCTCTAGGATCTGCTTGAAATCTAGCACACAAACAAACACTAAGAAAAATATCAGGTCTGCTTGTTGTAAGATAAAGCAAAGAACCAATAATACCTCTAAATAGGGTTTGATCAACCTTCTTGCCTGTTTCATCCTTAGATAAAATGTTTGAAGGATGCATAGGAGTAGACATAGATTT
>JAOQMP010000008.1:23915906-23928679 GCA_027563575.1 Erythroxylum pedicellare
GTTCATTTATTTCAAACATTATCATTATTTGATTATCAACAAAATTATTAAACGTGAAGTCATTTTGACTTAACAAGTGGTAGTACATAAAGTTTGGATTTTGAGCTAGATTGGGACATATTTGAGAATGTGTACTACTCTTAAGAAATTATCCTAATTTTGACTTGAAATTGTGAAGTTTAGGGTTAGTTTTGTTGAATTGTGCTTAGAATTGGGTTTATTATATTTTTTAGAGTTGTGTGAAGTGTTTGTTAAGTGAAGTTATGAATTGTAGAAAATTGTTAGTTAGTTGATTTATTGGGTGGGGGGATGTCTTTAAGATATAATTAATGGATAATAAAGAGTAAGGTCCCTTCATATGCCTCACATTTAACGCCATCATTTTTGGAAGACATTATTCTATTTACGAAGATGGAGAATGAGGAATGAAACAATAAAAAGAGCAAAATCTTACGATCATAAAGAAGTGGATATTTCTAGATATAGAGTGGATATTTCAAATCCAAAATATGCGTAAGAGTTTACAATGAGATTATTTTTTGACCTTTTGATTACTATTACTAAGAGGTAGTGAAGGAATTTTATGCCAACAAAAAGAGGATAAACCATAAAAAAACTTTGTTCCTTTCCTTTTAAGTCTGGGGCACTAAGGTTATCATTTTGGAGGAGTCTATTAAGGAGCACCTTAGGTTTCTATCTAACAAAAGGCATTTGAGCTTTTATAATGGACAACTATTGAGGCATTGTGAGTGAAGCTAAATGGATGCCTTACTTAAGTTTGAATTGGGTGTCACGTACTCTGAAAGGTAGATGCATGTGTAAGAACTTAGCCATCCAACCCTTGCTAATGGCAATGTTGAGTCATAATGTTTAGCCTTAAACCAAAAGGTTAAACTAGATCTAGATCACAAGTCTCTAACTAGTGAACTTTCTTTTCAAAGGTTTAGGTAACACCCCACTAGTTTAGTTATCATTCCTGATGCTACTATCCATTAGTAATGTGGTTCAATATGGTTTAACAAACATTATGCTTTTGGTGCTTACTAGTTAGCTATTAGTAAAGCGGGGGTTAAGCTATCTAGCTTTGTATTTGTTAAGACTAAGGAGGCAAACTGTATCAATAATCATTGAAAGAGACTATTTGGTTATGCTTGGGAGAACAATTGATGGGGGGTCATCAAAGCTTGCTATTTAAGATGTCCTAGATATGGGATTTAAAGAAAAGTCACAAGCAATGGAACAAGTTCAAGGAGCTGCAAGTGAGCCGAATGAAGTTATGGAGGAAGCAGGCTTGTCAATCCATATAGATTAGATAAAGGATACTTAAATGACTAAAGGTAAAAGGCAAGGTGGAATGGTAATGAAGAAGATGATATAGGTTAAGGAAAGAATGTTAGGGCTATTGATAGGTGATGTGGTATAAATGAAACAAAACACATAAAGAAATACTAGGGAAATCTCATAGGCAAATGTAAATATCATTCCTATTGTATAATTTGGATGAGTCAAATGTAAATTCCATAGAGACTACAACTACTAGTATTGTATATCTTTCTATTATCTAATCTAATAAAGTAAATGATTGATTTGAAATGAAATAAACCATAAATTTAGATCATTAATCTAAAGTAATAAATAAGATTAAAAACAACTAATGAATAAACAAGATACAAGTAGACTTTCCCTAGAAATCCCTCCTGTTTTGACTTTATCTTTAACTTACTGATAAATTGCAGCTTTTTGAACTAGTAAGAATTTCTAAGTTATAACTGTATTCTCTTTTAATTTGAGAAATACAATCCCTATTCTTAAATTGATTTGACCAAAATCTCTTTCTAATTAAAACAACCTAAGAGAGCATTAACTCACTTCATCAATTCTCATGAAAAGTTTTTCCCTAGTTTAGAAAGATCAAATAGTTCTATCTCTGGCAACCCGTATAACCCTTGTTATTCATATTATGATCTGATCATACAAATCATCCTTTAGTCTTAATGTATAATATAATTATTGAATCTTTAACTCTTGTTCCTTCAATTTCACACAATATAAAAACACGAACAAATCTTAAGAAAACTAGAAATTTCATTAAATCAAAGCGTCAAATCAAAACATCAAGTCTTAAGTTCCATCCCACCTAGATCTATATCCCAATTAGTTCATAATAAAACAAACAAAAACAACACAAAAAATAAGAAAGAAGAAAATATTATCATGGGTTTTAAATCTTTAAAGTTTTGGTTGAATTTTAATGAATTTCTTATTTCTTTACCCATTGTGATTCTCTTAGTCTCCAATTTCTTTTTTAATGGATAATAATTCTTTTTCTTGTTTAAGAAAAACTTCCCTTTTAGTTTTGGCCACTTTCTTTTTAAATATGTGAAACCTTAATTTTTTAACCCAATATTACCCTAATATAGGACAGCTCAAGTATCGTGTTATTTCACTTACATTTTTAGAATTTTTATGTAACAAATTATTGCGAACACAGGGAATAAAACAAGCATGTACTTCCTCTATGTTGGAAAAATATAAATTGAACATATTTTACAAGATTATTGCCAAAACATTAGCTGGGAGGTTAAAATCATTGCTATCAAATCATATTAATCAAATACAAGGTGCATGGATACTCGGTAGAAGCATAAGAGATAACATCATAATTGTTTAAGAGCTTTTCAAGTATTACACTAGAAAAAGAGGTCATAAGAATTATGCATTAAAAGTTGACTTCCAAAATGCATATGATATTGTTGAGTGGTCTTTCATCATAAACATTTTGATTGCTCTAGAATTTCCCAGCAACGTTATAGTCTGGATCCACGAATGCATAACAACTATCACCTTTAATGTGTTGGTAAGTGGGGAGTCATATAGTTTAATTGAAGGTGCAAGAGGAATTAGGCAAGGGAATCTCATTTCTCCTTAAATTTTCTCATTATTTATGGAAGCCTTAAACAAACTTCTGAGAAGTGTCATTGAGAGAAACCAAATGTTTAAATCTCATGCCCAAGTACAAAAAATTAAAAATCCTATGCTTAACCTTTGTAAATGATGTGTTTCTTTTCTCCAAAGCTGAGTATAACTCAGTCTCCTCTTTAGTTACAACGCTTAAGATGTTTAAAAAGATGTCAAGCTTACACATTAATCAGAACAAGAGAGCTTTATATGTCTCAACAAGTGCCAATAACACAAGTCTTTTACTTTTAGCAACTTCTAGTTTCGCTCTTCAATAATTACCAGTTCACTATCTTGGTGTTCTAATCTCAACAATCATATTGTCTTATTATAGACCACCTATTGATAGAATCATGACCAGAATAAATAATTAGAGTAGTAGAGAACTATCTCTAGTAGGTAGAACACAATTAATCAAGTATGTGCTCTTTTACATTAGTGTTCAGTAGGCCTCCTATCTAATTTTTCCTAGAGGCATCAAAAAGACTATAGGATCTTTAAAAACTACTTATGGCCAATTTTTAGTTTTAAAAAATAAAAAATAAGGTTAAATGGGAGAAAGTTTGTTAAATAAGGAAGCATGGAAGATTGCAAATTCTTTCCATAAAAATAATGAATTAAGGACTACTCTCAGAAAAGGTTTGGAAATTGATCAAAGATGGAAAATCACTATGGGCTAAGTGGGTTTGAATACTACATCAAAGATAACTGCCTATGGAATTTTAAAATCCCCAAAATTGCCTCACCAGTCATAAAATTCATCGCAAAACATAAGAACAAAATAAAGGAAGTATGCTTCAACCAGGTAGGGAATGGTGAAGTAACTAACTTTTGGCAGGACTCATGGACTCTCTGTAGTCATTTTATCCAAATCAGTGATCTAGAACCTTTTAAGTGCCAAATCAAATCAAATGTAAGTATAGCACAGGCAATTTCAACCATCAGTTCTAGCTCAATCACTATATAATCATCTAGTGTCATGTTCCTCAAAGTTTATATAGAAAATCAACATAAGGATAAGACCATCTAGAGGTTAAAATCATCAGGCAAATACATAAACTTATTTTATGGATTGCTCTATAATGATTTATTTCCTTAAGTTGGTTGGCATAAAATAGTCTAGTGTAAACATAATTGTCCCAGGGCTACTTACACATTATAAACTACTTTTAAATTCAGACTTCTCACTCTAAACAGGCTTGGAAAATATCTATGCATCTCAAATTGGTATGTCATATGCGCAATAGAGACCTAAAATCATATGACCATCTATTTTTTCAATCCATATTCTCTAAAAAAATCTAGAAATTTATAATGATTTTATGCAAAGTGGTAACCCCTTCCACATTGTGAATTGAAGTGAAAAAATCACAAATAAGACTGAAGGTGATAGGTGGACAATATATATAGCTTTATCCTATACTGTTATAGGTGTTTGGATTAAAAGAAACAATAGGGTGTTCACAAACTTAGCTCACAAAGAAGAAGAGGTAACCAAACATGTTGGGCCCCGTTTCCGAAGCCTAACTATCCGGAGTTATAAGGCGGGAGTGGAATACCCTGTAAGGTTATCTCAAAAAACCCTCATTAGCTGTCATCTCACAAGGGTGCCCACACCAGCCAATCACCAACATCACAATTTGAATTCTTCAAAACAATTTTAGCCCTATGTCTCTAGTTTAACAAGAAGCACCTCATTTGGAGCTCTATAGCTCAAGATATGCTTAAAAACCTAAAGTATGTTCATAACCCAGTTATGCTCTTCCAATTGATCCCTCATTTTCTTTCCATCAATCTTTTTCAAATCAACAACAAAAGCTATCAATTTTTTTAAAGAGATAGAAAAATGTGATAGGAATATAATTCTTCAAGAATCACATCATTTGGAGGTCGGATGATGAAGTTATGGCCAAAAGAATCAACTATGATTATATCCTCAATCATCTTGTACCTATCTTGGGACAATTGGAATAACTTTCGCTAGAGATATCAGATTAAGGTCATTTTAGGACAATATTAAAGAGGACTTCAAGATATACAACTTTCATGAAGACCAGAAGATATATTTTACCATTTAGAGGGTCAAAAACATAAATTTCCGAAAGTGAATAGTGTATGTCCGTTAAACGGACATACATGTCCACCTAACGGACATTCACAGGGTTGGGGGCCATTCTAAACCCGAGAAGGTCTATTTAACAGACCTAATGTCCATTAAATGGACATGGGCAAGGCTATGGGTCCTTATAGACCTGAGAAGGTCCGTTTAACGGACCTAAAGTATGTCTAACGGACATAGGTGATTCCTAAACCCCTCCAAAGCCTCTCCGATGATTCCTACATCCTTCCTATCATTACTTTCACTCATAATCTTCTCAAATTCACCTCTTCTAGTGTAATACCACTTCATATCAATCCATCCACCAACCATGTCTTATTAAATCCTCTAATCTCTACTCATTTGATTCATCAAATCCAATAATTCTCATCCTCTTTCCATAGTTGTCCCGTGTATACCTCCCCTATAGCATCACCACTTATAATGCTCATATCTCTCAACTCCGCTATCGAAAAATTTCACACTTTATACCGTTGGAAATCTAAGAGGATGAGCTACAACTTCTAAGAAGACAACTTTATCTAATTCAATCTAGATTAATCCAGTTTGTCTCTTAAACTTAGTACACAATCTTACCCCTATGAAAGACTTGAAATATGAAATATACAACTGCAAGAGAAATACGCACATACATATTGGAAACTTCCTCAATTCTCACTTCATTTCTAAATCAAATGACTTTCATACATATCTTTAATTACATATCAAAATTTCATCAAAGTCTTAACACAAGATACAAAATACATTGGATGCTTAATGTTTGATATGCTTATAGAGCTATCCAAAAGTCACTAACTTAGTACAAAAGATAACTATCTTAGAGTTTGTCCAAATGCCTTGCAAGGATCACTGATCTTCTTGGTCTGCACCTAAGGAGGGAAAATGATGGGTTGAGCTACATAGCTCAGTGGCTAATGTATTTATAGCCATCGGTAATTAGTCACAAATTCAGGCATATGTATATATATACATCCAGCAATTTAAGCATTCTCAATCTATTCTAGCAATACAAGCATTAATCATTTTAGCTCAAACTCATGACACACAACATAGACTTTAGCCATTAAACATAACACTTAATTATGCACCATACTTGACAATTCAAAGATACAATGCACAAATAAATGGCTCGAGGGTTCCATGGAAATAGAATGGAGAAACCGAAATTTGCACCATGAACAAAATGAGTCCATTTTCAGAGCTCATATGCCACAAGCGGGCAACCGAGAGAAGGCTCTTGTCAATTTGCACTTGACAAACAGAATGGTCCCACTCTCATCCAAACAAAAGCGTATAATCATGCTCAAAATCATTTTATCATTTTATCATATTCTCATACTTTCATGCTTTTTCTTCTTTTCGTTTAATTCAAAATGTTATAACCTCTTTCAAGGTATACATAATCAAAATGCAACATGCATTTCCAATCAAGTCACAACAATTCAATTTCAAGAAAATCCATTTTGAGAAATCAATATACACACACATAGGGAAGAATTTGCCTAATCACACAATAACTATAATAAATTACCCACCTAATTAGCTTGCAAAAATCTAAGTCAAGCTTGCCTTTCCTCTTACTCTTGGATTGGGTTTTCTTGATTTCCTAAATAAACCAAAATTTTCATTCAATCCAATTTTCCTTAAAATTCATAAAGCTTCAAAATCACAAAAATGAAATAATTGCTAAATTGAGCTTAGCACTAACTTACCCATGGTCTATCTAAATTAAAAAGACCAACACGTAGTTTAGAAACCCTAAAATCAAATGGGTTCCTTTAAATCATCTTCTTCCAATACAACACCCATTCTCTACACAAAACCCTTTCTCTCTCTAACTTTTTCTCTAACAAAGCAAGAAGAAAAGGATGAACTTACCCTGAGAAGCTTGATCTCTCTTCTTTTCTTCTTCTTTTCTCCCTTTCTTAGCTTCTCCCACGATTTTCTCCTTCTTTTCCTCTTTCTCTACGTTTTTTTTCTCCCTTCTCTATGGCTTCTCATGATTCTCTTTTCCCTTCTTCTAATTAAAACCCATTTCATTAGTCCTTTTTCGCATATGCCCCTCATTAAACTAGGCTTTCCATATTTACCACTCCTTTCATTTAACATAAGTCTAATACTACTTAGCCTATTAAACACCATATTAATTCTAACTTAATTCTAATACTTCATTCTAGTTTCTAATTTCTAATTTTTATTCGTACTTACTAATTTAATGAATCAACTCTAAAAATAATGAAACAAATAAATCAATAATAAAAAAATATTCAGGGTCCAATAATTCTCCCCCTAAAAGAATTTCGTCATCGAAATTCTTACTTGAGTCTACGAAGAGGTGTGGATACTTCTCTTTCATTGGTTCCAAAGGCTCCCATGTTGCCTCCTCCGTCGAATGGTACTTCTATAAGACTTTAACCAGCTTTACAATCTTGTTTCTCAAAACCTTTTCCTTCGAATCTAGGATATCCATCGGTTGCTCCTCATATGTCAAATCCTCCTTTAATTGGACCTCTGAAGGTTGAATTATGTGTGAAGGATATGATCAGTACTTCCTTAACATCGATACGTGAAAGTCATTGTGAATCTTAGACAATTCCGGTGGCAAAGATAACTTATAGGCTAAAGGCCCAATCTTCTCAATGATCTCATAAAGGCCTATGTATCTCAGACTAAGCTTGGCCTTCTTACCAAACCTTAAAAGCCCTTTCCATGGAGAAGCTCTAAGAAACAACTTGTCTCTAACTTTAAATTCCATCTCTTTTCTATGTGCATCCGTGTAGCTCTTCATTCTGTCTTTAGCTGCTTTAAGTCTTTGTTTCACCAATTTAATCTTATCAACTGTGATTTGTACAAACTCAGGCCTTAAGAGCCTCCTTTCACCATCCTCATCCCAACAAATAGGAGTTCTACATCTCCTACCATACAAAGCTTTATAAGGTGCCATCTGAATTCCCGAATGATAGGAATTATTATAAGCAAATTTGATTAAAGACAAATGATCATCCCTTGAGCCTTTGAAATCCATAACATAAGCTCTCAACATTGCCTCTAAATTTTGTATTGTACTCTCCGATTGTCCATCAGTTTGTGGATGGGAAGATGTATTAAAGTGCAACTTAGCTCCCAAACCTGGATCTCTATCCGAGACTATAGAACTTGAAATTCCGTGAAGCCTGATTATCTCATCTATGTATATCTTAGTCAAAGCATTTAAAGAATTTGTCTGATTAATTGGCAAGAAATGTGCTGACTTGGTTAGCCTATCCACAATCACCCATATTGCATCATGTTTTCTACAGGTTCTTGGCAATCCCATTAAGAAATCCATCAAAATCTTTTTCCATTTTCATCCCAGAATCAACAAAGGTTTAAGCTTGCCTGAAGGTGCCTGGTGCTCAGCCTTGACTTGCTGGTACACTAAGCATCTTTTAGCATATTCTGCAACTTCTTTCTTCATTCCTTTCTACCAAAAATGCTTCTTCAAATCTCTATACATTCTTGTACTTCCTGGGTGCATTGCATAAGGCGCATTATGTGCCTTATCAAGAATCTTGTCTTTCAACTCTTGCATATTAGGAATACATAATCTGTTTGTTCTTGCTAATTTAATGACTCAACTCTAAAAATAATGAAACAAATAAATCAATAATAATATAAAAATATTCGGGGTCCAACAAAACTCATATGGGACTAAGTTATATTGCACTTATGCCTTTACAATCACAAGCATAAAGTCAACCCTAAAATTAGCACAATCTTGAGAATTGTCTAGCTAGATGATAAGTTAGATCAAACTATTGCATATATTTCATATATTTGGTTGTTTAGCTTTCTAAGTTTTTGATGTAATTTCTTTCAGCGTTGCTTCTCATTCTTTTGTACTCATCATCTTTCAGTGAAGGGATGAACATGATAGAATGTCCAAAGCACTTAGAGAAATAAAACGCTCTTATCTTAAAAGCAACAGTATGTTGATGTCATGTTACTTGGGTAATAATCTCCTATAAAAATATAATAGAGCAATTATGAATATCGAGAGTAACATCTTACCCTATTGCTACCGTGTTCTAAGTCTTTCTCTTGAAGTTTCTCAAATTTGTTCCACATTGACTAAATTCTTCTCCAATTTCCTCTTTTTCCTTTAAAAGACTGAAATAAGACCTATAACAAAATATTAATTATTGTAAGTACTAAAGCTTATAAAATACCTAAAATATAAGTATAATGCTCTCATATTTCATGCCAAATATATAGTTTATTTAGCACTTGTCAAATTTTCCTATGCTTAAGCATTTGCTTATCCTCAAACAAATCAATTTCACTATCTTAACCTAAGTAGGAGGCAATTTTAGAAAACAATTTAACAAATCAAGCACATAAGTCAAGATTCCCTACTCATTTAATTGGAAAGGTCATCAAAGTGTTAAGCAACCAGCTACCTCTATCAATTCATAAACCAACTCAATTCACTTTACGATTCTTCAAACTTTAACTTAATTCACAAAATTCACTCTAATGTATAAAATAAATATACATGAGACAAATACTAATGAACATGTTCATGCCTTTTATTGACATAAAGAAAAACTTCAAATTTAAACAACACAAGAGCATTTTGAAGATAGTTTGAAAAGTCATGTTACCCTTTAATGCAAGAGTAAAAACCTTGTCATAAATGCTTTCAATTAGTCAACTAGATCACTATTGCAAATGGACACTAGCACCACTCTTTAATTACAACCTTTTTATTAGTATGAGGCTAGCGGAGTGAATTATTTAATGCTCAGTTATTTATACTTCTCATCATATTTTTATTCAGCACATTTACTTAATGCATATATAATTTTGAAAAAAAGTACTATAACGTAAATCAAATATCCATTCTCTAAATTCATGAAGAAAATTGAATTTAACATAGTCATCAAAAGTCATTACTATATTTCCGAACACTTAAAATCACAAAGACAATCAAACTCATAGTGGATTATCTAAATTGATATGTTGTTAAAGTATATAAATTTTCCAAAAATTGCTCTCTATTAAGATATTCATAATGAAATCGATAAGCATGAGTACCGAAGTCATAAGAAATCCCTCCCCCATACTTAAGTTGGACATTATCCTTAATTTGTGTATCGTGCAAAAGCAATGAAAGTAAACAAACAAAGGGAGAGAAATAAATTTAAGAACTAGTATTTCTTTTAATATAAGAAAACATAAGCAAGGCTTGTCAAATTTCTTTATAAACCATTTTTCAATTAATATTTTATTTGAAAAAGTTATGATATTTGACAAATAAGAACAAAATATAATAAGTATATAATAATTGTATAATTGTCAGTCTTATGATAGTGGATTTAATAGAAGTACATAAGAGCTTATCGCCCATAACTTAATCAAATCATCTTCATAACTTATATCAACTAAATCCCCTAATGATCACTATGTGGCAATTGGCTCAATCTGTCCAAAATTCTCAATCTCATGTTCGGTCGCTCCAGCTATGGGCTATGGGCTTGATCCCTCTTTAATCCACTATCACGACAGAATCCTCGATTTCCTCCTCAAGGTTCATCTTTACAGGTGCTAGTTCTCAACAGGGCTTTGTATCTTACCTAGGCTCTATATACATGAGCGAAGGATCTCGATGCCTATGTGTTTGTGTCAACTTCATTAGCGTATCTTTATCAGTGCATAGAATGCTCCATGTATGCTGAAGTGGGTGACGAGGCTGCCGATGATTGGCTCGGATCCAGGGCTGGCATCGATGCTCTTTCTTGTTCCTAACCCCCAGCATGCTCTTCTCATGTATAAACATCCTCCACTACTCGTGGTGGTATGCCAATTAGTACAAAATATTGGTCTCATGCATCAAAGTAAAGCTTCATATCATCATTGCCCTCAGGATTTCCGTGGTAAGTAGGAAGGAAGTGTAAAAAATTGTTAACTTGCCCTCATCATCGAACATATCTAATCTCTTCACCAATTAAATGATAAAGGACCCACTGCCAATAATATTAAAGTTTAATAGAAGCAAGTAGCACCACATGAGCTTAATGAAAGCATACTCAAATATGTCTAAACTCGATGACAAGTGTAGTAGATAAAGAAATAGGTTCCGATGGGTTACCATACCTGTGTTATCATATCGAACACGTAAGGAGTGAATGAGCATTTTGTGCACATGTTGCATTAATAAAAATGGAAGCCAGAAGATTTGGACCTGGGTGAATAAGGCTGCAATGAGGCCACAGCATTCCAATAATTGGTGGCGTGAACCTCTGGGTAGTCCCAACCAACTTGAATTCTACTGGGATGCATAATATGGATGTACGCCTCGATATAGAATCTAGCATGAACACCAAAGTGATTGTAAATGAAGTGAGAAAACATCGCCCAACTAAAACTGGATGATGATTTGTTATTTTCATCCACTTAAGATTGTGCACAGAAATTTCAGTACCAGCTCTTCATATACTGGTTCTCAGATATCAAAGAACTATTGCCACGTCAAACTTGATGGTCTTCCGTACACTATCCTATAAGTCTAGCTCCCCTAAAACTTCCCAGTGTATGTACTGTAGCAGCTCAAACTTTTTCATAATGGTAATGATTTAGCTGAAGCGTAATCATGAAGTGAATATCTATTACAGGAAGGAGCTGCAACTTAGGATTCCTTGCGGTGATTACTTATGGGATCAGTTACGTTGTTCTATTTAATTAGTTTTCATCTTATTTTATTAAATTTAATCAACACATTGATATAAGATTTATATAAATATATGAACAAAATTAAATGACACAAAATTAAAACATCCTGACTGGTTTAATGTATGATAATACCCTACAACTCTTAACCTTTTTAAAATAAGGCCGTTCCTTTCCCCGCCTATCCTACGCTATTGCTGCTGCTTGTCTAGTCATGATCCAACAACTTAGAATTCATACAAAGGGAGATGAAAAGAGATAATAAAATTTTAAAAATCCAAAAAAAAAACCCTACCTACAAAACTGGTGTTAAACGTACTTAGGTAAAAATCTCGTTAATTGGTGATAGAAATTAAGAAGAAAGTAACTAATAGGACTCAAAATCAATTAGAAAATGCAACGGGGAGGACTGAATTGGGAGAAAACTAAAAGGGGAACGAAAATAATCTGTGAAAATGTTATTCTGCAACATTAAATTATAGTTTAATACAAGCCTTAGATGACAGCATATTAACATCGTGTTTTAAGACAGAGCAAATGGGTCTGTGTTAAGCGAAAACACGATCTACACAGATGCTACATAAGAAACTGTTTAATAAAGATAACACGGAAAAACATTAGTTAGAGTTCTTAGAATATAGGATAGACACGGAAAGGACATGCTACTATGTTAGTGCACTGAATAGAAATGAAAAAACGCGAGTGACAAGAAATAGACATGGTGAGAATATGTTACCGTATTATTGTCATGTTATAAACTCTTCAAATTTCATTTTTGTGCCAAAATGAATATGGCCTCTACACATGGATGTATTCACAAATCCTATAGATACACAACATCATGTTATAACTGTATTCAAAAAGTGCGCTCTTAACTTCTTGTTGGGAAATCGAGTCCGGATCTGATCCGAACCGCAGCGGAATAATCACGAAACTTTTTCGTGACTTTTGATTTCCCAAAAACCAAGATCTATTTAATTCTATAAAA
>JAOQMP010000008.1:23930429-23958054 GCA_027563575.1 Erythroxylum pedicellare
GAACATGTTGAAAGAATGGATATTATGAGAAACCATTATTGAGATTTATGATGTTTGCATTTTGACATTGTGAGCTCATTTATGTTTATGTTTATGTTTATGTTTATGTTTATGTTTCTGTTAATCCTATTTTGTAGTATACACTTATGAATAAATTATGTTGATAGGATTTGTCTTTAGTTAAGACATTATTGTTGGACCATCAATGTGCTTCTTATTTATGAATCATATTGAATAAAGCGTTAATATTGTAATACGTAGAAGGAATTATGTCATTTTTTAAGATTTGAAACCTCTACGACTCTGATTAGTATCTTTGTTTGAATATAATTAACATTAAAGAATTTAGCAAAGTTTATGCAAAGAATGTTTATTTATTATTAACCATGATATAACATTTTTTCAATTAATAAGCCAAATGGGATAATGTAAAACTTATATATTTAATATGTGACTCATTAAATAATTATAGTTTTAATAATATTAAATGTTAAATTCTAATTGGTCAATTTGATTAAGTAAGATAATATTTTATTTTAAACTTATCGTTTGATGGGAATGATTAAGACATATTCTTATTTTATTTGAACATGGTCTTCTCTCCTTCCTACACACTTTTGTTTTATTTTTCACTATCAGAAAGTAAGATTATCAAGAGAAAAAATAATAGAAATCAAGTTTTTTTATGTTCAAGCATTCAGAAGGAGTTTTTTCCCACTTTACGATTCAACAAAAATCATGCATCCAGGTATGTATTTCATATTTTATATTTTAATGTAAAACATAAAATTTTTAGATTTGAATTAAAGAATTGTGTGATTATGTTTAGGCAATAAATTATGGTTACATATAACAGCATAACTTGCACTCACTCACAAAGCATCAGCCCATTTTACTATCAGCCGTGGATGGACTAACATTAGTTACTAACATACGGCAAAACATTATATTACATGATGGTCTTGCTGAATATATACGTGAGTGCATACGCTAGATTGTCCGAATCATCTCTGACGTGTGAAAACACAAACGGGAAAAGATCAGGAAATGAGTGCAATGCAACTGCTTTGAGCAAGATAAATGAGAACCCAAACCAACCAAACGAGTTGAGGTGTATTTTCAGACGAGTGTAGGAATAGCGTGTTCCTGGGTAGATCAAAACCAAACACACAAGTTGGAGACAATTCCGTAATGCTAAGGAAAGTAAATAATAATTAAAAAGACCGACAATTGCCCAGTGGCCGGCCGCCGGCCAACAGTCTGAAAGATAGAAACTTTGAGATGTACAGGCGGCAGAAAGAAAAAGGGTCCAACAAAGGAAAGGGACACCGTGCAAACTCCATTGGCCACGAATCCTACTTCTCTCGTATCGTATTACGGCAAAAATTAAATTTAAATTAAGATTTAGATAATAATCTAAAGCTTAATTTAAATTTAATCATCAAAGACGGGTATCAAATAAGATGGGATCTCCAAACTCTTTATTCTGCATTGAAAAGTTCCAACTTGGCCTTCTAGATAGAAATTGCTTGGTTGGTAGGCAAATAGGTGAAAGAAAGTAGTTAACTTTGAAAAACTTAACCAGGCATAGAATAGAATCTGTTAAACAATTCAAAAGCAACACAATCCAGAAAAGTCAACCATGCACATTAGCTGCATTTCTAACACCCGAGCATATTAGTTATAATGTGTTTGTTGAGGTCCTCTTGACTTGGTATAAAGAAATTAGTTTTAGTTTAAGCAGCTTCATTGATGTTTCCTTGAAAAAAGGAAGAAACACCTCTCGTAGAACCAGTGTTTGATTTTAATGGGTTGGTTAAACTAAAACTAAAACTAAAGCACGCACGTCAAACTAATAGAGTGCTCTGATTTTGACCGCTTGGTTCAATGAATACCAAGTTGCTCAGCTGCAAAGAATGAAAGAACCCACAGAGTGAGAGATAAATGTTCTTTACCAAATAATATGAATTTGTCGTCACACACAGAACAGACATGGGATGGGACAAAAAGACAAACACAGCGGCAGGGCCAGGTTACTGATTTAGACCAACCACATCGAACATGCTTGGACTTGGATTTGATAAAAGGTCACTTGGTTGGATTTTAAAAAAGGTGGCTTGGTTTTGTATGAAGCAAGTCACATGTGCAGATGGTTGAAATGGTCTTGTGAATCCATTAATTCATTCTGTAGTTAATGTGCGATGTGTCTTAGCTTCCAACCTCCTCCATTACTTACGTTTTTCCTGTGCTTTTTGACTTCCACTCTTTTTGGTGTTTGTTTTACATTTCTCCTCTTATCTAACTATTGTCCACAAACCAGATTTTGCAATAATAATGTCTACTTGTTCTTCAACTAAGCTGTATATTAGAAACTGAAAGTTTATATATAATATAATATAAACCAACCCCAAATTGGAAAACCCACTGTTGTCCTTTTTGTTCTGTTTTGCTTTTTTTTTTTTCCATTTTCCTCTCTTTTTCCCTTTCCTTTTTGAAATTCCTGAAAAGCTAGCTGATATTTTGGGACGAGAAAAAAGGAAAAAGAAAAAGAGGGAAAAGAAAAGGTGAAAGGGTTCTGTCTGTGTCTCCTCGCCTCATTGTTGAATCCGAGAGAAACAGAAACTTAGAGAGAGGGAGACAGAGACTCTGTTAAGAAAACGAAGTTTCTTTCACGCTCTCTCCAATTGTCTCTTCTTCGTTCACACAATCCATTTTCATCTTTCCCCCTTTTCTTTTTTTTTTCCCTGGTATTTCTTGCATTCAATCCAAATCTCATCTGACTCTTCCTCAGCTTATCCTCCCAGGTCAACAGCTTAATCGAAATTCCAGGTAGGTTCTTAAGATTTCACCCTTTTCAACTCAAAAAGAATTTCTTTGCAGCTTATGGACTTACTGTTTCACTTGGTTATTCATTTTCCAGATGTATTTATTTGTTCTTCAATTTCTAATATAGTCCATCGTTTTTTCTACTTTTTCTGAAAAGATCGGCCTTTTCTTAGTAAAGTTGAGTTTTCAGGACTTGTTAGATATCAAACGTTTTTTCTTTGCTCACAAGTTGGTAGCTTTCTTTTGTGTCTTCCTATATTTTCCTTTAATCATCTGTTGATGATATTTGGATATCACATTCTTCGAATTTAAATGGGAGATTTCGTTTTTTTCGTATTAACGGTGTTTTTTTTTTTGGGATCTGGTGTAGATTCTTATCTGTGTTTTGGATGCTTGAAGGTCTGAAAGAGCATGGGCAATTGCTGTGCAACTCCTACTCCCAATTCTCCTTCTGGTAAAAAAGCCAGAGGGAAGAACAAAAAGAAGAACAAACAAAATCCTTTCTTTGGTGATGATTTTGTGGTAGGTAATGGATCTGATACAGATAGGCTCTGGGTCTTGAGAGAACCAGACGGCCGTGATCTCTCGGCTCACTATGATCTGGGCCGTGAGCTTGGCCGTGGCGAATTTGGGATTACATATTTGTGTACGGATATAAACACAGGTGACAAATTTGCCTGCAAGTGTATTTCTAAAAAGAAGCTCAGAACTGCAGTGGATATTGAGGATGTCAGGAGGGAGGTGGAGATAATGAAACATCTGCCCAAGCATACAAACATTGTGACTTTGAAGGCCACCTATGAGGATGATAGTGCTGTACACATCGTGATGGAACTGTGTGAGGGAGGAGAGTTGTTTGATAGAATTGTAGCTAGAGGTCATTACACAGAAAGGGCAGCTGCTGCTGTGATGCGGACTATAGTGGAAGTTGTTCAGGTTGGAGATTTTTATCATTTCTAGTTGTTGAGAAGTGTGCACTATCTTAGGTCAAATTTGCTTTCATGTCCTCTGTTCTATAAGTGATATCTTGTTCATTTCTTTCACGTCTTGTTTTTTTATTGCTCATTTTGCTATTCATATAGTTACTTGAGTTTTTATAGTTTAATATTATGAGATGACTGAACATTCAAATGGTACTCATTTTACTATTATAATCTACTTAGCTGTTGTGTCTGTTTGCAATGTAGATGTGCCATATGCAAGGAGTAATGCATCGTGATCTTAAACCTGAGAACTTTCTATTTGGAAATAAGAAGGAGACGGCCCCCTTGAAGACAATTGATTTTGGATTGTCAGTCTTCTTTAAACCTGGTATCACATCATTGACAGAGCTTAAACATATGTCAACCTGATATTTGTATTTTCTTAATGCTTTAGAGAACTCGACATGTGCCAGTTTAATGCTTTTTGCACAACTTCGTATTTGCCTGAAGACTTGTTTTCTTTGTAGGTGAAAGATTCAATGAGATAGTGGGAAGTCCTTACTATATGGCTCCAGAAGTTCTAAAACGCAATTATGGCCCAGAAATTGATGTTTGGAGTGCTGGAGTTATTCTCTATATTCTCCTTTGTGGAGTCCCACCTTTCTGGGCAGGTTATTATTATTATTTTTTTGGTTACTTTTAGTGCACTTATCTGATCCTGAGCTATTGAATTTTAACAGAAACCAGTTTAATTATTGGTGTGTTACAAAGAGAATATGGTAAAGCTAAACTATGTTGTTGAAACATTGTTTGACACTCTTTTGGTGGTGAACTTTCTAAACCAGATAATGTGCTTGTACCTCTTTCTCCATGAAATTGATGTTCTTGTTTTTACAGAAACTGAACAAGGAGTGGCACAGGCAATTATCCGCTCTGTTGTTGATTTCAAGAGGGACCCTTGGCCAAAAGTTTCTGACAATGCGAAGGACCTGGTGAAGAAAATGCTTAATCCTGATCCCAAACTAAGGCTTACCGCACAGCAAGTTCTTGGTAGTGTTCTTTAGCCATTTATTATGTCTTATCCTACGTATGACCGTTCTCCTGACTCTTCTCCTGCTTGCAGAGCATCCTTGGTTACAAAATGCAAAGAAGGCTCCAAATGTCCCACTTGGCGAGACTGTGAGAACAAGGCTCAAACAGTTTTCAATGATGAACAAACTCAAAAAGAGAGCTCTTAGGGTAATAACTAATTTGCTTGTTAAGTCTTTCTGGTATTTATTGAGGTGATGATATATGACAATGAATGGTCAATGCATATTGTGTTCTTATTAATTGTCACTTTCCTCTATTTCTTCTTCCTGATTGGAGACTAAATGTGGAGTCATTTCCTTCCAGGTTATAGCTGAGCATTTGTCTGTAGAGGAAGTGGCTGGCATAAAGGAGGCCTTTAACATGATGGATATTGGAAAAAGAGGCAAGATTAACCTTGAGGAACTTAGAAATGGGTTGCAGAAACTTGGTCAACAGGTTGCTGATGCAGATCTCCAAATCCTCATGGAAGCTGTAAGCATCATTTTACTTCTAAAAGCACTGTAGTCCCTTGAATCTGATATCGGATAATTGATTAATAGAAAGACGCTGCAGTAACTTTGTTATGATCAGAATTTCAACTGGTTTTAATGCCTTTTGCCTTTAGCTTGGGTGGATTTTCTTCAAAGCTTGAAGTTTTTATCCTTAATATTGATCAGTTTTTGTGCCAATATGTTTTTCAAGGTTTTTTATCTTCTTCAAAATATGTGATTTTACTAACCTTCTGATGCTTTCTACAGGCTGATGCTGATGGTGACGGAACTCTGAATTATGGAGAGTTTGTTGCTGTGTCGGTTCACCTTAGAAAGATGGGTAACGACGAGCATCTACATAAAGCGTTCGCTTTTTTTGATCGAAACCAGAGTGGCTACATAGAGATTGAAGAGCTGCGAGAGGCCTTGAATGATGAAGTTGACACCTGTAGCGAGGATGTTATTAATGCCATTATGCAAGATGTAGACACAGACAAGGTTAGTATTACTCATGCATATAGTCAAGGATCTTCGGATGTTGATTTGATACTCATCTGGTGTTCTGACCATAGTTGATTTTTTAGTTGCAGTTGATGCTACTTAAAAATTATTTCTGCTACTTTACGTGATTACAAGACCTTCAAAATTTTCAGTCTAAGGGATAATTAGGCTATTGCCACCATTTTTGTTCTCTGTTCCTTGGATTTATACTAAACATTTTGCTGATACTCGATATTTTGGAGTACTTGTGTACACTACTTTTAAACAATTTGATATCCGCTTATTTCATGCATTTCAGTGGTGGTCTATCCCTCTCTCTAAAGTATAGCATGTTACTCAAAATTGAAAATTATTTGTGGGTTTCATCCTTTATAACAAATCTGCTACAGATGATCATGACCAGCCCTTTTTCTTTCTGTGCTTTTCGTATGATTATCTTACAAATGTTGGATCTTTGGACGCTTAATAATTCCAACCTCATTTAAAATCATTTAATTGAAGGCTGACTTCACATTGTCTAATCTTGCAGGATGGACGAATTAGTTATGAAGAGTTTGCAGCGATGATGAAGGCTGGAACAGACTGGAGAAAGGCCTCCAGGCAATATTCACGGGAAAGATTCAACAGTCTGAGCTTAAAGTTAATGAGGGATGGTTCATTGCAGGCAGCCAGTTGAGAGTCCGACAAAATCACAATAGTTGGCTAAAGAAATTTGATTTCAACATTTTTCTTTTTGTTTTGAGGTTTTTACTCAATTTATTTATTCACTTCCACCTCTTTGGACTTGGGGAATAGGTAGGAATAGAGTGGCCTTGGTGTTCTTGATATGTTTAGGATTTGTTGGTTGGTTGTAAGGGAATGGCAGCGGAAGAGGAAAGTCAATATGTGCTTGTAAATAGATTTATCAGTTTAGGCTCAAAGTTGTATTTCCTATGGAGAGAATGTTAAATTGTGATTCATTTGCTTCGAAACTACTGCTGTTTAACATAAATTTGTCGTTTGTAAGCTTTATTGTTTTGTGACTCTCTGTCTTTGTTTGGTGTGGAGGGACATAACTAAGACACTGTAATTTTCGTTTGTCATTGAATGTATGTATGGTGAAAACTGATTCTACAACCACTTGGAAACAGCACCAATAGATTCTGCAACGTGGAAACTGTTTGGACATTGTTTAGAGACTTCAAGGAATAAAAAGCCATAAGCTAGCATAAAATACACAAAAGTTATCACAAAATTCATTCACTTCAGGCCTCCAAGAAATTCAGTTGACAACATTCAACACGCAATCTTCTTGTTCTTTTGGCGTTCAAAAACAGAACAGAAGTATAATATTTTATTGTGACCAAGGACCAGAAAACTTTAGAGATAGCATCAGAATAAGTGGCCTTACATCCACTGCAAAAGACACCAGCCAATGCTGCATTTCCTCCGACATCAGTTACCCTAAAACCAGCTAAAGCATGAACAACAACGGAATATCTCAAGAAAACACAACATGGTGAGCAAAACCTTAAGCTTATCCAGCAGTTTGAAGGGTAGGATCTTTAGTAGGACCAATGAAACAAGGTGTTTTAATCAGTTAAAACACACAAAGCCTATAATGCACTCTCACATAGGTCGGATGCAAATAACAATCACTTTGTCACTAATCATTAATGCCTAAGGATTTGTGTATCCATCAAGACATATACAAAGAAAGGAATCTGTTGAAGTCATAATTGTACTAAGTACTTCTGTATGGAAGTAGAGGTTGAATCTTAGAGCAATTGATAAAATTGTTCCTTTTTTGACCTTATAGTCACAGGTTCAAGTTACAAAAATAGTCTCTTTGTAACATACAAAGAGAAAGTTACATATATTATGACCTTCTCTAGATTCCCACAAAGCGGAGAGCCTTATACACTAGATACATTGACTTTGACTTTTTACTCATGTAAGGTAGTGCTCCAAATACAATTTTCTTTTCCCAATGACTTTTTACTTATGTAAGGTAGTACTTCAAATACAATTTTCTTTTCCCAAAGATCTTTATAGTGTACATGTTTGTGAAATTGCTCTTGGTTCACTTAAACTGCAGTCAATATAACAAAATTTAACAAAGCATTAAAGTCCCTTAATTCATTCCAGAAGGTGACCCTTGATGAGAATAGTAAATCCTTTTACCGTATATTGACTCATTCATCCATTTGGTGTGTTCTTTATCATCTTCAATTAAAGACTTGCAAGTCATTGTAGCTAACAGAGTCAGTGAGCTTGACACATGGTGTATGCCAACATTATAACAAAAAGGCACTAGAAACTGAGTACAAAAAGGGTAATCTAATTAGCTGACAAATAGGTCCACTACAACATATAGGTAATGCCAATATACACAAGTCGGTACAACCTTTTGAGATATATTCTGAACTCCATATTCATGGTACTACAATTTCATTAACTAGTGCTACCTAGTGATGCCTACAAATGCAATTCTGCTGTAACAAGTAAACCTCCTGCCTATATAGACAATTTATTTGTTTTCTATTTCCATGAGTTTCTTAACAAGCGACAAACTATTTAAACCGACACAGCTTGCAACCTTGGATGCAGGTAGCTCACGAGATATGAATGAGGAAATGTAGTCGTATTCCACGTGAAAAAAGGTTATAAACAGCTGCAAATGGCTATGAAAGGAAGATGCGAACTTTAACAAAAAATGTATGGTGCTGCTACCGGAGCTATGTACATAGCGCATGTAATGAACACGTGTGACAGAGAAGAAAACTGCTAGATATGAAAGATTTGACGTGTTAGGTTCTTACCAATTTTGACAAGAACCCAGAAAAACTCACCTACCATAAATTTTAGTGCAGAGACGGTTACTTTCACTATCTATCTTCGACCAAGATTGAAAAGTTGTTTTTTATCTTGAATTTATGTACACTTTCTCATCTCTCTCTTCCTGCCCCAAAACATCCCTGTAAGGGCCTCCACAAGGTATGATGTTCTCACCATCCCTTCTCTTTCCAGTTCTTCAGGCCTTGATTTGTTATCATGACTATTACTCCTAATTTCTTCCTTTTCATACTCATCTTGATCATTGTGTTGCTAAGATTGTCCTCAGGTTCTTATTGTCTTGTTAGATTGTGCCTCTTTCTTCCTTACAGGATCTTCAAACTGATTACCTAGAGTGTATTGATCGGTAATTATCTCTGATCCTACAAGGAGATCTGCAAACTATCAGTTCTTTCTATAAGGCTTTAGATTTTATTCAAGATCCTATCAGTCTATTATGGTCAAAATAAAATATCAGCTATGCCAAAGACTTGTCTCTCAATTGGTTTTCTAAATGGAAATACCATCATCTTTTTAAGGAAATATCAGTCTTACTTCTTACGTTTCATAGATTGATTTCATCAGGAGAGAACCAACCTAGTGTTTCAACTTTCAGGCACTCATTCACCCATATTTCACTGTCATTTCTTAATTATTGTTTCCTAAAATTCACCACAAATATTTAGAAAGGAAATATAAGGGTGGTTAGTCTCACACCTAACATTCTTTTATCAAATGAAGGTATGTTTTCGTTCATACAGCAGAAGAGCTGGACAGAAAGAACAATGGAAAAGAAAGGGACGAAACAAAGAATGACAATTAGCACTGAGGTTTTAGGCTTCAAGGTGAAATGAATACTTTTTCAGTGAATAAATAACATATGATGACCCAAAATATATCACATACAGTGGTTGCGCAGCCATATGCTTGTGGGATGAATGACAGTTTTATCATGATTAATTGTCTGATACATTTAATGATGAATCAGGTAACATTTCCTATTCATAATAAACTTTTTAAAACTTTGAACCATTTATTTTGATCTATTGGAATCAAGACTATCCCCTTTTCCAAATCTAACAATATCACTGTAGCAATCTTGTTACAATCAGGTATGCCTTATCCTTCAATGTTAAAGAGTAAAAGGAAATGTTGTCTCTTGAACAGTATGTTTCTACAAGCTGGTCGGCATTGCAGGTAGACATCTCATTGTTCTTTCTCAAATCACAGAAGGTATGTAGCTTGATTACATCCATATCAGTAATTAACTTGTATGGTCTAAACTCACAGTATGGTTATGATTGACATTAAGGTGTGTTGCTATGACACCAGAATACCAACATAAAAGGCCAAGCGCATCAATATTGTGAGTTATTAGTGAATCATTAAGTCTAAAGCAGTTCGAGATCAACTCCATTGCCTGAAAGTTCATCATTGTTTGATATATTTCACAACATAGATTTCAGAAGTTGCAAGGACAATAGGTAGCTACAATGTGATCTAATCAAGAGTTTATTGAGACTAGTAGACAAACAGAAAATTGACCACAGAACCTATAACAGATAAACAAAATCTGTGGAGTGGTGTGATCGCAAGTGATGTTGTGGCATCAAAAGCCAAACCAGTGGTCATGTGGGGGGAAAAATGGGTGTTGACTTTGTTGTTTTCACCTAAAGAAAATCTAACATGAATAAAAATAAACATTTGAAGACCAAAGGATCCAACAAATGCCTCATATGACAATTGAAATATTCATTTTGCACAAAATTGCTCGAGACAAGAATACTAACCTTATTACTCATTTCTTTCAAGTTCTATTGCTTCAAACTTCTTGCTGCTTTCAGCCTTTCTTCCATTGCGTTTTCTATAAGGGACAGTCCATCTCACCTTGGGAAAACTCCCCATGCATCTTCTTACTTCTTTAGAAAGCACTTTTCCCTATATAGGATTATTTTCCTCAGATCATAAGAAAAGCTACGATTTAAATATTTTCAGCTCTGCATTACCAGTTCGTACTTAGTAAATATATTGCCATCATCAGCATTGCTGTTATATTGAATTTGCTATTCAATGACATTTCATTGTTTTAAGTCAACCCACAAGTGCTTCATTCTTGTAATCTGCTTCTAATGATCATGTTCAACAACTTCAAATTTTCAACTCACTTCCCTATTTGGAAATTTAATCCCCTCGCTATGGGCTTATGACCCTTTTCAGCTCAGAAGCTATTTTCTTTCCAAAATTGCACCACTCACACCAGTTTACCAGATTAGTCTTGACAAAATTTTGCACTAAATTGCTTCACTTATCCCAACAGCTACCAGTTCTGCATCTAAACTAATAGTTATGTTTTTAGAATGGAGTTCCAGTCCACATATCAGGCTTCAAATGTTCCATTTGCTCTTTAGACAGCTCTGCAATTGATTTTGACCATCATTTGCATTTCCAGAACAACTGTACCAGGTTATTTTGCATCAAAAAGCTCATGATATAGCAACTCTTAATGATGGAGCATTTTGTTGTTCTCAACAGACTAATTCTCCCTGTAAACCATCTTCTTGACCCTAAACACTAAACCTTCATTCTCTTGCCCACAACTCTGTCCAGTCCCTCTCACCCAAATTTACTACTTAGCAAGCTGTTACTTTTCTTGGACGGAACCTTGAAAGGTTTTTATAAGAGGATGAGATATATATTTGCATTGTTTCAGCATCTGCACCCCTTCTCTGCTCCAATGGAGTTTCCATGCTTCCCTTGTTTTGTTCTGCAACTTTTGTTTCACACAGTATTACACCTCAGTTATCTGATATCAGTGCTAGAATCACTTTTCTTCTCTGCAGAGCTTTGCCTTTCATTCGTGCCTTTTTAGATTTTGGTTCCAAAATAAAATATTTTAGCCTGCTCCTCACCTCATTAATAGCCGTCTTTCTTAAAATTTGATTCTTCCTAGCTGTTAATTTTGTGTCATCATCCATCTCAATATCCTGCAGTTAGAATACAACATTATTTCCCTTCTGGTTGCAGAATCAGATCCATTCTTGTGTATAAATTTGTCAAGAATCTATTCTCCGTCTATAATTCTTGACGTTGAAACCCTTTAATCAATTAATTTTCTAGATATTTTCAACAAATAACACAAGAATAAATTGGAAAAAACAACCATGAGATAATTCAGAAGATAGTACTCAAGATCAAAATCGATGAAACTTCCAAGCTCCAATCTAGGACATCTCTTGCAATTTTCTAGCCCATTTGATTATTAAAACCATAGTTTGAAGGGGGGTGAAACTGTTATCTTCATACATACGGCATAAACCAAAACAAACAGTCATCATATAAAAAGGCTTCCCAACTCCATATCTCTGCATTTTCAGTCTGTAAATTCTAGAAGTCTCCAAAGATAATTAAACTACACCCTACAAAAGCAATTCAACATCATAACCACCTAGTCGTAATAGAAACCTTAGGCATCAAGACTCGAGCTGGATCTTGAAAGCGATTTAGGGAATGTTTTGGGGGTGCCTAAGTAATTCATCTTATTGATTAGTATTTATTAACTTTTATTTGTACAGCTGTCAACACTAGCCTTTTTTTAATAGGGATGTGATAATGAACTAACTAAAGTTTTCAGATTTCTGCGGAGAAGCCTCCTGTTTAATTACAAGGTGATTAATGAAATGTAGTTGAATATGTGGGCACTGGAAGATTGCATTATGTAGATTTCACTTTGCTAACACAGGAAAAAGTAAATGCTAGGATAGGGAATCATTCCATGCAATGAAATAACCCAGCTCTAACATTAGTCAGCTAAATCCCACATAAAAACCCAAATTTTGTTTCCAATTTCAGTTTATGTGTAGGAAGATAATAAATAATGGGTTAGGACAAACAAATCTGAAACGTTCACCAAGAAGATGAGAAAAAGCAGGAAAGTAATAAAGATTACCGGAAATAGATGGCAAAGGTCAGCCCTTTAGTTCCAGAGCATCACTAGGGAGTAAAAGAGTTTCACTTTGTCGTTCTTCGAATTGTTTCCAATCTCTAAGTTCCAGCTTCTGAAGGGGGGAGGGAAATCATCCAGTCGTGCCACACAGGTCATGTTGGGGCTTTTTTCTTTTTGGAGAGTAGATGTTTGTTTCAGGAAATCTTTTTACTTTTGGGTGGGAAATTTGGCAGCTTAGTTTCAGGATTTAGTAGAACTCAACTGGAGCATTTTGTTTGCTTCTCCATTTTGTCATGATTTAATAGAACAGGGTTAGATTAGAGTAATGGAACAAAGGATTTGACGTGCATTTTGTCTTAAATAGATTCACTTTCTAAATCATCTCTGTTTCTCAATGTACGGTGGTTGCTTTTTGGTTTGACAGCCGCTCTAGTTAATTAAAGTTTGGTTAATGAAACCATGTGAAGTTCTTTTTACTTAAAGAAAGGTTGTTACTTTAACAATATTCTGAGTGAAATCCAATCCAAAGTTCACAAATTGTTCATGCTCTGATTCCTTCCACAGTTATGAAATATGTCTTGCCGTCTAACCAAAATTTCTGCCACATTGCAAATTTGTGTAGTAGTTTGTGGTTGCCTTAACTTAATCTGCAATTAATGTCCCAACATAATGCATTATGTTTCGTTCAAAGATGGATTTGAATTTTGAGATTTTACTCTTGACCATATCTCACATTTATAGAAACATAGTAACTAAGGCCTAGTAAACTTTGAGGGAAAGGTCAAGCTATGTGCTGCAATATTAACATCATGGCAGCCATGTGTCACGACCTTGAATATTTCCCGCCCTTTGAGAAGCTGACATGGCGTGCTTGCCTTACCATTCTCTACAGCTTTCACACCTGCACTCTCTGTAGAGGCTAGCACTACATGACACAAAACTGAAACGGATGCATGTTTTAGTTTTACCCGGGCTCATCAAGACACTCTTTTCTCGAAACCTTTGTCTTTCTGTTTCGTAGAGACCAGGTAGTTTCCTTTGGAAGTCCCTTTTTTGGTCTAAGGATATATAGTTCTCTGTTCTTTTGGGGTCCTCTCTCTGCGAGAATCTCTTTTGGGCTTTGGGTCTTTCACTCTCTGGTTTCTTGCAAAAACTGGAGGACTTTCAGTGTCTGTATTTCAGGTTTGCTTGCTCAGCCCTACTCTATTTCCAATTTTCTCTTCTTTGCTTGAGTATTCATCTATGTGGGGTATTCAATTTTGAACTGTTTGTTGATTGTACATTATCAAGAGTGGTCCTTTTTCATGTTTCTTTCTAGGTGCTGTTATTATCTTGTTCTTATTTGTTTTTCCCTGTTGATTAGTCGGATGCTTTTGTGAATTTCAAACTTGTGAAGAAAAGAAATGGCTGGTTCCTTGACATTACTTTTTAAGGAGGTTCCTTTTGTTCAATTTTGAAAGTTTCTACTTTTCATATTTTGTTGTGTTAACCTTGTGTGCATGCTTTGAACCCCAAATTGGCAATTTGTTCTTTTTGCTTCCCTACTAATTCCTCTTTGTTCCTTGTCACGGATAGCCAGTTTAGATTTGTACAATTCCAATTTTGCTAACAAGTTGAATTGTTTTGAAACCTGAATTTTGCTGTTTTTCTTCTTTCAAGTAATTTCAACTTTCAAGGGCGTTTGTTTACGGGTTTACAAACTCAAATTTGCGATGGGGAAGCCTCCCAATTCTGGAAGACTTGAAATTCTTCTTGCCACAATTTACTGAAGCACTAGTCAAAGAAAAATCTCATATAGCAAGTTTTTGCAAAAGTATACTCTGCGCACTGTTTCATAAAAATGTCAAATTTAAGGGTTTCCTGTGCTTTGTGTGGCATGGACTCTCCCCTTTCTTAGGTTTCAATGTCAAAATATGCTCCAATAGTCTAGACTTCATTTATTGTTCTTCCTTGGTTCTTCTCTTGAAAACTTCGAATCTTTTGATCATATTTTCAACAGAATGTGATGGTATCCAGGCTGGAAAACTCAACTTTATGAAAGTTTTTTTTCCTGCTGGTACCAGTTCTAAATTCTGGCTCCTTAACGTTTATGAGCTCTATTCTTGCTGAGAGTTTATTCATTCATGTCTATAGAATTTCGTAGTTATTTAAATTCTAGTTCTTAGTTTGGCTGTAATGGTATCTAGCTTTCCCCTTAGTCTGCATTTCAGCCTCTCTAGGATACTCTAAACTGGGGACTATGTCTCTCTCTGAAGTTATAGAGGTTTTGGGCCCACATGAAGTTGAAAGTTCCCAATCCCTTTTTCTTAATGGATATAGGTGGGTTCTAGGTGTTTTGGTGAGTGCTTCTTTTGGTCGACTATTTTCTAGGTCTATCATTCAACATCTTCCTGCATATCGGCTGAGATTGGAAAGAGAATTTTGTAACTGGGATTTTGCTGCCTGCTGTGAAGGGTTGTTTGAGTGTGACATATTGCACGGAAAGTTTTCATATCCTCAGATTCTTTCCTGTCTTGGCCAAGTGAAACTCCCTAATCTGCTTATTGAATGTAAACATGTCCAAGTACATTTCATGTTAAATAAGAGCTTCTCTACAGATAATGAAATCATTAGTTTGTTTATCAATATCACTAGTTGGCAAGACTTGATAACTGTGCATATAAAGGAATAATAAACACTAAGCAACAAGCTGAAGGGCTTGAGCACCCACAAAACCTTCTCTAAATTGCTTCCATGCATTATTGGCTGTGGTTGTGATGTTGAATTGCTAATGTGACAGCATGCGGTTTAATTATGTCTCTTAGGGGAATTTACAAACTGAAAATACAAAGGCATGGAGCTGGGAGTCTTAACATATATTTAATGTTTTATTTGGTTTCTGTATTATGCATGGGGGTCACGGTTTCAACTCTCTTCTGAATTTGATTTTAATAATCAAATAGGGAAACATGTGTGGCATGTTCTAGTTTGTAGGTTATAAGTTCCATGCATTTTGAATTTGGGCAACCACCTCTTAACTTATGTCATGGTTATGGATTCAAATTTTTTCTTGTATGATTTATTGCAAAAATCTTGGCAACTAATGTATTGAAGATTTTCAGTATAAAGAACTAATTGCCTTGTGATGGAGAATAAGATCTTGGAAAAGTTAGAAAGCAAGAAGAGGTTAGTTTCTGCAACCCAAAAGGGAAAAGATGATGTATGCCAACTGCAAGACATTGAGACGAATGATGAAATAAAACTAGCAGCTTTAAAGGATCAAGTGATAAGAAAGGTTGCTACCAGCAAGTCTAAGAGAGATAAGTTCACTACAAAGATCAATCTGCCAGGAAGCACAGCTACGAACATGAAAGGTCAAGAGAATTTGGAACTGAGATCTGAAAAGGCAAAGATCAAAGGAAAAAACTTCTTAGAAAAGAAAACTAGGCCTAGCAGTGAAATTGAGATAAGTGGGGTAGGCAGTCCATTGGAGGCAAAAGATGCAAAAGAAAACAAGGATAGCATGGAAACTCCATGGAAGCGCAAAAGGGGTGCTGATGCTGAAATTATGCAAACATATTTGTCATCTGCAGATACAAACATGTCAAGGTGTCGTCCAAGAAAAGAGGTACCTGCTTTCCGATTAGTAAATTTGCACGAGGGGGATTGGTTTAGAATTGTTGGCAAGAGAATAAAGGTCTATTGGCCAGAGTCAAGAAGATGGTTCACTGGAAGAATTAAATCATTTGACAACAAGAAGAAGCACCATAGCATTCTGTACGAAGATGGCGACAAGGAAGAGTTAGAATTGAGTAAAGAGCGGTTTGAACTTGAGATTCTACCCTCTGAGGGCTTTAATTTGAGGATTGAATCAAAGTTTCAAAAGAGATATGCAGCTTCAGAAGATGATTTGGCCAGTAGAGAGCATGTCCAAGAGGAATCAGCTTTTGGTCATAATTCCAAAATTGTCTCTGAGAACTCAGAGATAATAATGAAAACAGCAGTCAATGATTTGTTTGGCAGAAAGTGGACTACTGAAGTGAAGGTTCAAGAAGCTGAAATGAGATCTGGTAAATCAGTTGCTTTTATGGATGTTTCTTTACATTCTGAACTAGATGAGGAGTTGTTATGTCATGAACTCCTTGATGCAAAAGAATCCACTCGTTTTGTTCCAAGAAATGGAGATGATGGTTCAGAATCCACTGAAGACATGTCAAAAGAAGTAACTGCTGTGAAAGAAGCACAAACTGGTGGACTAGAAATCCATTCTGAAGGCAAAACTGTTGGTTTAGATGACAGAATTAGTAAAAGTGTAGTGACTTTGACATACACCCGAAGAAGAGGTGCCAGTAAACCAGCTACGAAACCAGCAAATTTGAAGATGAAATCTGGTTCTGATGCTGAAATAAGCAGGGAGTTAAAGCTACCGAACAGGGAAGTGAGCCATAATGAGGAGCAAGTGCATACAAGAATAGATGAAGATATGAAACACAGTGAAGTCAACATGAAGTATGTGCATCATGACATCCACGTCAAAAAGGATGCAATATTTGATCTTGAAAAGGAAAATGACAAGGCTTTTTCGAATCTGATTGGTAAAAGTGAAGAAAATGATCCTGTGTCATTGGCAGCTCAAGGTTCTCCCTTGTGTGTTAATGCTGAGAACATGCAGAAGAAGCCACTGGCTTCTGCTGGAAGCATCTCCAAAAGCAATGAACTTCCTGTACCTTCTGCAGGTGATGTCAAAGAGAAGGCGGTAAGTGAAGAAATTAATATTGAAGTGCCTGTGGATGCCATCTCCAGGAAAAAAAACAATTATGGTATTTGATTAGCATCAAATTAGAAATTGTTAATGAAGAGTCTGACAAAGATCTACCCAATTTGCAGCGCAGAGAATACGCTAAGTTAGACAAAGGAAATTCCATAATCCATCAGGAAAAAGTAAGTGTGACGGAAGCTGAATATGAGAGTGGAAAGGAAATTACCCTTCATCGGCCAGAATAAAACGCAATTGAAAATGGAGCATTAGTTGCTTGAACTATGTAAGTGTATGCTTTCGTCTCTGAATCTGTCCTATAGTGGAACTCAAGTTTGTTAAGCAAATACCCTGGCTGTTCTGTACTGAGTACTTAACATTATCCCCTTTTTTGCTTAGTGTAGCATATATTTCATGTTTACCTAATGAGACGTTTGGTGTTGATGGATGTGACTGTCATATAAGTTTCGCAGTTTTGCAGTAACTAATAAATGGAGCACTGATATGTTAATCCAAGTCAACTGTAGATGGCATGGCAAAAGAAAGTAAATGGTGAGTCATGGGGCAAGAGCAAGTCAGCTGTGGCAGGTAGATTGTAGGAAATAGGAGATGCCGATTTCCATGTTTTTCGCTTTTCCTAAATCAGAGAAGCAGGAACTCTACAAATTTCTTCATATTTGTTTTATATGTGAATCCAGACTCTCACTATGTGAGATTAATCAGTGAATGCATTCAACTCTATGTCTATTTTACTCAATGGTCTCTTTCAAAGGATTGCAGTTTTGCGGTAATCAATCAGAAAGTACCAAAGTTCTTGATATCCTATTGTAAGATTTGTTGGTTTATTGAAAATGTCAACTTGCGGTCTGAGCCTAACTGCTGCTCGGTAAAATGATGTTTCAGTTCTTCAGCCTACCATTGCTTCCATGGGGAAGGACAAGGCGACAGTCCTGTCTTGTCTCGTCTTAAGGCAAAGCCCAGTTGAACATAGTGGGCTCAGGAATAGGAAATTGTGGTCTGGGACACAACAAAACAAATGTTTGAATGTCATGCCTTACATAAGCTGAGTCTTCACTTTCTTATAATTTATATTACCCAACAACTGAAATGAATATGTACCTTGAGTAAGATAATAATGAATTCTTACTTTAAATTCCACAAAATCATTTTTTTAATATTATCTCCCAGTTGGTTAGACTAGATGACCTCTTTGCGGGAGTACGTCCAGATTCAATGTAACCGAACATACATTTGACATGTCTGTTTACTTCCTCACGTCACGCATTTCATAAGCCACTCGCGCATTCGATGCTGCGGTTCAACTGGCGGGCATTTGAAACCCCAATCGCGCATTATGCGTGGACAAAACGCAGATCAACAGCAGTCAAAAGATGATTCTCGTGTCCGGCACGTGACAATGCACATACGTTTGTTTACTACGTATAAATATATATACACATATATGTATCTGATAAAAAGGAAAGGCGGCGTTGGCTTTCGTTGCTATCGTCTCTCACACTGCCACAATCACAAAGTACTCATCTTCTTCTGCTTTACTCTCTAAGCTTGACCTTAAAACCCTAGTTGCTCGTTTGCTTTTTGTTGGTTGAAGATGATGGCAAGGACGTCGTTTGGAGCCGGGTTCAATGAGCCCAAGATTCGGAGCTTTGATGGGTTGAGGCCTTCCAATTCCGATCCAAAGTTGCTGTCTTTGAGCAGGAATGTCAATGTTTTCTTTGTGTCTACGTCCAGACAGTCTTTTGCTAGAGCTGTTGCAACGGTGGGTATCTCTATCTGTCTCTATCCCTGTGCATGTGTTCGAAGAAGTTTGATCTCTTGGACTATTTTCCAAATTTTTGCTAGTTTGAGTGCGGCTTTCGAGCTCTCTGTCTTTTCTTTCCGTATTTGATGATCTGATGGCCTGGTTTTCGATTTAAGAAAAGGAAAAAAAGGAAAAGGGAAAAGCGAAATATGCCTTAAATCATTTCATTTTCGATTTTTTTTCATGCATCAGTGATGGAGATTTAGGATAATAAAAGGCCATTTTGATTATTATTATTTTTAAAATCCTACCTTGATGGTAAAGGTAAGAGATGGACCAAAAGGCGTCTCCTCTTAAATGTGTGTTAATTGTTGTTTCTTCTTGTCAAGATTTTCATTTGTTGCAGACTACATTTATTGATTGGATTACATTTTGTTCTGTTGGCAGCCAGTGAAGCCGGGGATTGAGACTAAACGAAGTAAGGTTGAAATAATTAAAGAACAAAGCAATTACATCAGGTATCCTCTTAACGAGGAGCTACTGACAGATGCGCCGAATATCAATGAGAATGCTACGCAATTAATCAAATTCCATGGGAGCTACCAGCAGTATAACAGAGACGAACGTGGTACGAGATCCTACTCGTTTATGCTTCGTACTAAGAACCCTTGTGGGAAAGTGCCAAACCAACTCTACTTGACAATGGATGATCTTGCTGATCAATTTGGCATCGGAACACTTCGTTTGACAACGAGACAAACTTTTCAACTCCATGGTGTTTTGAAACAGAACCTCAAGACTGTAATGAGCACTATCATTCAGAACATGGGTTCAACTCTTGGTGCATGCGGTGATCTCAACAGAAATGTTCTGGCCCCTGCTGCTCCCTTTGCAAGAAAAGATTACCAGTTTGCTCAAAAAACTGCGGAGAACATTGCTGCACTTCTAACTCCGCAGTCTGGTTTCTATTATGACATGTGGGTGGATGGCGAGAAGATAATGTCTGCAGAACCCCCAGAGGTAGTTAAGGCACGTAATGACAACACTTGTGGTACAAATTTTCCCGATTCACCAGAGCCCATCTATGGAACTCAGTTCTTGCCAAGGAAGTTCAAGATTGCTGTCACAGTCCCAACAGATAACTCTGTGGATCTTCTTACGAATGACATAGGTGTGGTCGTAGTTTCAGATGATGACGGAGAACCCCAGGGATTCAATATATATGTAAGTGTACTTTGTAACGGTTATGAGAGTTATCCAATTAATTTATATTGCTTTCTTACATTTTCACTTTCAGGTAGGTGGTGGTATGGGAAGAACACACCGGGTGGAAACAACTTTCCCGCGACTGGCTGAACCATTGGGGTACGTACCAAAACAGGACATCTTGTATGCTGTGAAGGCTATAGTTGTTACACAACGAGAAAATGGGAGAAGAGATGATCGTAAATACAGTAGAATGAAGTATTTGATCAGCTCCTGGGGAATTGAGAAGTTTAGAAGTGTAGTTGAACAATATTATGGGAAGAAATTTGAACCGATCCGAGAGTTGCTTGAATGGGAATTTAAAAGTTACTTGGGATGGCATGAGCAGGTTTGTCCTTGAGATTCTTGTCATTTATCCTTGCTGTTTTTGGTTTCGACCACTGAAACCATTTTCACTGCTCTTACTTCTTGACCTTTTACATGCTATTCAGGGTGACGGAGGATTGTTTTGTGGGCTTCATGTAGACAATGGTCGTGTAGGTGGAAAAATGAAACAGGTATTGAGGGAGGTAATACAGAAGTACAACTTAGATGTACGCATAACACCAAACCAAAACATTATTTTGTGTGGCATTCGCAAAGCTTGGAAGCGGCCTATCACCACAGCTCTTGCACAGGGTGGTTTACTGGTGAGAATATCTACAGTTTGAACTCCAGATCATGTACTTGCCTGATGAAATGGGTTGATATAAGGAACAAATATATTCTATTGATTTGTTCTGATCAAACTTTCGTTAGGAACTGCTGAAAGGAACCATTTCAATTCACGTATCAACTTGAAATTGTTATATGTAACCTGTGATGTAACAAAAAATGATTGAAGAATTACGACAAGCAGGTGATTTAGAACGACAGCTCTTGAGGGGAGTTATAATTTTATGTTATCATTCTATGAGGGTTGTGTACCCTAGCCCTCTTCCGTGATATCTTCTGGAGTGACCTTATGTTGTTTTATTATTTTTCACTTGATGACCATACGATTCTTCACTTAAGCTTGCTAGTTGCGTATTATGATAATATTTACCTGGCTAATTAGATTTTTATACTTGCGTTGTGTTGTTTGTTCTGCACCCTTAACTCTCTCTTTTTTAATTTCTTTCCTTTTGACTTGTGATGCTTGTGGCAGCTACCTAAGTATGTAGACCCCCTCAACTTGACAGCAATGGCATGTCCAGCTTTTCCCCTTTGCTCACTTGCAATAACTGAAGCTGAACGGGGAATTCCTAACATCCTCAAACGTGTTAGAACAATATTTGAAAAGGTACTTATTGTTTAAATAACTATATGAGAAGTGCACCAAACCTTTCATGCATGATGCAGTGAACTGAATTTGTTTCCAAACAAGTATCAGTACTTATATTAACAGCACACCCTTTGAAATGTCAGGTTGGTCTGAAGTACAACGAATCTTTGGTAATAAGGGTAACTGGCTGTCCAAATGGATGTGCTAGACCATACATGGCTGAATTAGGATTTGTTGGCGATGGTCCCAATAGCTATCAGGTGCATGAAGAACTTAATTGGCAGTTTATTATTCACTTCTCCATTGAAAATTTGCAAAACTTAGTGAATGTATCGTGGTCTTTCTTAACAGATTTGGCTTGGGGGTACACCAAATCAGACTGCATTAGCTAAAAGCTTTATGAATAAGGTTAAGATTCAAGACCTGGAGAAGGTTTTGGAGCCTTTGTTCTTTTATTGGAAACAAAAAAGACAATCCAAAGAATCATTTGGCGAGTTCACAACCCGTGTGGTGAGTATACTTGGATTTCAGGCCAAATAAGGAATTGTGAACTCATCTTGTTCCTGAATTTTATCAGCTATCTTGAATTTTATACCATGTTCAATTACTTTTATCAGGGTTTTGAGAAACTTCAGGAATGGATTGACAAATGGGAAGGTATAGTGACTACACCAACCAAATACAATCTTAGGCTCTTTTCTGACAAGGATACTTATGATAAAATGGATCAGCTTGCAAAGTTACAGGATAAGACTGCCCATCAATTGGCTATTGAAATCATCCGCAATTATGTGGCTTCTCATGAAAATGGGAAAGGAGAATGAGGGATTAGGCTGGCTAGCAAATCTGCAAAGGTGAACGAGGAATGCCTCTCTCGCTTTTTATTGCATGCTGTTACTGGTCGATAACAGCTTGTGTGTGAGAATGGGCTTTCAGCAGCAGGTCTTCATGCATTTTGTGTCACAGTTTACCTTGTTCAGCATTTCACCGAACCTGTACTTTTTCTAACTTGTTCATATGAATGAGTGATTTTTGTTTTAAAGGAAGGTTTCTCTATTTCTCCTGCGATGAAATCACTGACTGGCTATATCATCATTGATAAGACAATTGCAAATGAGATGAAATATTTCTGAACTGGATAGTGCTCCACGTGGTAATTTGTCTCCCTTATTCATCTTATGATGCTCAGATCAACAGACTTTCGAGTAGGCAATAGGATGTATGAAGCTTTCTGACAACCAACCTTCATCTATGTAAAACTAGTCACCAAATATATTGGAACTTCTCGTCTTTATTTCGTTATTCCGAAACTTTGACATGCAACGCTAGTGCGATTTGACCTTCGTAAACACCAGATTTTAATGATTTGGTTCATTCTCCGATTTTTCTAATTAATTACAAGAGGACGAGCCAAACTTGAGACGTGAAGAGTTGGGGCGAGACGGGGTAGATGCCAATGGGTTAGAGCTTATTTTTGCTAAGTTACTTTCTGCAGCTCGTTTTCCTAGCTCCGTTACACTAAAGATACTGCGGTTTCATCAAACACTGAAACAGCAGTCAGTAGAGGCAGATCCCATAAACAAAAGCTTCGTTTTTCCGCGAATGTGTTCATAAGCAATTTAGTAGCCGGAAAAAGAAAGTGGGGATAGCTACTTTCGTAGAAGCATTTCTCATCCTTCTAAACTCATGCAGGACAAAGACGTGTTCCATTGTGAGCCACCAATCCTAGCACATACTGAGAGATGTGATGCTAGAAAGAAATTAAAATCGACCCTTTAAAAATAGAAGCGATTTTGCTGATCATCAGGTATCAAAAGCAACGTCAAGTAACATCTACAGCCAACCTAAGCCAAAATCAAAATCTACAAAGGACACTGACGCTACGGGAAATTATCTAAAACAAAGATACAACACTTTGAAATTAGGAAATAATGGACAGAGAGATGAAACAGGCAGTTTGTTGCACGGAAGAGCACAAGTGCATAAGAACTTTTACATTAATCTAAAAAACGAACGAATTACAAGTCAAGATCCATGTAAACTCTCACTTGCGGCATATACGAGCAGTAGGCATTGTGACACAGATAGCCGAGTACTTCTTCTTAGCTTCAGGTGTCCCAGGCCTAGGCTCTACATCAGCCATAGCAACTTTGGCAATGGAGTAAGCAGCAGCTGCTGCCGCTGCAAATACCAAATCCCTCCTTCCACTGCAGTTGCCTTCCCTTTTCTTCATCTCCAAGTTGACCATCTCTTCATCAGTGGCTCTCGACGCTTTTGCCACAGTGAATCCTCGACGAGGGGCTGTCAATGGCTGCTTGGTCAGGGCTGATCCTGCGAGGAAAGAAGCAGTCATGGTCATGGACACCATCTCTGTGATTCTCTGCTTTATGTGAGCTTGCCTTCTGGGATTGTCACTCGAAAGATGAGACGACGAAACTAATTACTAGTTGGAAGTGCTAATGGCTCAAGGGCCTTACTCAAAGAGCCCATCATCCATTTCCTTATCCTTAGACATTATAGGACAAATGAACCAGTGACACGTGTAGCTCTATCTTGCCCTCAGCTCGTGGCTATGAATAAAGGAGTCGAAAGTGGAAATCGAAAATCCTATTCCAAAAGTCCATTGCTCTTGGCCGTTAGTCCTTTGCTTGAATGATGGCCACTTCTCTTTAGGCTACTTGAACCTTAAGCTTCACCGAGCTTTAACTTAAACCCATCAGTTCTTATGTACATCGCCATGGCTTCGTGACCTCAAATTTTAACTTACTGTTCAGTATAGCTCAATCAGTACTAAGGCTTGGAAGTCAATTTCCGATTAAACTCTCGCTCCTTAATATTCTACACGAAGCCGCTAGTTCTACTTCCTGTGCATCAAACAACGAACTACCAAGGAAAACCGCACATTAGGGAAGAGAGATCGTGCCTCTCCAATTCAGTTCCTCGTTTCCGACAGAACAATTGAAACTTGAGACTCAAATCATAAATAAAACCATTTCATCAACATCTGCAAAGAAAAGGAAGATGCTCTTGACGCACAAACCCTTGTGTTCTCATTTTATCATCTCAGATTAATTGCCAAGCGCAAGCAGCCACTTTTAAAGATAAACATAATCAGAGGTCCATAACACAAAAGAAATGAACAAAATGATCCACCACAACATAATTGCAAAATGCAAAAAAGTCATAAGCTAATAGTGGAGCTCATCGAAATAAAACAAAACATCCTGTAGTCTTATGAACCTATCAACCAACAGGTACTACCAACTATTTTTCAAGACTCCTGTAAACCTCATCCCTCTCTTTCCAAATCTTCTAGAATGAGGGCCTTAGTTGGCTTTCCCAAGAGATCAGTGTACTCCTGGTAAGGAGACCTGGTGAAGCGTGTTTCCCTCCAGAAATCAGGCGTCAAGAAACCATAGGTTTTTAGGAGACACTCGAAAGTTGCCTACATCCACAAGATATGAACATCCATAAGTTCCATTAATAATCAAGTGGTAGAGAAGGGATTCATACAACATAGCCCAACTCAAGAAATCACTTTAACATTGCCAATAAATTGATGGAGACTCCTCCCAAGTACGTGTCAACAGGCTTCAAAGAGCCGTGTAAACCAACATCTTAACGATACATTATCCTACCTTAAGTAACAAACAGCTCAATAAATTCAAGAAATCGCTTTCTACACTTGTCAATTAGAAGTTACTCCAAACTAATGAAGTACTCCTTGATCCCAAAAACTTCAACCCAAAAAACTATCGTACTAGCTCAACAAGATCAATCTAACCTGCGATAGGACAAGAATAATTCATGCTCCATAGACACAAGAGCACCATTTCCAATTCAGAAACTTCAAAACACTTTACATTACCATCTATATCATAATCAAATTAACAATAGTCAAATCAACTAAATTATATAAGAATGAAGACAAGATTTAACATTGACGAAATTGCCGAGAGTCTTCGTAGATCCTCGAGACGAGGTAAAAACATCCTCAATGCCAGCAAACTGCAGAACCTTCTTGGGGACGCGAGCAGCAACAATCCCGGCGCCACGTGGAGCCGGCACCATCCTGACGGTCACGGAGCCGCACTTCCCGGTGACCTTACACGGCACTGTATGAGGCTTCCCGATCTTATTCCCCCAATACCCTCTCCTCACCGGAATCACCGATAGCTTCGCCAATATGATGGCGCCCCTTATTGCCGTCGCCACTTCCTTCGAGCATTTCACTCCCAATCCCACGTGCCCGTTACCGTCTCCGACGACAACAAATGCCTTGAAGCGCGTGCGCTGCCCGGCGCGTGTCTGCTTTTGGACGGGAGAGATCTTCATGACCTCGTCCTTGAGCGATGGGCCTACGAGCAAGTCAATAATTTGGTACTCTTTGATGGGAAGTGAGTGCAAGTAAATCTGCTCTAAGCTTCTGATTTTTCCTTCTTTCACTAGGCGTCCTAGTTTGGTGACTGGAACCCATTGTTCTTCCTTCTTCTCGCCGCGAGCACGACGGCGGCCTCGCCCACCGCGGTCGCCGCCGAATCCGCGACGAAAACCTCTCTCTCCGCCTCTCTCAGCCATAGTTATGTAGCTAGGGTTGGGGATTGAAGCGTAAGATAGATATGAAAAGAGCGCTAGCGGTTTTGTTAGGGTTTTCAATTCCCATACGAAATTATTTTTTCATCAATATATTCTCTTATTATATAATAATTAATTGTCTTTTACGTAATACAAAAAAAAAAAACACAGACAGTCTAGAAACTAGAAACTGCATATAATTTTATGAAACTTCTCAAATAAAATTTGGTTTTAGCATATTAATTTTTACTTTTAAAATGAGAGATTAGGATACTATCTTATATCTCCAAAAGAAATAAATATATACTAAAGCATTCAATACATTAGAAGAAGTCAAATTTTAGAATATCTTTTGTAAATTTGATTATAAAATATTTGATGAGAGTTTCCTGTTTATATCAGTTACTCATATTGATTGTTATTAGATTCAAGCGGGTTTGTTTTCTTCGATAGTTTGTTTGTTCTTTTTTTACTGTTCAGCATTATGTTTTAACATTTTGGTGAAACTTAGTTGTTATTAGTGATTCAAATTTTGGGCTATTAATTTTTAGTGTACTCACGAATTTGTTTACCTGTGATTTTTAATTTCGATTTTTGTGGTGCCCACTTAAGATTTTAATATCAATCTTTGTTCTCTTCCTCGAGTGATAATATAGTCGTTCAAGGAATTGTTGGACTTGTCTACTATAGCTTGTGTTGGGCTTATGTAGGACTGATGACTTTGACTTATGATGATAGAAAAAGGGGTTAGTCCTTCGGTAGGTTTTGGATATATGAGTAAAGAAGATGTTGACAAATTATGAATAGGTTCTTGAAACATCAAGACTTTTATAAGAAAGTCCTTGGAATTAATACGAATAGGTTTTCAAAACATCAAGATCTTTATAAGAAAGTCTTTGGAATTAATGAAAATTTTAGATAAATATAAGATTCATATAACATGCATTTAGGAGACAAATTGGAGGAACGATAAAGCAAAATAGATTAATAGATTCAAACTTTTGTATTTGGGATGTTCGAGAAAAGAGAATGGGGTAAGTATCTTAGTGGTCAAGAAATGCATACATTATGATGTGGAGGTAAAAAGGACTAATTCTAGGATTATATCCTTAAAGATTGTGGTGAGAGGTATTGTTTTCAGTATGGTGTGTGCTTATGCACCTTAAGTAGGGTTGAACTAACTACTTAAGAGGTGAAGAGCTAGATGAGTTGATTCAACAGATCCCTTATGCAACATCCCGTCCCTATATTAAGGGTTAGAACCCAAATTTCAATAATAAAGGGAATAGCAATGTGAGAGTTAGAAATTTTGCATTTCATGCTCAGCAGAATGTCAGTATACATGTATATGAATTTGAATATTTGCACACATGAAAATAATTGTACATGCACTCATTAACATTTCGGGTATATTGAATAATAATGGGATAGATTGAGGATTGTGGTTATAGTGAATGAGTAGAATGAAATGGAGT
>JAOQMP010000008.1:23962182-23990176 GCA_027563575.1 Erythroxylum pedicellare
TCTATATTTATCGTAGTATTTATTTTATTTCTTATTTATATATTTTCATTTATAAACTTATTTATTAAATACTTCCTAACTTAGTGTAAATATTTTATTATAATGACTTATTGGACTTATTTATTAACAGTCCTCTTTTTTGCTTGTGTATTTACTTTTTTTAATCTTTTATTATGATTCTTTGCCTTGTTTTATATTTATTTTATTGTTTATTGTATTATTTTATTTCTATATTTTATTTATACAAATTTATTTATTTGTATTTTATTAGTGTTATTATCTCTTAGGTTTATTTTTATTTTTTAAGATGTATATTTATGTTCTTCATTATGTGGGTATATCGGAAACGAACTCTCAACTAGTTAGGAGAAAGATTACGTACTATAAAACTTCCTCAAATATTGCGTTTCAATGGAATTTTTACTGGGTGATTGTTGTTGTTGTCGTTTAAACCCTATATTTTAAACACCATTTAAAGTAAACAAAAATGCATATGCATTTGAATTTTAGGAGTATTTGTACAAACATTGTGTATTGAAGTGGGAGGTAAGCTATATGATAACCTTATAAGGAAATCAACTATTATCAAATAAAAAATGCATAAGAAAATATTTTTTAAATAATATAAATTATGAATAAAAGGGTTGATACATATATAATTCAAAATTTTGTAAAACTTTTTTTGAAGTTATTTAGATGTCCAATCTCTTATACTATTCTTACAGTAAGAAAAAAAATCCATTTTAAAAAATTAAATTTTGGAGTGCTACCTATATGTCTATTTTCCTTTTTATTAAGAAAGATTTTAAATTTTCTTTCTAATTAAAATTAAATTATTAATTACAATTAAAGTCTAACTTAGTTATAATTTAATTTTAATAAAACCAAATGTCTTTTTTTAAAGAATTTGAATGAATTAAGCTTTAATGGCAGTTCAAAAAGTATTCAAAATATACATCAAAAGATGTTGTATGTTAGTGACAATTAAGACATATAAAAGTTCAAGTAAAGAGTTTGAATCAAGAATTATAAGTCTAAACATTCCAATAGGTGAGGAGGTATTGTTGATTTGAAAGTTTTTGTTCTTGCAAGGACATCTACAATTTGATTTGTTGTATCAATTGCCCCGAAATTGCTCTATTTAAGTGCTTTTATCCTGAAAAATTCTAAGATTTCGCTCATCTTATTTTGCCATGACAATTGTTGATAAAACTATCTAAAAGCATCTCCTACTTGTGTTGTTTCTTTAGTTCAAATGTCAAATCTAATCATTGTTTAAGCTGTCTACATTGGCACATAATATACATCTATTAAGCAGTTCCACCCATACTTCTTTAATGAAATAACATTTAAAAAACAAATGCTCTGATTTTTCCTCAGCAACTTTACATAGACAGCACAAATTGGTAAGGTAAGTGTATTTGCCAATTCTGTTCATTGTTCTCAATCTACCTTTCAATAAAGGAAACGACAGTGTAGAGACACAATAGCTGGGATTGCAAACGACAACGTTCAGGTGGTTGATGGAAGGAGGACAAAATGATCGAAGCAGGGAAACAAAATACGCCAGCGCCAGCAAATGTTGGAAACAGCTGGACCAGAACGACATGCAGTAGGTGGAAGCACGGAGCAGCCAAAACACACAGCACCACACGGACCAAAATGCAATGCAGTGGACAAGCAAAACGCAGCGCAGGGGTAAGTGAAGAGCAACCACGCGTCAGCTGGAATGAAGAAAACGACAGCGTGTAGCCCAAGGACCAAAAACAAAATGTAGAAGCAGGATGCGAGGGCTTTAAGTGGGTTGGTCTGGAAATAAAAATAGGGAAGAGCAGTGGAGAAAGGCGCTGTAGACAGAGAGTTGATCATCGGAGGCTCTTAGGGCTGAAGCAAAATTACTTTGGGAGCTCTCAGTGAAGAGAAGGGGCAAAGCTCTCAATCTTGAGAGACTAATCAAGGGGTATCTAGAGCCGGCTCTAGGTAAGGGCAGATAGGGCATCTGCTCATAACTCAGTTTTATAAAGAATAAAATAGGCAACAAAAAGGGTCTTATTTTATTAATTTTGTTCTTTATAAAGATCAAATTTTATAAAGAGCAATAAAAGGATCCCTATTTTATCTATTTTGTTCTTTATAAGAGTCCACTTTTGATTATTATAAAGAAAAAAAACAAAATAGGAGCCTTTTGCCCAGGGCCTATAAAACGTCAGGATTGCTCCTGGGGGTATCTTCCTAATGCTAGTTCGGAGGTAACATCGACGTTGACAACCTGATTAAGCATTCCTTCATTATTTTTGTTATTTCTTTCTCTCTTTAGAAATTGTTTATGTTATCTGATGTCAATAAATTTGGATATTGTGAAAAGATGATTTTAATACATTCATTGAATTGTTTATTGACAAACTCATCGCTAAAATTTCGATATAATTCGTAATTGTTATATTTGAAATTCATATGTAACGATTAATGATTCATAATCAGTAGAGATAACATAACCTAGATTAAATGACGCATAGTATGTGGTTGTTGCCTTAATTAATCGATTTTTCTAATTCATAATGCTACTGCCTAATTAAATCTAGAGATCGTATCTTAAGTTATTCAATGGTTAGGTTTAATTAACAATTGTATCTTGATTAAACACTACCTAAATGAAAACTCGGGTTAATTATTAACCGAAGATTAATAATTTTTAGGAGAGATTTGAGAATAACAAATCATTGAAATATGTTTAATTAAGGTGTAGGCTAAGATTGAACCAAAGAGCTGAGTCCCTATTGAATTTCTCGCTTTTATCATTTTTTACATGTTTTGTTAGTTTATCTTTATTTTATTTTGTTTTTTGATAAACCAACCAAACCCCCCTCTTAACTTAAATACCGATTAATTTCATTTCAATAACTTTACACACTCTCTCTATGGGATCGACCTAGACTCACCATTATTATAAGAGTAGTCTAGTTTGTCTTGACTCGCGGTACGTCGCGTTATCAATTTGGATGCTGTTGTCAGGGAGTGTGACATTTTAGTTTTTGTTTGTGATTTTAATTGGTGTTTTGTACATATTTGTTCGTAATTATTTTCTTTTCAGTTATTTCGTGATCTTTTCATTTTTGTTTCGTGTTTGTGATTATAATTTTTTTTTGACATGGACGGAAGTGACTTCTTTTATAACTATTATTCTCAATCCTATAACCAAGGTTAGACTGATCAACCTAACTTTAGTTATGGATGAGATTCTCAACAAAATTACTTCTATGACAATTTACAAGGTGAACCATAAGTTTCTTATCACGATTTACATACACCTCTAGAAGAATTGATTAACATTATGATTGCTAATATTTTACAATTCTAACAGGATGTAAAACAACAGTTCCATCAGGACATACAACAGTAGCTTCAACATGGTATACAACAACTTTGGCAGGATACAACGTATAGACACCACAACGTGACAACCCAAATGGGTGAGATGCTAGCGAGAATCGACTCCCTAGAATCACAAATCAAAGAGAAGCAGCCATATCAACCTATTGTGTACCCAAGGGATGTTAGCAAAAAGGCTTTATAAAGTGATGAGGAGCTTGAGAATTTTGAGAGCAATACTCAAGGAATAGCTTTTGTGGAAGAAGTTGAGGAGTTCGAGGTAGAAAAAGTTATATCTTTAGCTCGAAGGTAAATATGGAGTTCCATTTTGTTATTGAGAATGACTCTTTACTTTTACCTAGCAGGTTAGAGGAATTAAACGAGGAAGAAAAAGGTCAAGAGACATTCGAGATCTTTCAGAGTGCATGGACTCAGTAGATATTAAGAGTTTGAGCATAGGGGAGATGTTGAATGAGAATGATTATCAACTAAGGTCTAATCCAAAAGAACTTCACGTGGAGGAACTGCATGTGCCACTAGAAAATCATAATCTTGTCATGTGAGGAGAAGAAGGAGTCAAGCCAATGACACTAAACAAAGTTGCTTCTTAGGAGGTAACCCAAGGGAAGTAATTTTTTTTCTTTAAATTTTCACATTTGTTTCTTATATACATGTGTGTGTTTGAAATTTTTTTAACCTGTTTTTAAGTTTTCAACAGAATAAGAGAAAGAATAAAATAAACATTTTTTTTCTTTTGCTTATATGTTTATATAATCATAATTAGAGAATGATTTGACTAAATAATTTCATGGCACCTTTAACATATATTTCTACTCTTGTGATTAGACAATATGTATTATCTTTAGAAGAGTAGTGACCAGTGGTAGATGAAGCTAGTAAGATTTTGAGCCTTATTAGGCTAACACATTCATATCAATCTCATTGTCTTTTGATGTGTGACTTTCATGACATGTACATCCTGATTTTGCTTTGATTTTCTATTTAGGACCACATTTTTATCATACGCATTAACATGAGATAATTAGGAATTACATTAGCCAAATAGCCTATTATAAGATTTTCCTTTTGATAAGCGTCCTTGAGCTTTATCCACATTTTCGTTTTGTATTAGCCACATTACATATTTTAAACCTAATCAAATGTCCTTCCCAAGCCTTAAAGCTAGTGGAACATTTGTTGATTGTTGAGTTTGTAGATAGACGAAAGTATTCCTAAGCCTTAAAGCTAATGAAACACTTGTTGATTGTTGAGTTTGTAGATATACGAAAGTATAAGTGTGGGGGTGTACATATGTATGGGTTGGTTATAATGTTGGGATGCTATTTTATGTCTTATCATTGACATTCCCATGTTGATGTAGTTTCTTTTAATTTTCATAAAAAATGAAAAAGAAAGAAAAGAGAAAAGAAAAAGAAAAAGAGAGAAAAGAAAAAGAAAACAAAAAAGAAAAGAAAAGAAAAGTTTAAATAAATGTATAAGGGAGAAAGCGCATATGTGTTGAAAAGTTGTTTATGATTAATACATCATCCTAAAGTTGTATTGAATGAGTTATTGGAGTATGTTGAATATGAGGTAGATGTTAGCTTGGAAGGTTGACTCTTTGTGGTTTCAATGTGTTGTCATTAATTGTATGAGTGACCCTTTCGGATTGATATATGCTTAATATGGTTTATGATGCGAGGGATGAAATGAGTTGTGAAACATAATAGTTGCATTCTTCATAATTGACGGTACCCAATTTTAAATGGATGTTAACTTTTGCACTTGATGTTATAATTGAATGTTACATTTGTTTCACTAGCTTTGATGAATTTCATGTTACTAAACTAAAATACTTCTCACCTTATCTTTACTCACATTACAACTTTGAAAAGTATTTTGATTCATGATTTTGCATATGCATTTGAAAAAAATGAAATGATATGTAAAATTGTGGATGACATGATAATGAATAGTATTGAATGTACCTATGATTTTTTTTAATAGTCGTTCACCTTTGTTTAAGATTATATATTCTTAGAACATATTGAAATTGAGTAAATGTTTTGGATCTTTGAGCTTAATTTTGATGTTTTGCTCGAAGACAACTAAAAGCTAAGTATGGAGAAATTGATATGTGCTTAATTGATTATGAATTTATTCTATAACATTTAGTGATTATTGCTATGAAAATGTTTAAGATACTTACTTTGACTCATATGTGATTTTAGGCATAATTCGGAAGCAAATAAATTAAAATGAGTCGAAAGCATGATATTTGAGTCATTTTTTAAAGATTAATATTCACTTATCTTCGTGGAGAAAGAAGAAGAAAATTAAAAGACAAGAAAAAAAAACAAAAATTAAAACACAAAGAAGTAAAAAATCTGCATTGTGCATGCCATGCAAGAAACGTGTATTTCATGCAAGCAAAATGGTAGTAAATTGAGACCAAAACAACATAAGCAAATGAAGAATACACAAGGTAGCAGGTTAGAAGCATAAAGGAAACAGCAGTGCAGAGACAAAGCAACTGGGATTGTAAACGACAACATTCAGGTGGTTGCTGAAAGGAGGACATAAGGATCAAAGCAAAGGAACAAAACACACCAGTATATGTTGGAAGTAGCTATGCCAAAACGACGTGCAGCAGGTGGAAGCAATGAGTAGCCAAAATGCTCAGCACCACATGGACCAAAACTCAATGCAGGTGGACAAACAAAACACAGCACAAGGGATAAGCAAAGAGCAACCACGCGGAATGAAGAAAACGACAGGGTTGAGCTCAAGGACCAAAAACGAAACGCAGTAGTAGGATGAGACGGTTTTAAGTGGGTTGGTCTGAAAATATAAAAAGGGAACAACAGGGGAGAGAGGCGTTGTAGACAGAGAGTTGTTCCTCGGTGGAGGCTCCTGGGGCTGAAGCAAAATTATTTAGTGAGCTCTTGGTTTAACGAAGAGAAGGGGCGAAGCTCTCAATCTTTAGAGACCCATCAAGGGGTATCTTTGACAACCCAGTTAAGCATTCCTTCACTATTTTTGTTATTTCTTTTTTTCTTTCGAAATTGCTTTTGTTATTCAATATGTATAGATTTGGGTGTTGTGAAAAGATGATTTTTAATGTGTTTATTGGATCCTTTATTGACAAAACCATTGCTATATTTTCGATATAATCTGTAATTGTTATATTTAAAGTTTATGTATAACGGCTAATGATTCGCAATCATTAAGGATACATAATCTATATTAAATGGTGCATCGTATGTAGTTGTTGCCTTGATTAATCGAATTTTCTAATTCGTAATGCTACTGTCTAATTAAATCTAGAGATCATATCTTATGTTATTCGGTGGTCAGATTTAATTAACGATCGTATCTTGATTAAATACTACCTAAGGAAAAACCTAAGAGATGTTTAAGAACAACAAATCATTGAAATATATTTAATTAAGGTGTATGTCAAGATTGAAATAAAGAATCGAATCTTTACCGAATTTTTCACTTTTATCTTTTTCTACATGTTTTATTTAATTTGCTTTTGTTAGTTTAACTTCATTTTATTTTCTTATTTGATAAACTAACCAACACTACCGATTATTTTCATTTCAATAACTTTACACAAACTTTTTGTGGGATCGATTTAAACTCACCGTTATTATAGTAATAGTCTAATTTATCTTGACTAGCATTACGACAATCAACTATACTAACTTTATTTTGCATGATTATGTCTCAGATCACTAGCTTTTTGTTAGAGTTATTTTCCCCTCTTATATTCCAACTGAGAAGGATCATATAATTGTCTCCTTTAAGGAGAGTTTTTTCTTGCGATTTGATCTCCTTCGTCTCACTGTTTCAAATTCTAGCATTCTTAGTGATTGTACCAACTACCGACTTTTACTAGGAGATGCAACGCCATTATTCTCAGAAATTCTAGGCGTTTCTTCTGACACAGTAGATACATTTAGTTCCTCCTTCTATGTTGACAATTCCATATGTGATTGAACTGAAACGGTATCATTACTAGACTTCGCTAGAGAACGAATTCCTTCAGTGAGACCAAATGCTATCTGGTGTTGGATATATAACATCTTCCTTGCTGGCCCTCATCTTTTTGCAAACATCAGTTAAAAGTTGAATCTTGAGCAGACTTTTAATTCGCCTCAATCTCCACTGAAATGGTCTTCTTGTTTTCATCAGTATCTACCTTTACTGATTCCACGTGAATAGTTGAATTAGTTAATTGAGCACAAAATCTATTGGCTTCAATCACTTCTAAACTTGCCATCATCATCTCATTCGTATCTATTAAAGTGAAGTCTGGAGCATAATTCTTATTCACATCAGTCTCCACATAACTAGTTTTTTTTTTTTTTTCATCAATGTCTACACTTACTAATAGCTCATTAACTGCAGAACTAGGCATTTGGTTATAACCACTATTACAAATTTCAGTTTGAATATTGACACCATACTTCTCATTGGTTGATAAACTTACCTATTGATTAACTGTCAGTTTTGAAAAATCTCCTTGTAGGTACCCACTTTTGCTACTTGCCAATTTATGGTTTCCATATGCATGACACTTTCGACTAGTCTTCCAAGGGTACCATATCCTCATTCAACCTAACAAAAGGAATGGTATCAGTAAGTCACTGAAGAAAGTTACCAAAATGGATACTCTAGCATAGTTGATTTCAGTTGTTGCTTGATTAAAAGCAACTAGTCTCCCAACAAAACTTGCCAAATAGCTTAAACCATTCGTAGTCCAATATTCTAGCAGGGTCTCATGCAGAGTCAACCAAATACGTATATTCTCAAGCTTGAGCTCCTCCAACTTGAGGCTAAGCCTCCATGACTGTAGCAGGAGAGGTTTACTTTGGACGTGCTAAGGTCCAAATTGTAAGACATTCTTAGCTTCTTCGTAGTTGGAGAATTTGAAAAGGAATACATCGTCAGAGTTCACCATTACATCAGTTAACCCATATTGTTTCCAAGTGTCGAATGCCCAATATTTCATAACCAAAAATGCTACTCTTTTGTTGATGAAGAAGCCCACAAGAGTAGTTCTCCATCTTTCAACTCCCAACTTCAACATGTCCAGAGGAGGTGAGACAATCCTCTACTCTAGTGAGTCAGACAGTGGACAATATAACAACTTCTGTTTAGGCTTCGCATCTCCTAGAACTTGAGTCCAAGTCTTGCATATAGGAGCTTTGTTTTGGTTGGTGGAGGGGTTATCTGAGGATGAAGGTTCAACAACTATTAAGGAGGCTAATGGCAGGAAGTGTGCATCCAATAGATCCATCTTTGAACTGATGGATAAAGGAGTATAGCACAAGTTAAAAGGTGTAAATTTGTACTGAGAATGCGGAGATATAGAAATCTGGAGAGATGTATGAGGCTTTACAACAGACTGAGTCTTGAAGAAAGTGGTGAGTTAGTAAGTAGTTCTGAAGGTGAATGCAATGTATAAAGGAGAGATGTTTAAGAAGATAGAAGAAGCAAGAAAGCCGGTTTGAAGTGATAATGAGAAGATTCAGATTTTCCATGAGTACAGGGATTCTGAGGCGAGAAAGGAAGTAAGTGAATCAGGTGAGGAGAAGCATCTCAAGCGAGAACATCGTCTTTCAATTTCCAGTCTTCAGATTAAGTCCTTTTCAACCTTTTCCTGCCAAATGGCTCATATTTGGTACATGAAGTTTCTTAAATTTTAAAATTAGGTTTGGTTTAATTTAAATTAGTTTTTTTTCTTTAATAGCTCTTTATGTCTGATCATTTTGTTGCTAATTTGCAACGAATGTAAATTTTAACTCTAACTCAAAATTAGAATTAGATAAACTAAAAATATTTTACAACGTATAATCATACATTAATATTGACGTTTAATATCAAGTCATAATCGCTCAAATATTAGGAATGTCAAAATTGATTGATTTAATATATCTGTGCATAATTATAACTTATAATTTAATCATTCCCACATCTAGTATTCCAATTGAACATAAAGTATAGAATTAATTTTTACTCTATTTAATTCCAATTACATTAATTGACATTTAAAAAGATTTGTTTTCAAATGCCAATTCAATTTGCTTAGAGAATTTTTTAAATCACTACTAATCAAGAAAAATGAAAAATTCTCCATAATTTTTGTTATAGTAGCTCAGAAAATTGAAACATAACATGTTATTAGTTTAATTATTCCATCGATACCTTTTCTTAATATAGTAATTTTATTACACAATAATTATTCTAGAAATTTTATTTTTAGAATTACCTATCAAATTTAATTAATAAAGAAAAGCAAAAAGATAAGAAGTGCCTTTATTTATTAAAATACTAATATTATAAAATAAATTGCAACCAACCAACTACTTGTAAAGGCATAAACTAACATTCTCTCATTTACACTAAAATCATTCGCCTATATCTGATATCATATCCATACTATACTAATTATGTCTCTTTTGAAATAATAACTTAGTGAGAGGATTTATAAGATTCTTTTTAGTGGAAAATTGCTCTAATGTAATGTCTGTTATCTCCACTATCTCTTTGATCAATTGAATATCCTTAATACATGTTTAAACGGTTAATGAGATCTTAGATCTTCTGCTTGTGCAATAACACCAATGTTGTCATAGCATAATACTATTAGCTTAACAACACCAATATCCACTCTAAGTTTGGTGATAAACTTCTTGATCCAATTTGTTTCCTTTATCACCTCTAACAATAAAATATACTCTGCCTTAGTTGTAAAATTAAAAGTGGTTAGTCATTTAAAGTTTTTCAACTTATCTCACCACCATTCAGAGTAAAGATGTACCTTAATTATGATATACTATCATTTGAATCAAACTAAAAGTACACATCCGAATACCCTTGAACTTGTAGTTAAACTCATTTATAGATCAAGAAACATCTTTAATGTCTTTTAACATCCGTGAAGTGACCATTATTAAGATTAGCTTGACATATGCTTGTTATGTTCAAAGCTAAAATACAATTAGTTTAGTATATAACATCATACACATGATTGATCCAATAACCGAAGTATTGAAACATAATCCATTTTATCTATCTCTTCATGTATCTTTTGATACATACTTTGGGAAATATACATCTCATACAATATGCATAAGAAACTCCTTTTAAAATTCCTTATACTAAATCTCTTTAATAATTTTTCTGTGCATGTGGATTAGGATAAGCCAAGCAACATTTTTGATCTGTCTCTATCTTTACTTTCAGAATATAGGTTGCTTCTCCTATATCCTCTACAGAGATTTTTGAACAACCAAATCTTTACATATTGAAGCATTTGTATGTCATTTCTAATTAGTAATACATAATTTATATAAAGTACTAAGAAGACAACTGCACTCCCACTAACCTTCTCATAGACATATGATTCATCTACATTTTTTTAAAATCAAACTCTTTGATTTTCTCATCAAAACGGGGGTTTCAACTTTGCAATGCTTGCTTAAGCCTATAAATAGACTTTTGCAATTTGCATACTTAATTAAGAAATCTTTTGGATTCAAAACCTTCAAGTTGTGTATATACTCAAGCAAATTTTCATTAAGAAATGCTATTTTGACATCCATTTTCTAGATTTCATTATCATGATATTTACCTGCAGCTAATAATATCTTTATGAACTTAAGAATAGTTAACGGTGAAAAGGTTTCATCAAAATTAACTCCTTATTTATGTTTATAACCATTAACTGCTATCCTTGCTTTGTACATGTATATATTGTCAACCATATTTTTTTAAAAGAAAACTCGCTTGCATCCAATATGTATAATACCATTGGTGCATCCACCAAAGTCCCTACTTAGTGTGCATATGATATTTCAAATTTTATGGCTTCATGCTTTTTTAAGAATCAATGTTGAGAAATTGCTTCCTTAAAATTAGTAGGCTCATCATCCATAAGTAATACATTATTTTTGCATTTTTAAATATTTAGATATAATATAATAGGGAGATTATGCATCCTACTAGTGTGTCATAGATTATATATTTTTGGATCTTTGGTTGTACAGAATATGTATTAACTTTAGACTTCTGCTCCATTTGGACATACATTTGTGGTTCTTGAACTTCTCTATGTTCTACCTCACCTATACTACTTTCCTTGAGAATGAATTCTCTTTTTAGGATTATAGTATGTTTTTAGACAAACATTATTTTTTTAAGAGGATGGTAAACTTGGTATTCAATACTCTTTTTCAGATACTCCACAAAGTTGCATTTGTCTTACTTAGTTTGAAGATTATTAGATATTATATGCTTCTTATAAGCATCACATCCCTAATTCTTTAGGTGTGACAATTTTAATGTATTACCAGTTCGTATCTTACATGAAGCCTTATCATCTGATTTGGATTGAACTTTATTTAGAAAGTAAACAATTTTTTCAAGGGCATTTCTCTAAAGAAGATAAGAAGGATTGTACGATTTATGATAGAATATACCATATTTAAAAGAGTAAAGTTTCTCCTATCATATATCTCATTATATTGTGGAGTCCATTATGTGATCATTATGTGAGTATCTCATTCTCTTTTAAGTAACTAAGAAACTCATGTTCTAAGTATTTATCATCTTGATCAGATTTAAATATCTTGATACTTTTACTAGTTTGGTTTTTAACCTAAAGTCTAATTCTTTAAACCTTCCAAAGATTCAAACTTTTATTTGATTAAATACATATAAACATGTCTAGAAAGATAATATGTACATGTAATGAAACATAGGTATCTAATTTCAATTCGTTGACACATTATCCCTTTTTCACTAAAGTGCAGTTAAGTCATTTTATACAACAAACATGATTCACAAAATTCACATGATTTTTAATCGAAGAGATTTAAAAATCCTTCTTTACGTAGTGTTATAATTTTAATTTCGTTAATATGACCTAACCTATAATATTATAAATAAGATGGATTTTAGTCATTTAATTTTCTTTTCTTGCTATTTATGTTAAGGATTGACATTTCAAGATCTAGTCTATACAAACTATTTGTAAGTAATCCAAATTCATAATATAAACAAAACTTTATAAAAATAGCAACTTTTATCCTTAATAATAATTATAAATCCATTTAAATCTGAATGAGAAATGAAACTGAAACTGAAACATAATAATAAGTGTCTAGTTCTAATACAAGGCCATAGGCAAAGATAAATTACAAGTTCCTACAACTTATACAGTAATCCTTGCTTCATTGCTAACTCACAAGTCCACTTCACCTTTTCTTAGCGATCTATTCCTTTTTAGCATTTTAAATATTGTTACAAATATAAGAACCCTAACTAGTATTTAATACCTTGGAATGTGGAACAAAAGTGGAAGGATTGATCTTAAGGATAAACATACTATATCTAATACCTAACAACATGGAATAGAAGTAGAAATATTGATCTCAATCATAAACGTACATAAAGATGTAGCTTCCTTAAGTTTCTTATCCTTCAAACTAGCATGATAAGCTTTGTAGTTCTTCTTCCAGTATCCATCAGTTTCATAATGAAAAAATATGCCCTTATTGTTGTTCTTCTTCTTGACACCACCATTTGGCTTTGTTATTTTAACAGAAGTCTTATGTTTATTGTTTTTATTCTTCTTAAAGCCCTTTTTTTTTTTACTCCTTGAAGAATCTACAACAATATCAAACTTAGGTCCTTTTTAAGGAATCACTCTAGATTTTTTAGCATATTCACTAGTTTAGGGGCAAAAGGGTCACTTTTGACCCTAATTTTTACACCAATCGACAAGTTTGACCTAAAAATTTGGACATTAACAATTCTAACCCTAACATTTTAAAAATGTTAAATTGTAACCCCACCCTAACAAAAAATTCAAATTATTCTAACCTGACATTTAAAAATATTTTTTATTAAAATGAGTGGGCCCTCTGTGCCACGTTAATGCTGACGTGGCAAAGTGGAGCTTTTTAAAATATTAATTTATTTATAATTATGGGATCCACTCTTTTTATTTAATTAATTTATTTATAAGTCTCTCTCCCCTTCCTTCGTTTATATCTCTCTCTTTCTCTCAGTGTAATAGAAAGCATGTAATAAGCCTAATGTTGTTATTAGTAGGAATAGCAAGGCAGCACGCTGCTCGTTGCCGCCATCCTCCTCCTTATCTCCTCCTCTCACTCCTTCTACCTTCCTAGGGTCTCCCATGACTTTCACAGGGTAACCACCTCACTTCTTTCCTTTCCTTTCCTTTTTATTTATTTTATTTAATCATAGACTATTTAGTTTCTTCCTCTTTTGGTCTAAGTTTTGGATCCTAGGGTTATAGCGTTTAGGTTTCTCTAGATCTATGGCTTTTTGTGGGATCTGTTGCCTTTCATTATTTGGTGCTTATTTTAGAAATTTGTTCTTTTTTGTCCTGTGAAGATGTTATGTGTCCCATATTGGCACAACTTCTTAATAGTTAGTTAATTGTCTTTTCATTCAATAAGGCCACTAAAGGTCGACAATTAGTGGTAAACTAGTAGTAGGTTATTGTTTCCTATTTTTAGTGGGTTATTATTTCCTATTTTTAGTATAGTTGTTATGTTTTGTAAGGTTTTTTAATAGCCTAAAATGTTCTTAATAGGAGGCACGTGTTAAAAAACCCCAAAACCTCTTTTAGTCTTTCCTTCTCTCTTCTCTTCCTCTTCTCTTCTTTTCTTCCCCTCTACCAAATTCCTCTTATCAGGTGGTATCAGAGCCGGCCACGATCATGGATACTCAAAGCAAAACCAATGCAAAATTTTGCAATTAAGTTAGTGAAATCCTAGCTCAATATGAGTTTAGTTTTGATCAAATTAATGTTGTCTTACAAACAGTGTTAACCGAATTGCAGGCTTTACGAGTCTCTCGTACCACACACAGTACTCTTCCAAAGATCAACTGATTTTTCCCAAGAGAATCCTCACATTCTCCAAATACCTCGAATCCTAATAATTCTAATGAACCTCACTGTTATCACCTTAAATTATGCTTCCCAAGGTTCAATGGAAAGGATCCAACTGGTTGGATATACAAGGCAAAACAATACTTTTAGTTTCAGAATGTTGCTCCTAATCAACAAGTGCAGCTCGCCTCCTTTCATCCAGAAGGAATTGCTCTACAATGGCATCGGTGGTTGACGAAATTTCGAGGACCACTTACTTGGGATGAATTTACCAAAGCAATCCACCTACAGTTTAGATCAACTGACTACGAGGACCCGTCAGAAGCTCTAACATGGCTTAGACAAACTTCATCTGTACCAGTTTGTCAAGAGGCTTTTGAAAGGCTATCCCACTGTGTTGATGGCTTACTTGAAAACTTTCTTATTGGTTGTTTCATTATAGGACTTCGAGATGATATTCGTCTAGATGTAAAGATTAAACAATCTCATACATTGACATATGCAATAGGGGTCGCTCGTCTGATTGAAGAGCATAATCAGTTATAAAGGAAAATCGTTCCAGCGATACACTCCCAGCTATCCTTGGTAGTACCAAAGTCGAGTCCTAATCTAACAGCTAATGTGTTAGGCCCTCCACCAAGTCAGCGTATGAATCTAACTTCAAATCCGCCAACTACGTTTCAACAAATTACTAACTAAGAGACGCGAGAACGTAGAGAAAAGGGATTATATTACTATTGTGATGAGAAGTTTGTTCCAGGTCACCGATGTGAACGTCCACAATTGTTTATGATAGATGATTCCACTCACCTAGACTCAGGTGGAGATGATATTAATGAATCTAAATTAAAGGATGTCATACTCGAAATATCTTTTCATACAATGGCTGGAACCAATCATCCCCAAATGATACGTGTACCGAGCCAGTTGAAAAAAAGGGATGTGAATGTACTCATAGATGGCGGTAGCACTCATAACTTCATTGATCAAGCTATGGTGACTAAGTGTGGATTGCCAGTAATTCAAAGCAAGAAGTTTCAAGTTATGGTGGCCAACTGAGAAAAAATAGACTGTATTGGACAATGCCAGGCGCTCCCCATCATCGTTCAAGGTAAGCCTTTAACGACAAATTATGATGTTCTTCCTGTTACAGCATGCCAGTTAGTTTTGGGAGTCTAATGGTTGGAGACTCTTGGACAAATTAAGATGGACTATAAACAGCTCACTATGACATTCAAATTCAGGGGAGTTTCTCACATGTTTCAAGGATTGCAATAGATTGGTATTGAAGCTTTGACCGATAAGGAATTTAATTGCCTATAAGGTACTAGCTTCCTCTTTCAAAGTTTACCTTCTACTAACAACCCCTAACCAAAACTGAATTCTCCTAATATAGCTAAACTTCCAGTTGAGTTTCAACAAGTGTTTGAACCATCTTATCATTTACCACCAAAACAGTCATATGATCATCGCATTCCCTTACAATCAAACACAGAGCTGGTGAGTGTCAGACCATATCGATACTATTCCTACCCTAAAGCTAAAATAGAAAAGACTGTAAGAGAACTTCTACAATCTGCATTGATAAGACCTAGTAATAGCCTATTCTCGTCACCTGTTCTACTAGTAAAAAAGGCCGATGGTGGTTGACAATTTTATGTAGACTACCAGGCTTTGAATACTATTACAGTCAAAGATAAATACCCAATTCCAGTGATTGATGAACTTTTCAATGAGTTTTATGGAGCTAAGTTCTTCTCCAAATTGGATTTAAAGGTTGGGTTTTATCAAATTCGTGTGGAAGAAGAAAATATTCTGAAGACAACTTTCTGAACACATAAAGGGCACTATGAGTTTGTTGTAATGCCATTTGGCTTCACTAATGCGCCAGTTACATTTCAAAGTCTTATGAACGACCTCTTCCGCCCCTATCTTTGAAAGTTTATTTTGGTATTCTTTGATGATATTCTTGTATATTCTAAGACACGAGAAGTACATCTTCGAGTTATTTTTACCATATTGGAAACTAACTAATTATTTTTCAAGGAATCAAAGTGCAGGTTTGGCGTTTCATAGGTTAACTACTTGGGTCACATTATTTTAGAGTAAGGAGTGGCTGTAGATCTGAGAAAAATACAAGTAGTACTATAATGGCCAACACTGACAACTACAAAGGGTGTTCGTGGGTTTCTCGGATTAGTGAGGTATTATTGCAAATTTATTCGTCATTTTAGAAGCATAGCTGCCCCATTGACACGACTCCTATCTAATGAGGGATTAAAATGGAATGAATCAGCTGAACTGGCCTTTAAACAGTTAAAAGAAGCACTCTCATCTCCACTAGTCCTATGCCTCCCGAATTTCTCTCAGCAATTTGTGATCAAATGTGATGCAAGCAGGACTGAAATTAGAGCAGTCCTTTCTCAAAAGGATAGATTGGTAGCTTATTTCAATGAAGCTTTGAAAGGATCAACTTTATTGATGTTTATTTATGAGAAGGAGATGTTGACCATTATTAAAACTATCCAAAAATGGCGACCTTATTTGCTCGATAAATCATTTATCGTTCGTATCGACTAGAGGAGTCTTAAGTATTTGCTCGAGCAATAGATTACTCCTCTAACACAAGCTCGATGGCTTTATAAGATCTTTGGATATAACTATAAAATAGAGTATAAGTGAGGCTCTGAAAACCAAGCAACTGATTCATTATCTTGTGTGGTTGCATTTCAATTTCTATCTATTTCAATGCCTTATATAGATTGGTTGCTAGTGTTACAGGAAGAGGTGAAGCAAGATTCTTTTTATCAGAATCTCTCTCAAACACAATTTCCCAATCCATTAGTACAACGAGATGGAATATGGTTCAAATATGACAAGGTGTACTTGAGTCCTACTTTAACCTTAATTCAACAAATAATTTAATATTGTCTCTCATTGCCCATCGGAGGACATTTTGGGTTTCATAAAACACTATCTTGTATCAAGGGTAGCTTCTTATGGCCTAACATGTGTTAAGCGGTAAAGAAGTTTTTACAACAATGCGATATCTGTCAACGGTACAAAGTTGATTGTATTCAACCAGCTGGGTTACTTCAACCATTGCCAACCCTTACTTGTATATGGACCGATGTGTCAAAGGACTTTATCGAAGGGTTATCCCCATCAAACAGACATACTGTTATTAAGGTAATTATCGATCACTTAATAAAGTATGCTCATTTTGTACCTTTAAGGCATCCATTTACTACAATCACTGTTGCCAAGGCATTCATAGCTAATGTGGTTAGTCTCTATGGAATTCCAACCTCTATTGTCAGTGACTGCGATAAGGTATTTATCAGTTCCTTTTGGCAATCATTGTTTCAATTATAAGGAACTAAGCCTTGTATGAGTTCTAGTTACCACCCTCAGACTGACGAACAAACTAAGGTGGTGAACCGTACTTTGGAGCAATACTTAAGATACTTTGCAGGTGATCAACCATGAAAGTGGTTCGAATGGATTCCTTAGGCGGAGTTTAACTATAATACATCGATCCATTCCTCCACAAAAATGACCCATTTTGAGGCGGTATATGGTATTCCACCATCGAGTTTGCTGACTTATGTTCCAAGCACTTGTTGTGTCCAAGTAGTTAATGAGTACTTATGGGATCGTGATTCCATTTTACGCGAGTTATGTCATAATTTATCACTAGCTCGTAATAGAATGAAGTGTCAAGTTGATCAAAAATGACGAGTTGTGTCTTTTATAGTAGAAGACTATGTTTATTTTAAGCTCCAACCATATCAACAGAATTATGTGGCATTTCGCGCATTGATGAAACTTGCTCCACATTATTTTGGTTCTTATCAAATTATTCAATAGGTAGGACTAGTGGCATACAAATTAGCTTTACCCCCTAGTTCAAAAATCATGACATATTTTATGTTAGCCTTTTATGGAATCATTTGAGATCGCATGACCCTTTAATTACTATCGCCCTTCCCTCAGTTACGGATGATTCTATAATCCTTCCAAAACCTGAATCGTGCTTGATCATCGAGTCATACACAAGGGTAAATATCGTCTGAAGTCTGAAGTCTTAATTAAATGGAAGGGGGCTTCAATTGAATATGCTACTTGGGAAAATGAGTGTTGATTACGCAAGTCATACCCAGATTTCATCCTTGCGGACAAGGATTCTTAAGGGGGAGGATTGTCACATGTACCACGTTGGCATAACTTCTTAATAGTTAGTTAATTGTCTTTTCATTCAATAAGGTCGATAATTAGTGGTAAACTAGTAATAGGTTATTGTTTCCTATTTTTAGTGGGTTATTGTTTCCTATTTTCAGTATAGTTGTTATGTTTTGTAAGGCCATTTAATAGCCTAAAATGTTCTTAATGGGAGACACACATTAAAAAACCCCAAAACCTCTCTTAGTCTTTCCTTTTCTCTTCTCTTCCTCCTCTCTACAGAATTCCCTCTTGTCAAAAGAATCTTTGATCATGAAAGCCGTGTTGGATATGTGATTTTGCACTCTTGAGAATTAATGTTATTACTTAAATGTTCTTGACTATGAGAAGTGATGTTTTGAAATTATATGAGCTGGAAAGACTTGTATACAATATAGAATGTTCAATTTTGACTGGAAGTAACCATAATCTACATTCTTTTCACGATGAAGATTGCCTCTCTTATGCATAGGAAACATTTTCTTGTTATAGTCCAGACAATGTGTAAGGAATTCGTTATTTTATCCCATAAAATTTGTGAGTTTTAAAAGATTTCAATTTCCAAGGCTAAGAAGTTTGTGTATTTAGTTTAGAGTGGAGCTTTTCATGTATTTGTTTAACCTTTATGTTGTGGATGTTTATGTGCTTTATTTTTTCTGTGAATAGGGTGATATTCTTTCTGTTAAAGTCAATAAGTTGTTTACAAAGACCCAACTTCCATATGACTACTATTACTAGAATTTTTGTAAGCCTAAAAGGATATTAAATAGTGCCGAAACCTTGGGTGAGGATCTTCGTGGTGACCGCATTGAGAATTCTGTTTATACTGTAAGCATTGAGATTTTATATAGTTTGGTTAATTATAAGCTATGATTAAATGTATTGGCAAGAAAGAGTGATAGTTTAATGCTCTTTTTGTGGATCTAATTTGTCTATACTGCTTCAGTTTGAAATGATCGAAGAGCCTTCATGTAAAGTGGCATGTCGAGTGACATTTGATGCGGAATTTGCCAAGAATTTCAAGGAGAAAATAGATGATGAGTATCGAGTTAACAAGTTACTTGCTACTTTACTTCCCTTAATTTGTTATTATCTTTATCAGATGGTTTTGCTATAGTTTTACAATGAAAAAGCAGTCATTGTGAAACTACTTGGTAGACGTGTTGGGTATCGAATTCTAAACTCCCATATGAAGAGTATATGGAATCCGTGATCCTCCATGAAGATCATTGATCTGGAAAATGACTACTTCCTCGTAAAGTTCATTGATGAAGACGACTATTTTAATGCTGACTAATGGTCCGTGGGTGATATTTGGACAAGCTCTCTCTGTTCAATATTGGCTACCAAACTTCCAACCATCGCAAGGACAAGTCACCAGAGTTGTGGTTTAAATTCGGTTCCGAGATTTATCCATTGCACACTATCACCTAATGATCCTAATAGCACTGGGGAACCTTTGGTGAACACAGTTAAGATCGAAGAAGCAACCATGTAGGCTCAGCGGGGGAAGTTTGCGCTAGTCGTCGTTGACATTGACTTGAGTATTCTTTTGCGTATAAGCGTGGAGCTTGATGGTGAGGCCTTATTGGTGGCTTATGAAGGGCTACCACAACTCTGTTATAATTATGGAATGGTAAGACACGTCTCTAACATTTGTCCGAAGAGGCAACAGGCGTAAACTGAACATCAGAATCTGATCTCCAGTGAAGGCAAAGGAGTGTCAGGGTGAAGAAGTATGACTGGTGCAACATCTAGGAAGCAACCGAACATGAATGCCAACAGCTATGGACCCTGGACATAGGTGCAACGAAAAGCTCCATGAAATTCAATGAAAAGATAGGAACAGAGAGAAACAGGCAGTCACAAGGAGGCTAATCAAATAGGAGGCTCAAGGTTTTCACTGTTGACAAACAAGGAGCTTATGGGGGAAGAGCCTACAGGACAGACAGAGACGACACAAAATCGTAATTTTCCTAGGTTTGGACAACAATTTATTCTGACATACTTAGTTGGAAAAGGAAAGCAAAAGAATCAGGGGTTGGCGTCTACGTCTACTGGACCCTAAAGGAATTCAAGGAATGGATCAAAAGGAAAGTCAGTAGCCACACTTCAGTAGACCTAGGGAGAACATTCGCAGGCCAGCGGTCATCAAGAAAAGGGATCAGATACTTTCCCTAAAGTTCAACTCCAACCCACGTCAATGGATAAACTTCAAGCGGTTGAAATCAATTCTCATACTGAAATAGTCTGTGATAGTCAGGTTATTGCAACAAGGGAGCAGGCTATTGAGGAGCGACTCCACCTGATGGAAGGAGTAGAGGAACCCGAGGAGGCGTATAGGGTCAGTGGGTATAACCACACTTCCTACTATCGAACATCCAGATCTAGCTGGAGGGTCGGGTTTGCTGGAAGACATGTATGAACAAAGAGACATGATGAGGAGCTTGTAATGCCAACATAGGGAGATGGAAATAAGGAAGACCACACAGGAGGTACAGCTGTAACTCCATTGTAGAGTAGCCTGTTCATGCATTTATTTCCTTATGTCGATTTTAATATGGAATTGTCAAGGGGCAGGGGGACTAGATTCCATGCCATACTGCGTAATTACATTCGTAATTACAAACTGGCTATTTTAGTTTTGATGGAAGCCCGAATTAGTAGATCACAGGCTAACGAATTAGTCCTTTCTTTGGGGTTTGATTATTTATTTAAAGTAAAAGCCGAAGGCTTTTCTGGAGGGATATGGACGTTATGGACGGATGATTTTGATATCTTAGTAGTAATAGCTCATCGCCAATTTATTCATACCATCGTTAAGTATGGTACTAGCTTGTTCGATTTTACTGCAGTTTATGCTAGTGCGCAAATGTCTTCTCAAACCATTCTCTGTCCAGTTTTAAGATGGGTAGGATGTTCTATTCACAGACCCTGGCTTGTTGGAGGGGATTTTAAGGCTAAAATAGAGATTTCGAATAAAAGGGGTGGAGCCACTTCAACGCGGGTGGTGAATAAACGTTTTAAGGAATGGGTGCATGGGTGTGGACTACATGATTTGGGTTTTGTTGGATTAAAATTTACTTGGTGGAGAGGAACGGTTCAAGCTAGACTGGATAAAGTGTTTGGTTCCACAGCTTGGATGCAAAATTTTTCTCAAACGGTGAATCGCCAATTACCGTTTTTGGTTCAAACTATAGACTTATGCTGATTCACATAAAAAGCCTAAATCTAAGAATAACAGGGTTATTAGTGTTTCAATTCCAAAATGCTTGGCTAACATATACAAGTTTTGACAATGTGATAGTAGAGCATTGACTACCAATAGAGGAGACGATGAGTAAATCTTTAGCCAAATTCTCCAACCACCTTATGAGATGGAATAAGTTAGTTTTTGGAAATATATTCCATCGAAAAAAAGATTGCTAGCTTGGTTGGAAGGAATTTAGAGGGCAATGGAGTTTGGCAATTTTGATTCATTTTTAGTCTTGGAGGAAAAGCTGAGTGGAGAAATGATGTAGGTACTGTGTGAGGAGGATTTTTTGGCATCAGAGAGCTAGGTGTGGGTGGATATCGAAGGGTGATCGAAATACCAAATATTATCACACTATCACTTTATCCAAAAGAAAGAAAATGAAGACAGAGAGGCTCATTGATTCCAATGGGTCATTGATATCTGATCTGGAGCAACTACGACTATTAGCTAGGATATTTTTTGTCCAACTTTATACTAACAAATATGGGAATAATTTTCAGGTTCCAATCTCAGAAGCTTTTCCTTCTCTATCGACGGAAAGGTTCATGACCTAGCCCTTCCAGTCCATGAAACCAAAATCAAGAATGCGATTTTGACATAAATCCCAATAAAGCCCCTAGAGTAGATGGTTTCAATGCGTTATCTTTTCAAAATCAATGGGGGAAGGTGGGACCAGAAGTGGTGGCGTTTATACTGAAAGTATTTTTTCTAGAACGATGGGAAAAGGAATTGAATCAAACCATTCTGGTATTAATCCCCAAAATCCCCTCTCCGAAAAATATCTCTTAGTTTCGACCAATTAGCCTTTGTACTGTGCTTTACAATATTATTTCTAATGTTGTTGTGAATCATTTGAAAGCCCACTAAATCTTCTATTGGAGGCGAACCAATGTAGTTTTATACCTGGTAGGAAAATGACAGATAATATTATCATCGATCAGGAGGTTATTCACTCGATGTGAAAGAAGAAGGGGAAGACAGGGTATCTTGCTATCAAAGTGGATTTGGAAAAAAGCATACGACCGACTTTGTTAGGATTTTATTCAAAACACTTTAACGGACATTGGGTTACTAGAAAATTTAATCAGTGTCATTATGAAGTGTGTCACGATGGTGTTTGTGCAAGTAGCTTGGCCTGGCACCTTTTCTGATCCCTTTAGTCCTTCGAGGGGTATTCGACAAGGCGATCCGCTTTCACCTTATCTTTTTATGTTGTGCATTGAAAGGCTAGGTCACCTTATATCGAAGGAGGTGGGTCACGGGCTTTGGAAACCAATAAAGTTGAGTCATACAAAGCCTCCCATATCCCATCTTTTCTTTGCAGATGATCTCGTTCTGTTTGCTGAAGCCACGGAATCGCAGATGCAGGTGATAGCAAGGACTTTAGAGTTTTTTTGTAAAGCCTCAGGATAGAAAGTTGGTACCTCTAAAACTTAAACTTTTTTCTCCAAGAACATTTCTAGAGAAAATGCGTGTCATCTCAGTCAAGCCCTGCATATTACATGTACGAATAATCTTGGAAAGTATTTAGGAGTTCTATTGATTCATGAGCGTACGACGAGAAACACCTATCAACACATCCTAGATAAAGCTCAAAAGAAACTTGTAGGATGGCATGCAAGGCTATTGTCTTTAACGGGGCGAGTTACTTTAACCCAATCAGTAATTTCATACCTCCCAATATTCAGGATGCAAACGGTAAGACTTCCGCAGCAACTTTGTGATGATTTGGAGAAAATCATGAGGGATTTTATATAGGGTTCAAAGGAAGATCATCGAAAAGTGCATTTAGTTAACTAGCGACCGTGTGTCAGCCAAAAAAACAAGGAGCCTGGGCATTAAATGCATTTTTTCTTCCAATGATGCGTTACTGACAAAGTTAGGCTAGGGTTTGATTACTCAACCCATAACCTTATAGGTCCAGATCCTAAAGGAAAAATATCGAATAGATGCATATCATTTCCCTCAAATGCTAGATAGGAAAGGAGCTTCAGTAATTTAAAGAGGGACATCTGTAACCTGGCAGTTTGTAAACCAAGGTATAAAATGGAATTTAGGGAATGTGATGCGTATTTTCTTCTAGCTGGATAATTGGGTGGATGGTTGGGGACCATTAATATTTATGGTGAGATCTCAAATTCCTAATAGTGTTCTTTACGCTACAATTGTAGATTTTACTAATGAAGTCGGCACCTGGCAATGGAATTTGTTCCAACAATATCTCCCTTCCACAGTGTGTATGGATATTGCAGCTATCCTTCCTAATGTAGAAGGCATAAAGGAAAACAAAATGGTGTGGGGACAAACTAATCACGGGGGGTTCATGGTGACGTCAGCTTATGAATTAATCGAAGGTAACACCACAGATGTTAATAACAAACTATAAGAGTTAATCTAGAAATGGGTGGGGCCCCAATGGATTAGGTCTTTCCTTTGGCTTTTGGCTAAGAGAGAACTACTGATCAGTCAACAACGAGTGGCTCGACATATCACAATGGATAGCAATTGTCACTTCTGTGGGCAAGAAGAGTCAACACTGTATACAATACGGGATTGTCCGAGAGTGAAATCCTTTTGGTGTAAATTCCCCTCGATGTGGTTGATACAGGCTTTTTTCAACAAGATGAAAGGACGTGGGTGAAATCCAACCTTATAAAGCACTCACAAGTGAAGCAGGTAGAGTAGGTTACAATATATGGTGTCGCCTGCTGATTTTTATGGCAATGGAGGAACAGAAGCCTTTTTGAGGTTGAATTTGTTTGGCCGGAATAAGGTACTATAATTGTTATAGATTACATTGATTGGATAGTAAGAACAAGAGCTGTGGAACGTGTGTTTAAGGCACAGGGTTTGCCTATGGGTAATTTAGTGGGTTGGACCAAACCGACAGAGGATTGGGTCAAATTATATACAAATGGTGCAGTTAAGCAAGGGTTTAACATTGCTACTGTTGGAGGATTAATTAGGGACTATCAAGGTCAGTGGTATGATGGATTTCAACAGAACATTGGAAGGGGTTCGCCTTTAGCTGTCGAACTCTGGGGAGTTTACTCAGGACTTACACTAGCATAGGTGCTTGGCTATTGACGTGTTGTCATTGAAGTGGATTCCTTAGAGGTAATTAACATCCTTTCTTCTTCTAATATAGTTTTGTCTGAGTATAATTTTTTGGTTACAAGTACCCGTGGGTTAATCCATCGAGCATTGGAGGTGCAACTTTAGCATGTATATCGAGAAGGGAACCAGTGTGCCTATAGCTTGGCTTTTTTAGCAGTATTATTAAGCCCAGGTCTACATATACTACAGGAGCCTCAGATGGTCGTTATGGAGCTCAACCACCTAGACAAACAAGGAACTTTATATAGCATAACACTGCGCTAGTGGGGTGTTTGTTTTTGTTTTGTGTGGGGTTTGTTTGTTTTCTTTATCCCTTGTAATAAAAAAATTATTGCTTTCCTTTTCGAAGATCAGCTTACGCTGTTTGAAGCTTGGAATACCATTTTTGTTCCAAGTTGTTGCATCTGTTATATGCTTGTGAGCTCGAACTCGCCAGAGGTGTTGGCTCATAGATTTTGGGTACAATTACATCAATTTTTGGAATTGTGGAACTTTTGGTGTAGTTGTATACACTTATGTGGGTAGCTTGTTTGAGGATGCTTTTGAATTCATGGTTAATAAGCTGGGGGGAGAGAGAGAGAGAGCCGAGACAAGCCAGCGCATGCACGAACATCAAATTGAATGAGGAACTTAGGCAGGTTGATACTGTGCTACCAGAAAAAACAAGCACTTTAACATGCAATTCAATGGAGTTTCGTGTGAGAGAGAGAGAGATAAACGAAGGGTTACAAATAAATTAAAATTTTAATATTTTTAAAAAAGTGGGTCTCACTTTGCCAATTAATGTTCATAAAGGGCCACTCATTTTAATAAAAATTAATTTTTAACTGCCATGTCAACGCTGACTTAACACTTAACAAAACGGTTTGAATTTTCTGTTAGAGTGGGGTTATAGTTTAACATTTTTTAAAATATTAGGGTTAGAATTGTTAACGTCCAAATGTTTGGGTCAAATTTATCGATTGATGCAAAACTTAGGATTAAAAGTGACCCTTTTGCCATAGTTTAGGCAATGATATATCCTGTTGGTTCATGTGAAAGTTTATAATGAATTGTGAAAAGCTTAAAGTAATATATTGAATCATCAAATCAATGCTAAACCCATGGTCTATAATATAACATAATTGGCCTAATTTTTTAATATAGCCAAACATTTTCAGAAGTATAACTCAACTAAATATTTTTCTACTAACTTACATTTATATAGTGCTTTGAAATTCTAATATATTTCTACCCTATTTTTTATAATAAACAATTCATTAAGATGTAAAATTATAATAGGATCATCTATATTCCCAAAATGTATTTGAAGGTTAGAAGATATACTAACCAATTATCATACATGTAGGTTGTTCAACATCATTAATATGATGTTAATATCTCTCCCAAACTTCATCATTAGCATTTGAATTGAAATATGGTGGAATTGAAATGCCAAGAACACAAAAACTTTTTTTCTTAAGAACAATTTTCAAGTTACAAAAATAATATAAGAAATTAGGTCTAGTAACTTTGTTAGCAACCATGATGCTCGTCAGGAATAAATTGCTACTCATTTTGTCTAGTAACTAAAATAAAATAAAAGAGCAAGCATTAGTTTATGTCATAAAATCAGATGAAATAAAAAATGTTACTCTCATTATTTTAAACAAAATAATAGCCCTTACTTTACATCAAGAAATTGTAAAATAATTTCCTAGTAGAATAGAATATATCATATTTAAACTTAGTTAATCTTAAGTTAGTTTTAAAAACCAATTAAATTTAGATTAGTTAATAACATTATTATCATTTACATTTCAGGTGACTTCTAGATCTATTAGGTGACAACTGTTTATCAAAATATATCATATAAATTATTCTTAACCTTGTTACTAAATTCACATGATCATGAGTTTGCTCCTCAAAATCATATAATTTTAGTTAAGTAGGACCCATTAATTTAAGATAAAACTTATTCGGGTTTAAAGGAAACTTTAAGTTTGCTTAATAAGCTTTAAAGTAAATAAGATTATATTTTTGTTGTTAAATAATGAAAGGCAACAATCATATTCTAACCATATACTTAATATTTAATTGAGGGGTTTAAAATTTTCTAAAATTAAGTTCTTAATATAGTTATATTAATTATATTTAACCTTATCTAATTATGAAAGATAACACTTTAAAACTTTGCTTGATTATAATTATTGAGTAGGTACTCAATTTAATTTAATAATTTAACTATTAAAACCTAAATTAAATACCATAAATATTCCAAACAAAATTTAAACCTTTTCAGAAATAATTAAAAAGTAATTTTATCAAGTACATAAAATAATTTAATCTTAATCTAATTAAGAAAATTAATTTAATTAAAAAGGAATTAAACCAATAAAACGGAGGAGAGGCTATTTGGGATTTAGTAATTCATATGTAATCTGAGCTAGGCGTTGACTAATGCACATACCATGCACGTTTTCCTCCATCTTACACGTGCCTCATTATTTCCACAATTAAGGTTTCCCTAGTTCTTGCGTTATAATCTATGGTCTTCATTGAAGGACTATATTTTCTTTAAAAATAAGACAACGAAGAAGCATAGTTGTTTTCTATCAATTTTCTTCTCTTTTCAACTTCTTGACATTAAACAAAAAACAGGAATACAATTTATAGGCAATATAGAACATTCTAGTTCTAAACTCTCCATATTCTTAACGCTTCACACTTTCAACTTCCAAACAAATTAAAGCATATATTAAATAACAATAAAAACAAATTTAAATGCCAACATTTTCCCCCCTTAAACTTGTTTCTCCAATAATTGTAACTCCAAGTTGTTTCCTCAGATACTGAAAAGCTTCAACTTTGACAGCTTTTGTAAATATGTCCGCAACTTGATCACTTGACTTCATATATATAGGCTCAACTTCCTTTGCTTTGATACTCTCCCTTATGAAATGAAACCGAGTATCAATATGCTTCGAACGCTCATAATGAACCGGATTTTTAGCCAAAGCAATTGCAGATTTGTTGTCCATATATATCTTTGTCGCGACTTCTTGCTGCAGATTAAGTTCTCGAAGCAATCTCCTCAACCAGATTGCGTGACAAAC
>JAOQMP010000008.1:23990298-24007782 GCA_027563575.1 Erythroxylum pedicellare
ATACGGACACTTCACGAAACCTTCTCGAATAAAATATGCATCAATTCTTGAATTCCAAGCCCTTGGTGCTTGCTTGAGCCCATTGAGAGCCTTCTTCAACCTGAAAACTTTTTCTTCTTGACCTTCAACTATAAACCAGGGTGGTTGTTCGACGTAAACCTTTTCTTCAAGGTTTCCATTCAAAAATGCTGATTTCACATCCATTTGATACATCTCCCATTTCCTTTGAGCTACAAAAGAAATTAACAATCTTACAGTTTCAAGTCGAGTTACAGGTGCGAATACTTCTTCATAATCCACACCATATTTCTGTTTGTATCCCTTCACAACCAATCTTGCTTTATGTCTCTCCACCCCTCCTTTTGCATTTCTTTTCGTCTTGAACACCCACTTGACACCAATTTCTTGATGCCTTTTAAGAAGCGATGTCAACTCCCATGTGTTGTTCTTTTGAATTGTGTGGATCTCTTCATCCATTGCCTTCCTCTATTTCTTTTCTTTTGAAGCTTCTTCATATGTTAATGGATCAAAACCTGCAAATAAACACAAGTTATTCATCTCATATTCATAATCAAACTTAACGGGTTGGCTTGATTCATAAATCTCTAAAATTCTTCTCGTCTTTCTTATATTCAAGCTGCTTGAATCATCTTCATGGAACTGAACTCCATCTCTATAAGGTGATGAATTTTTATCAATGTGATCTGATGTGTATTCTTTCTGCCACTGCTCTTCATCAAAGACAATATGTTTTGATTGGTCATAGCTCTTCCAGTCCCATGACTGCTGCTCATCAAACTCCACATCTTTAGACATCACGATTTTTCGAGTTATAGGATTATACAGTTTGTAGCCACAGTAATTTTCGCCATAACCCAAAAATATGCACTTCTGACTTTTATCCTCCAACTTTGTACGCTTCTCTTCATGTACTTTCTCAAAAGCAACACATCCAAAAAATTTTAGATGGTCAACTTTTGGCTTACGAAAGTTCTAAGCTTCCTCTGGTGTAATATCTTCGATGTGTTTTGTTGGAAACCTGTTCAACAAATATATAGCACAAGCCACAACATCTCCCCAGAACTCTTTTGGAACATTATTCTCTTTTAACATACAAAGAACCATATTGATAATGGTTCTATTTTTTCTCTCTGAGATACCATTTTGCAGTGGTGTCTGAGGCATGATGAGCTGGTGTATAATCCCATTCTCCTTGCAAAAACGCTTGAACTCTAAAGATGTATACTCTTCTCAGCGATTAGTCCGTAGATATTTTAATTGACATCTGCTTTATTTTTCAACCATATTTCCGAACTCTTTAAATTTTGAGAACACCTCTTTTTTCTCCTTCAACATGTAGACCTATGTTTCCCCACTGTAGTCATCTGTAAATGTCAAAAGATATCAATTTCCACCGATAAAAGCAGGCTTGATGGGTCTACAAACATCCGAATGCACCAATTCGAGACGCGATGTTGCTCTTCTCGACTTGTACTTCTGAAAAGGCTTTCTCTACTGCTTGCCTATAACACACATTTAACATAGATTATCGGGGGCTTCGATCTTTGGCAGTCCCATCACCATGTTTTTCCTTTCGAGTAGCTTTAACGCCTCAAAATTTAGATGCCTATAGCAAAGATGCCAAATAACAGAGTTGTTCAACATTGTTGCCTTCAAGCAATTCAATTCACCAATCGTTAGTTTAAGCGGAAACATCCTGTTCTTAGTCATATTCACAAGAGTAATCAATCTGTTATTTTTATCTCAAACACTAAGAGCTAAATCATTCATTTTTATGTCATAGTCCTTTTCCAACAATTGTCCAAGACTCAGCAGATTACTCTTAATCTCATGAACATAATAGAAATTAGAAATACAAAACTGTCTTCCATTTTGGAGTTCAAAAATAACATCACCTTTCCCTTCAATCGACCTCTTTGAGAGATCCCCGAAGTAATATTGCCGAGCTTTCTTTCATCTAGCCGAGCAAAAAACTCCTTTCTTCCACACATATGATTTGATGATCCAGTGTCGAGAAACCAGGTAACAGTTTCGATTGATTCTGGTTCATTGCACGACATAAGCAGTACTGGTCCATTGTCAATTTCTTTTTTGTTGACAAGGTTCGCTTTCTCACTTGCATTGTTGGCATTGTCCGTGTTGTACCAACAATCACAAGAGTAATGTCCAAACTTTTTACAAACATAGCACTGAACATCAAATCTGTTGTTTTTACCTCGTCCATGTCCATGACTTTGACTCCAGCCACCACCCGTTCCACGACCATTACCTTTCTGATTAGAATCATCTCCATTATTGTCATTGTTGGTTTGCTCACTAGAACTTGAAGCTCGTCCTCTACCACGACCCTGACCTCTTCCTCTTCCTTGTTAATAACCTCCTCTAGATAAGTCATCCTTTTTTAATGACAGCTTTGCTTGCAAAACTTGCTCCAAATTCTTTTCTCCACTTTTCTTTTGTATTCTTTGTTCATATGCTTGTAACGATCCTAGCAACTCCTCTATGGATATGGTCTCCAAATCCTTCGTTTCTTCAATCACCATAGCTACGAAATCGAACTTTAAGTCCAGAGATCACAAGATTTTCTCTACAACTCAAACACCCTTCAGTTCTTCACCATTACTCCTCATCTGATGCACAATAGCGATTACTCGAGAAAAATAATCAGCAACCTTCTCCGAGTTTTCTTGTTGTAATGATTCGAATTGAGCTTGCAATGATTGCAAGTGAATCTTCTTCACTTTGTCAATTCCCTCATATGCTTTCTTTAGTATCTCCCAAGCATCTTTTGAGGTTTTAGCTATTGCAATCAACTCGAATGTTGCTGCATTGACTCCTTGATAAATTGTAAATAATACTTTCTTCTTTTTTTCTTCATTACTTTAAACTTCTCCTCGTCCTCCTTTTCGGAACTTGATTCTCCATAGCCATTCTCCACATGGTCCCACACATCAAGAGCACCCAACAAAGCCTCCATTTGGATACTCCACATCTTGTAGTTTTTTTTCGTCAAGGTGGGCACTTGTGATTGAACGGGATTTGTAGAATCCATTGTTGTTGAGGCTCTGATACTAATTTTGAAGGACTATATTTTCTTTCAAAATAGGAAAATGAAGAAGTAGAGTTGTTTTCTATCAATTTTCTTCTCTTTTCAACTTCTTGACATTAATCAAAAATAGGAATACAATTTATAGGCGACATAGAACATTCTAGTTCTAAACTCTCCATATTCCTAACGCTTCACACTTTCAACTTCCCAACAAATTAAAGCATATATTAAATAACAATAAAAACAATTTTAAATGTCAATATTCATCTCCTCTACATGTTTTTGGAGTTGTCGCTTGTGTTAAGGTTTCCATCATTGTAATCTGTCATGTTTTATTAACCCAGGGATAGCCTCACCTCTGATGCCTCTCAATGATTTGCTGCTCAATTTAGGTGTCTTTTTCGTGTCTAATGGCGACTATCTCTATTGGCTTCATTGTGTTTACCGATAGACTTAAATATCAATTTTTAAGGTCATGTTGAGAGAGCTTAGTAAATTAAGAAAGGCTTGGAAGTTCATATAGCTTGTTAGCAAAGAATTGTAATCACTTCTTTGATGAGTGAGCTTAGTAAGGAATAACCTCCAAGTTCATATGGCTTGTTAGCGAGAACTACAATCACGTATCTAATGATTTGTGAGAAGCTTGGTATGCCAGAATTTCTTTTAAATAAAAAAAGTTCTTTCTTAAGAAAGTTCAAGCACAAATGAATTGTTAATTTTCTAGCACAAGCGAAAACATAAAAATTAAACATAAAATAAATAAGTCAACATTTGAGATTTGATAACACAGTTGGGCATACATTGCCTACGTCTGTAGGGCCCTCACGTAGCTTAATCAACTTTTACTTGTGATACAATAGTTTAATCAAGGTTTTAAAGAGTTAATTCACTCAACCCTTAACAATAAGATTTTTTTAAAGTAAATTAAACCAGAAAGTTAAAAACTAAACTTAAAATTTAGTCATTTCAAAATTTTTACAATTAAACCGATCAAACAGTTTGAGTTTTAAATTACTAACTTTTTGCACTTTTTATCAATTGCATAGAGGATTTTACTACTATGCTTTTGTTGTTTTTGTTCTTTCCTCATCATAATACTGAATTAACATGCCAGGTTGAGATGGCCAAAAATAGAAACAAGGCTCCTTAGGCTAGAATGTAGCTAATAGCTAGGGATTTAATGAATACACCATTAGTTGATTGAAGGTTTTTTGACATTTCAGTCCTAGGCTGAAGCTTTTTGTTTCTCCCAGCATATGAAATAAAGGTAGATAATGATTAGCAAAGGAAAAGAGAAATCTGTAGACTTACATTCTCCCTATGAGCCTTTGTATTTCTTTGATGGAACTTAAAGGGGTTATTATTTGGATCACTTACATTTTCTTAGGATTGAATTCTATGTTAAGTTGGGTAACTTATATCTTCTCATATTGATTTCTGTATTGGTACTCTAAAGAAGCACTTTTGTGGGTTGAGCTTCATCTCATATCTGTAGATAATCTTAAAACAATCTCTCAAATCTACATCACAGTCCCATTTCTTTAGGATATTTACTATCATATTATTGATATATGTCTCTATATTCCTCTTTAACACGGGCATAAGAATTTAGCTATATCCATAATATGCATCTATGAAGATTAACCATTCAAGACATACCAGTAAATTTATAAGTTAATCAATCTTAGACATGGGATAACTATTCCTCAACAGAGCTTCTACTCGCATTTAACTAAAAAGTTTTCCACTTTTACAATTTTTGTAACCAATTAATCCCCTATATTTAGCTTTATTATCCCTTATATGGGCTCTTTTCCCTAGTCCCTTCTTAATTCTCATGAATCAATCTCATACATACTGGCACTCCCATCAACCTTTGATGATGTCATGTACATTATCTAACCGTCTCTAAATCTTTATATACTCGTGTTGTCCCGTGGTCGATCAGGAACTTAATTAATCATTGGCAAGGTGACATAAGATCCATAAGAAAAGATAGAGAGTGTTTTCTTAGGCTGACATTGAAAGTTACGGGCTTGTCAACCATGTGAAATTTCATACACCTAGTTATCTACTTCGATTGAGCCTCCAACTTTATTATAAGGGTTATCTTTTCTTCTATGCTTTTGTGCCCTTTCGACCCTTTTTAAAGGTATTGATGTAGGCTACAACTATGCTTTGGTAGATCCTAGTGTATTAAAAGAATCATACAACAAGATGTCCATAGAACTATCATTATCTACCAATACCCTATTCACTTTGTAGGTAGTTAGGTTTACTATAATCACTATTGTTTTATCATTAGAGTTAATCAACTTGACATCTTTGTCTCTAAAGACAATTTGCTCTGTATACTTGTAATTCCTACTCAATTCATCCACTACATTGATTCATGTTTTTTAATTGTGAATAGAATTCTTTTTGTTTGTGTCTTGCTCATGTTAGAACCTCCTTCTAACATAATGTAAATCACTCTAGCTCTAGATGAGGTCTTCCTAGACGTGCCTTCATAATCTTGCGAATAACATCTTTTGTCGTCACATCTTCTTGTTTCTTTATTCTTGTGGTTTTTGACAATAAATTGCCTAAGTTGGTCATTTCTCAACAACAAATTTTATCCCTTTTCAAGTCTCTACATTCTTTAATTTCATGTCTATAGTCTCCATGAAAATGAAAATTTTTGCAATTATAATGTTTAAATTTGGTATTTGGGTAACTTCTATACTCTAGTGGTTAAGACTCTCTTTTACTATATCAAAGAGAGAAACATAATCATTTGATCTTCTTTTGTTGCTAACAAAATAATTTTTAGATTTGGACTTGTGTTGCTTAAAGCTTGACACATATTCTCTAGGGATAGTCTTATATTAACCTTGACTACTTAAGCGAAAGTTAAAGAGAAAGCTTTATACTCATTACATATTCATCATCTCATAACATCGGGGTAACATGGCTAGTGAGGTTTATAGTATCATTGTAGACCTCTAACATAGGAAGCGTGAATTTTAGGAGGGCCGGATGTTCATTTATGATCCAAGCATAAAAAGGTTATACAACATCGAATGAGCCTTTTTTCCTGTGAGACTTTGGGGGGGATGATGTCTCCACATCCTTCTTCTAATGAACTGGCCACAAGAAAATCTACCTTATTCCTTTGTTCGTTTGAGGTTGATGGCATCGCAAACCCATTAGAAAGTATTGAAGCGCCCTACTAACTTCGAAGCAGATTATTCACCTATTTGATTTGATCATGCAAACTGAGAAACATCGTCCATGGTGGTCTTCCCACTGAGTTACTTTGTCCATTTTTTGCCTCTTAAGATTCCTTTCTTGTCGAACTTCCCAACATAGAATCTTTAGGAACCTCTCATTATAATTTTTGGCTTTTTACATAATTCTCATAGACTACATCAATTAATATAAATGCTTGGAAAGTTATCTCGATAGATTTTTGTCTATGATTTGATAGTAGCCCTCTGGAACCTCTGTGATAAAATAGTGACAGATGCAACTCTGAGACATACAAGCCAATACCAAAGTCAGTTTCAGAATTTTAGAGATAAAGATAGCATGAGTTCGTAAAATTAAGAGTCCCCCTTACTTACATATGGTGAGTAATGGTTAGGAATGGAAACTAAATCTCATAGCTGTCTAAGTCTCAGAGCCATGTTCACAGGCATGAAAAGCATTATATGACAAGGATATGCTAAAGGGAGGAAGCGACTGTCGGGAGACACTGATGACATATGTTATCTAACTCCAAGAGTTGGATCCGTGTAGTCCATGCATAGAATTTATAATAGATAAATCAGTATTTGCATTAAAAATTCATGTGTTATTTCAATTGAAACTTGTTACTGATTGTCTTAACACATATAAACTCATAAATTTGAATCATTATTTTTTGTAAAATTCTTCTATTTGAATTTTATTTGTCTTTCTGTTGGCATACTATGATCTGTGCTATATGTGTCTAGTATAGTTTATGATATGTAGGTTGTGTTATAGAATGACAATTTTGAGTTTAGAATTTACGGGATACTTGTGTGTGAGTTTAGTTTAAAAATATGTGACTCATTCCTTCCTCCTTTTGTAACAACCACTGACTTATTTATCTCCTCTCTTTCTATCAATGTCCACGCCAATTGGTTCTATTCATGATAAATAAAAAGGGAACTAACAATAAAGGAGAAGAAAGAATAATAAAATTGAAATAGAGCGTTTTAATCCCTAATTTCTAATTTATAGATTATTTGAAATGTAGAGGCTCAATGCAACTAGAATGCCACTTTGGTATGAATTTAAGAATACTTTGTTTAAGTTCTTCCAAAAAAGGTAATTATCAAGAAATTTGATATATTGTGATTGTATACCAAGATCTTTAAATGACACTGTCTCCGCTAACTACATTACTGCTGCCTTGATTTGAGAGAATGGGCAGAAGTTAAAACAGGCAGGACAAGATGGTTCTTTGCTTTTACATAATTAATAGGAAACGCTTTGACTTGAGTTGGTTTTGGAAATGCAAGCTCCTATGTACTGCAGGTTTGTTGTATTTCGTCCAAGTAAGTACAGACAAGTGCCTATCTCAAATTTGGTGAAGACTCAATTCACTAATTAATTAATTAATGCATTTAGTATTGGAACTTATAATTCAGCTAGTTTAACTATTCTTCTCAACTTTCGAGTTCAAAGTTAAACCAGCCCAGCCCCCTTAACGGTAAAGTTTGACGAAAATGTATTTGAATTCACTTCGATGTTTACATTTAATGGTAGTTTAATTCGTATGGTGGCATTCTACTTGGCAACTTGATAATAAATAAATTGGTTTCAAGCTCTTAATAAAGGAGAAAAGAAAAACATATGTGAAAGTGTTAACTTGAAGATATTCCAGACATGTTCTTAGAGCTTCACTTCATTCTTATGTATTTTATACATCCTATTTGATCCTTAGGTTAGAATCACAGACTCATGTTAGAGATACGAACCTATATGGACGGATTTATACTTGGTTTGAATGGTTTTAAATACTAGCTAGCACTCATCTTTCCCATCCTCTTTCATGGTTATTTATGATACCTGAAATTGAGTTGGCTATCTCAAGAAAGGTGTGACATGAGTTACTAACTCATTGGCTTCTTTCCCATATGAAAAAAAGTCCTTACCTACATGAGAATTGTGCATGAGTACATGCAATCTTTATGAAAGCCTTACAGCACAACCACTCTTGTAACCACCAAGTGTTTGATTATAACCAAAGTAAGAGGATTGGAAGCAGAAGAAGAGAGAAGATGCATGCAGTGTACGTACGTGTTCGTATCAGAATTGAGAAGAAAATGAAATGAAGTGGTCCCTTAGATTTCATAGATTGAATTCAAACATGGGGCATGAGACAGTCTCCCTATGTCTGGTCCTCGGGTTAAACACAAGCTTCTTTGGTTTCTTTGAAAATGATAAAACGGTGAAGACAAACTTTACAGAGAGAAAAACGGACGACGTACGTGAAAATCAAGAGAATCACAGTTATCAGATATATAAATACAGCAGAAGAAGGCTGAGGAATGAGGTAGTGTCAGTCACAGTCAGGAAGCAATTGTATTAATTACAAGTTGATTATATGATTCACTTGACACATGACCTGACCTTCAACGCCACGCAACGTTCCTGTATTTTGTTATTGATTAAATAGCCTCTAATGTACCTTCCATCGCACCCAATGACATATTAAGTTTAAAGAAAAATAGAAATGAACACTTCCAAAGTGAAGTTAAAAGACACTGCCTTGTTATCTGTACGATAACATATGCAGGAATTAAAAAAAAAGACAGATAAGAGAGAGAGAGAGTCGCAGCTTTCATTTGAAATCTCTGTTCCTTCCATATTACGAGGTTGCACGCCTCTGAGTCTTAATTACTCTCTCTCTCTCTCTCTCTCTCTCTGTAAGACTGTAACACTCACCATAGTCCCCCACGTACTAACCCATAAAGATTCTGCGGTATTGGCTCCTACCAGCGCCAAAAAGCATTCTTTTGCTTTAACTCCGCAATTACCTGATATTCATTCTAGACGCTCCTCTCCTCTGTATCTACCTATAGTGTTAGTTATATATAAGGCCACCCAAATTGAGTGATTTGATTATTATAATTGTAGTCTGTGAGTTTTCAAACTGAAGAGAAAGCTGCTTGTCGAACATTGTTATCTGTCGCAAGGTCCAAACTTTCACTTCTCTCTATCGCCAAATCATAACTCTCCTTATAACTAAACAATCACATTTCCAGCTAGTCAGTATAAAAGCTGTTATTTGAAACCAAAATAGGCCCTTGATGAATCTCTTTCCTTTCTCATATAGAGACCTCTTTCTTGTCTCAGACTGCGACCCTGCGACCACCAACAAACAAGGAAACGATGTTATGACCTTGTCCTGTTTCTGTTTGTTGTTCAAAACTTGAAAGCTATTGTACTCCTTGACTGTAACCGAAAGCCACTCACCAATACAAAGGCACTTTGAGAAGGTATCGACTTAGGAGGGCTCCAAGCAAAACCAAGGTTGTGTTGCATGGATAAAGTAGCTACGATAACGACATTGACAACCAGGAGACCAAGATGGCAATACCCACAAGCGCCTCCAACGCCAAGAATCCTCCATTTGCCACGCAGGCCTCGGAGGAAGCCAAATGCAAAGGCCAATGCCAACAAGAACTGTTTACAAAGAGATAGGAAAGGGAGACTGGAGACTTTGTTTGATCAAGAAAGAGAATTTACAAGAGACGGTGCTCCAGTAGTGGTAGTAAGTGGATGCGGGGATGATCAGAGTCGGGAAGAGAGGAGACAGAGGGTGGAGGAGAGAAATACTGTGCTGGTGGAGGAAGAGAAGTGGAAGTTTCAAGCTGAAATGTTAAGGGCAGAGTGTAATTTGCTGAGGATGGAGAGAGAGATTGCTGTGAAGAAGATGGAGAGGAGAAGGGTCCAAATGGAAAGGACTTTAAGATCTGCTATCCAAACTCTAATATCTGTTAGTATTTTCTGATACTTGTTTGTCCTTTAGTTTGATCAGTTTGAATATCTTATCTTGCTTGGGTTTCGAGTGGCGTCTTCTTACGGACTGAATAACAATGACATAGTGAAGAGTTTGCTTTAGGAAACACTGTTACTGCTTACACACTAAGGCTTGACGTAGTTGTGAGGCCACAGTTTAAAACTTTTCTCTATTCGTTTTCACATTTCTTAATTAATATCATCCATGTTTGATTGCTGAGGCAAGATGGAAAAACATGGAAGTGGAGATTTAAAAGCTTGTGCTTGGATCCATGTGAGGCTTTGTAATTCAGATTCAGATGTTATCCATCTTTCCTAACAGACTGCTCTGTATGGAAGCTGAGAGTTTATGGGCAAAGAGAACATTCCATCGCTTTCAAGCTTAGAAGTCCTTGGATTGAAATCTTTTGTCGGGTTGCCAGGAAACAGGAAGTGAATGATAAAAGATTATCAAAATTGAATTTTGATAGTAGATTTGAAAAGACGGGTTCTATATGAAGATTAGGCGGCGTAAGCTTTTCATTGCTATAAACAAACAACAAAATTAGTTGCAAACTCCATCTTGATTGTTTTTCATCTTTTGGTACCAAAACATTCGAACTTGCTTCACAAGTTTCTGTTTAAATGTTTAAACTTTATGAAGTAACCTGTAGTTAATCCAAGTATATTCTTTTCATTCAAACGCCTGGTAATGAGTTCCTTGGATCAATAACAAACGTGAAAATATCAACAAGACTATTTATCTTCATTAGTCTGTTGAAGCAGAATTCTATTCATAAACAGCATTTAGTTTTCCCAGAATGGCCTGAGTTTTCTCCTTTTCTTTCACACAGTAGTTCTATTAAATTTAGTGACTTTGGCGTGGTTAATGACTTAGTAGGGGAAAGAAAGGATTTCAGAAGGGAAGAATGCGAGAACTGTATTGGAGGAAGAGATTCAGGAATTAGCTGAGAAACTGGAGAAGTTGCAGAGAAGATCACTAGTGAAGGATTTACGATTTCAAAAGTGTAGTAATATTGACAAACAAGCATCCCATCTTCGGAGACAGCTAGAGAAGTTTGCAGCAGAATCAGATGACATATGTGTAAAGGAGATTCAAGAGATAGCAGAAGCAAGCTTGCCCACCACAAATAGTTTCAGTTTCATTGAGAATTCTGCTTCCATGCACAGTTACAATGTATAATACAATTTCCTTTTCCTATTGCTTATATCTTCTGACGTCTATCTTAAATTCACATCAGTCAGTTGGTTTCACATCAGTCAGTTGGTTAACATACTATTTTCTAGTTCTAGAATAAAAACAACTACTTGAGAATCGTTAAATCTTTTGATGCAATTCTATAGGTTACTATCATCTGGCTTTCTCTTATGTGAATATTTACTTCTTTTTCTTGAAATTCATGTAAACCCAATCCACAAAACTCATTCCACTCAAGCAGTTGTTTAATAACTGATATCTCCTAATTTATTTCTGGATATTGGTTATGTGGATTCGGTGGATTTTGCACTTGGATAATTCTTCAGTTCCATCACCACTGTGATATGAGTTATACTTTTGCACCTTTTATATTGCGTCTTATTTATTGTTCAAACTTCAACTCATGTCTCTGTGCCTCTTAATTTCCATCTCAACGAATATGCAGATGGAGATTCTGAGAAGGAAAATGGAGGCATTAGCGAAGGGAACTATCTTAGAGAATATGGAAGATGAGTACCGGTCCATACTCTCTACGGCCGATAGTTCTGCTGCCAGTTCTGCCTCAACATCCAAGCGAACAGAATTGCCTGGAATGTCAACATCCTCAATAAGAAACCAAAGCAAGGTGAAGTATTTTATCTTTATAATAATAAGAAGAGATATTCTATAGGCAAAGGCAAAGGCTATAGAAAAATAGGAGCTTCTCACTAGTGGTAGGTTAGAGGCCAGAGGTGTATTCGATTGTGGAATATGTTGCTGTCCACGGTATTTGACTGGTAATTCTTTTCACAGGCTACAAGGCCTCTGGAGGAGAGAGCATGTTCAGGGTGTTGCAAAGCTATAGTGCGGAGAGTTATAGAACAAGTGCGGGCAGAGACAGAGCAATGGTCACAAATGCAAGATATGTTGGGACAAGTAAGGGATGAAATGGAAGAACTGCAGGCTTCTAGAGACTTTTGGGAAGATCGAGCAATTGATTCTGATCATCAGATTCAATCGCTGCAATCAGATGTAAGTAGACCAATAGTTTGTCCTTCATTTTGTGTGGTTTGGAGAGGGACAGAAATGGTTAGCAGCAAGTAGTTACGAAAATGTGTTGATTCACCAATATTTGATCTCCATGGTTTCTCTTTTGTACATTTTTTTGGTAAAAGTTAAGTGCAATAGTTGAATTGTTAAAATTGATTTCTTTAGGTTCAAGCCTGGAGTCAGAAAGCCCGCGCTTCTGAAGCCAAGGCAAATGAGTTACAAGCGCAGGTGTGTGTGCTTCATACCGAGCTGGAAAGGTGGACGAAAGAAAGAGTTGCAGAAACAGCCGCAAACAGAAGTTCACCAACACCACTTTCTCAAGATACAAGCATTGAAAAGGAGAAGCGAGTACTAGTTTGCCGCTTGAAAAAAAAGCATCCAAAAGATGATGATGGCTACAGGCAAAAGAAGGCAATTAGTGATGGAAGAAGAAGGTCCAAAGTAAGCACCATTGAACCCAATGTCACCAAACGATCGCCATTGAGAGATATTGGGAATTCATCACCATTGGCGGGGCAGAATAGTAGAGCAGTTTTTCCATTGCATTAACCAAACCTTCAGCTATGGGAGGGCTTGGAAGTTTCTAAGGTAGATGAACTAGTTCTACAAGATGATGGTATCTTACAATAGAACATGTAAGAGTGAGACTTAGGGAAGACCAGGACTCTGGATTTTAGCATTAGCATAACAAGTCCACGTAGAGTTCATCGAAAATTATAAAGTTAAGAGTCCTAATTTGGTTCTTAATTCATGTCGTGCTCAAATTTGAGACGGGATTCTCTTTCTAACCTTACTCCGTCTAACTATGTCCAATTGAAAAAATGTTGTCATTTCTTCTTAAATTTTACAAACTCTATTAATTTTCTAAAATGCGTAGCTTATGAGACAAGCCAACCTTAGTTGTCGTCCTCCTCGTCTTCATCTTCATTCACAAAATAAAATTTTTTCGAACATTTCTCCTTCTTTTCAACACTAAAGAAGCCCAGATTCCTTCACTTTCACTGACATTCAAATTCAAATCCCTAGAAGACTATTATCAATTGGAACCCCTCTTACTGTCTCGTCTCTCTTCGGCCCCTTCCTATACCTTATAATACCTAGATTCTTGAATCTCAACCACATCAAAGTGTGCAACTTTTATGAATGAGTCCATTATTGAGCTAATTTCCTCACAGACAAGTCCATTATTGATTTAAACAACTTGAGTGATGAATACATTATGTGATAGTACCTTTTGTCATTCTATCATAAAAGAAAGGATCAGAGAATGACAGAGAATTGTTTTGAATTTTACAAAATAATTTGTAAAATTCAAAATGTGACGGAACTAAAATAAGAATTTAATTCAGTCAAGCAAATCAATTCAAGAATCAATCATGAAAATATTAACAATTTAGCAGTTGCAACACACACTTAAGAATCAACCTAATGAATTACCAATTGAGAGAGAGAATTTTACCTATCTTTAACATTAACCTAATCGATTATAAATTACTGGATTATTGGTTCTAGACGATCCTATGGTTGATTACTTTCTCTTGAGTTATAACCATTAACCCTAAATTATAAACACTAATCAGATTATGGAAGTTACAATTTCTCAATTATCAACCTATCTAAAACCTTAATTAGATCTGAAGTTGTCCAATAAACTATCAGAAACCTTTGCAAGATCTCTCTTTACACAATTTACCGATTTGATTTAATTCTTGTTATGTTAAATCATCTAACTCTGGTTAGCCCAATTTAATTATTTTGCATTTGATTCACCCTCTCCCTTTATTATCAAATTGTGCACATCTAGAATTAAATCACAATAAATCCAAATAACACATAAACAATTAGATTTTATTAAATCAAAGATAAAACCTCAAAGGTGAGTTTAGAACATTATTGACATTTAAAAATCCTATCATCAACTATTATTCCAATTTTATACAATAATAAAACTGAAAATAGCAGCAAATATGAAATTAAAAGGACGACGGGAGGTAGTGACGTTGAGAAACTCCTAATCTGGGAAGTACGTTGAGTTAGCTTCTTCTCCTCTTGTCTCTTCCTTCTTCTTTTTCTCTATCTCTCAACAATTCACTCTAGGGTTTCTCTCAAAAGTAGTTGATGCAAAAGCTCATTCTGCCTCTTTATCTTATTCTTTAAATACCTTTTATGTTCTGAGCAGCCATAAGGTTTTTTGGGGGTCCAAAAGATCTGAAAAGTTTCTCAAAATTTGACAGTTTTTGAGTGTCTATACATCTATTCGATGCAGGCCATGATCTTAGGCCACATTTGAGTCTTCTGCCATAATCGTGGGAAGCAGGCCACGATCGTAGGCCATGTTTTGGGCTTCTGTCATGATCGTCGGCTAACTCCAATGCTTCTGTCATGATAGTGGCCTATTATGCTACAACCGTAGGCCATTATTTCGACCTGAATGTCTCCAAAACTTTTCCGTTCTTCGATGTTAACTCGGAAACATTAACAAACACGTCAAGGTACCTCAAAAACATAATAATTAAGCTCAAAGACTTATACTAACCCATACAGCTCATAAAACTTAAATAATTAACAAACTAACACAATTCTAACCTAAACACATACTAAGCAATTAAGTTAACAATTAAATGCATATCAAACTAAGACCTAAAACACGACTTTTTTTGTGAACATAGACTTAGTCTTTTTACATGAAGGCAAACATTGGTAATGAATGTCAATCTGGTTACTCAACTAAGTCATATTTTTTATTAAGCTGTTTGGTTGGCACATCATTATAGCCTTTTGATGCGAAGGCACACATTTATGATACGTGTTGATCTGGTTACTTATCTACATCATGTTCTCAACTAGCTACTAGCTCTATTCATAAACCGAAGGTCAACAGAATAGTAATTTATTTAAAATTAACAAACACAATTTTTGTTTCATTGCCTACCTTGTTGCTAGCAAAGGTACTTAAGTTGAAAGACCTCAAATTATAAATGAATGTGACAATTTAGAAGTTGACAAATTAACACTAAATCTTAATTAAGCTGCATATTTAGCTAAAGAACCCAATTCACTAATTTTGCGAGCTAATGATTATTCACAACCTAATAGACTATGTTCAAAATTAAATCAATTTCAATTCATCTAAGTCATTGACACATTCACATGATTCACAAAATGCAACCTAACAAACTATCATATAATATGCAAAATTTACATTCAAAGCAAACACATAACCCTCCCCACACTTGAATAACACATTGTCCTCAATATAAGAAGGCAATAAACAAACACACATGGAAAGGAGAGAAACATAAATTAAAAATAATCAAAAATTAAAATAAAGGCTAAATTTAAAAAGAAAAGGGTTAAAACAAAGCCTCATAGTGATGGAGGCGGGGATGGTGTTGGGGTTGGCAGTTGGACTCCCTAAGCCTTGAAAAAATGATGGATACGATGTATGTTCCAGCTTTGACGTCGTTGTGTTCGGGTCATCTACTTCATTCTTCTAAAGTTCTCCACAAGTGTATCTGTAATTACCTTAGTATTTGCGGAGATTGTATCAAGCACTTTCTTCTAACTTGATTCTTTTGTTTCTTCTTCCTCCTCGGACTCTTTACTAGTCAAGTTCTCTTCTACCTGCTGAGGTGGTGTTGCGCTCGAACTCTCCTGACTAACCTTGATCTTTATATGTGTCTTTTGGATGATATCCCAAAGTTTCATTTTATAGGACTTAAGGATTTCAACACGCCATAGATGATGATGATTTAGAAAATCTGGGAGGTAGACAGTTAAACCACTACAGTCCATGCCATAATACTCAGCAATGGCAGAAGCCAAGTATCCCACATTTAGTTCATGTCGCTATTCCTGGTTCCAGAGGGGAATACGTTCGATGGAATAATTTCTTAGCCTAAATTGTTTCTCCTCTTACATAGAGTTGCAACAATAGCATTCAACACATGTGTGGAGGTGCACACTGGGATGCTATTATCCATACACCATAATAGGAAAAGTTCCTTTGTTAAGCAATTATTGGTTTCTGATTTATCAAAAACCAATTGACATATGAATTTATGAAATAACAATTGCTTATGAGTTCTTATGATGTTATTGTGGGCATTTTTAGCGTCAAATCGCTCTAACCCAATAAGCTCATTCCAATAGCGAGAAGCACAAAAATCATCGTGTTGATTGACAATGGAAGACTTAGGGAACCCACAAATATCGCACATGATTTCGATGTTCAACTCACAGTTTCGTCCTCGTAACCTAAACCACATTTCTTTAGGGTTACTAGGTCGTAATATAAGGAAGTGAAGAATTCTAGAGTGAGCTCCTAGTAGACAGGATATTGGAAGTGTATGAACTTTGCCCATTGAATACTTTTTGCTAAGTTCTCTACCTTATCCTGCAGTTCTAGCCTATCAAACGTATCAAAATCAAAATATTTCGGGACTACAATTTGTTTAGCATTGAGGGATTAGAAATGAATACCTTCCTCCTCTGTGTAGATCAGGAATGGTGCTTCGAATTCTACTACCCTATTCCTGCTCCCTTGTCTCGAGACTTGGTTTCGCCCCGATGATTGATCGTGCTTTGTTGATTGTTTAATGACGACATACTGGCTTGCAAGAAGGTAAAAGTTAAAAGAGACTGGAAGTTAAGAATTTAGGTAGAGAGAAGTGAAAGTGTTTGGAGGCTCTAAACTTAGAGAGATCAAGTTATAATGAAAGTGAGTAAAAAAGTGAAGTAAGAAATGAATATATAGGTGAATGGAGGATAAAATGATAAACATTGAAACTGAAATTCACATATCCCTTTTTTACCCTGCCGTAAACCACATTTTCCACCAATTTTTAAATTTTCTTCTTCTTTGTTTTCTCCACTTTTCCAAAATCACTTCTTAACTCTTTATGGCCCTTTCAGCTCTCTTTTGCTTACTTCCTCAATTATCTACTTCATGTTGAAGTCTTATGCCTTCCCAATTTTATTTGGAAATGAAATAACCTAACTACATAATTTAACTATTAAAAAATCAAGGGAAATAACACCAAATTAATAGTCCATAGGTAAACTCTTATATAACGCTTCTTTTAACGTCAGTAGCTCGAAACTCTTCTTATTCTCAAGGTGGTTTGAATGAATCATGCAATGGTAGTGTAGT
>JAOQMP010000008.1:24020855-24037216 GCA_027563575.1 Erythroxylum pedicellare
AGAAAGAATTTTACTGGGATTCTTGTTTCGATGTCAGCATGTATAAAGTATGGAATAAGCAAGCTCGTACAAGTTATCACGACTTCCTTGGTGTGATACACAAGGCTGGTACACAACCGTATTATATTTCGGAGGAAATTTGGAGTCGTAGGATCGAGTATTGGACATCACCTGTGGCAATGTCCATCTCAAAGTGTAACTCTGCCAACAGGCGTAGAGGGTCGGGGGGAGAGAGTTTTGCTGTACATATGGGAGGATCAATAACCCACCACGAGCATGCACATAGACTTGTAAGTATCTAAACTTGACACTTATTTTGTATATATTTTGCTTTGCTGTATTATAGATAATGATTATGGTATAAATATCTGGTGCCATATATGGCTGTGTTGAGTTATTTTCTTTGTTCAATAGGGGCAAATATCATAAAAATAGAGGAAAATCTATTGAAATTTTTTTAAATTGTAGTTCACATCTAACAATTTAGGCTATACATGCAGGAAAAGTCATTGGGCATCAAGCCTACACCTATTCAGCTGTTTTTACACACCCACACGACGAAACATGACGGTGTGACATTCATCAACACCGGATGTAGAGAGCTGAATGTATGTGAAATTAATGCATTTTTATAATTTCTTAATAATAATCCTTTACTAATGTAAACATTACTTCCTAATAGGACCAAATACAACAAACCATTCAGCAACAGTCTCAGGAGGAACAACTTGTAGATGAGACTCAGACATATCTTGATGTTATGGGTGGTAGGGACCATCGTGGAAGGATATTTGGGCTAGGTTTATATGTGAACACATGTTATGCGCACTCTTCCCTATCCAGTACAGCAGCATCTGGTAGGCCAATGCACAACAATGAAGTCACCGAGCTTTGGGCCACAGTGGACACATTGATGGAGCAGATAGCTCACACGAAAGAGGCTAATGTGAATGAACGGATGGAGCACATAGAGCAGATAGCTAAGATGAGAGAGGAGATGGAGCATGTAGCTAAGATGAGAGTGGAGATGGAGCAGGTAGCTAAGATGAGAGAGCAGATGGAGCACATAAAGCAGACAGCTAAAATGAGAGAGGAGATGGAGCAGATGGCTAAGATGAGAGCGAAGATGGAGCAGATGGCTAAGATGAGAGAGCAAATGGAGCAGATGGCTAAGATGAGAAAGCAGATGGAGCAGATGGCTCAGCTTAGACAGGAGATGGAACAATTGAAGGGGAGGTTTAGCAGTTTAGAGCACCCGCGATCACCACGATATTAGCTCGTCCTTGTCATTTGCTTTCAATTATAAACATAAGTTATGTACACTGTAATGTTTTTATTATCAATTAAAATATTTTTAACGTTATATTATCAGTTAATTTTCTGATTAAACAAATTATATATATATATACAAATTAATTTATTATGCACAAATAATTGATAACGCTTAAAATTATGCATTTATCACAAGATCATGAAACCGGAATTTTTTACAAAAATTTCTTACCTCTTATTACCGACAGAATATAAAATATCGTAATAAATTCAATCTATTTTACCGACAGAAATACTAACATCGTCGGTAACGTAAATTCATTTACTGAAGGTATTATGTATACCGTTGGTAAATATGCGTATTTGTGCAATTTTATAAACTCATTGTACCGACAGAATTTAACCCGCCGGTAAATTATACGTGTATTTGGGGCGGTATTTATAGTCCGTCGGTAAATAGGATGACTTTTCTTGTCCATTACCTTCGGTTTACCGACAGAAAGGCGTCCATTGCTACATGTTACCGACGGTTATGCCCTTGACTTTTTTCCGTCAGTATTTCGCCCGTTGGTAATATATTGGGGGCCGTTGGTAAATTACCGATGGAATAACACATAAAATGTACGTTGGTAACTTTAGCTATGGTCGTTTTAACGACGATTTTGTCCGTCTTTGATTTTCGTTGGCAATTTATTTTACCGACAGAAATCGGCCGTTTACTGACGGTATTGTTCGTCGGTAAACAATTGATTTCTTATAGTGGTATTAGTCTTAAGTTCTTTACTGTGTATCACCCTCAGTGGTACGGACAAACAGAGGTTGTAAACTGCACCCTAAAGGCCTACTTGCGATGCTTCTGTGGTGATGTTCTAACACTATGGGTGGAGTGGATTTCATTGGTCGAATGGAAGTATAACACTATATTCTATGAAGCCATCCACTCCACGCCATTTGAAGTGTTGTACGGGTATTCTCCTTTGGTGCATGTGTTGTACCTAACAGGGAGACAAGATCCTCTATCTAACTCTGTCCAATTGTAAAAACATTGTCGTTTCTTCTTAAATTTTACAAACTTTGCTACTCTTCCAAAATTCGTGGCTTATGAGCCAAGTTGACCCTCTGTAAATGGTCTCCTCCTCTTCATCTTCATTCTCACAAAATAAAAAATTTTCAGACATTCTCCTTCTTTTCAACACTAAAGATTCCTTCACTTTCACTGATATTCAAATCCATAGAAGACCATCATCAATTGAAACCCCTCTCATCCTCTCGTCTCTCTTCGCCCCCTTCCTATACCTTGTAATATGCAAATTCCCGAATGTCAATCATATCAAAGTGTTCGACTTTTACAGATAAGTCCATTATTGATCCTCACAGATGAGTCCATTATTGAGCTAAACAACTTGAGTGATAAATACATTATGTGATATTTCCTTCTTTCATTCTATCACAGAAGAACGAATCAGAGAATGGCAGACAAAATGCTAGGATTTTCGGGGATAAAGAATATTGATTTAAACTTTGAACTTCCTAAATTGGAGATATTGAAAGAAAAGGGACCAGGAGTTACAATGATGCATAAGCATTGATTTAAAAAAAAAAAGCCCTGTATTGATGCAACTGGACCTAGAGAGTTGCCTAAATGTGACAACAACAGGAGTGATTCAGGAGACACAAAACTGTAAACTTTAGGAGATTAAGAAATATAAGTTTGAAATGATGTGGTAATGTGAATGTTGATATTATAAATTTCTTAGTGTTGTCAAGGTCGTTAGTGAAAAAATAGTCCCTCCATGTGGATTTTCTTCGTATCATAACCAAGTAACATTCTCTTGTGAAATGGATCTTGACTTTTCCAAGGGTAGCTTCTAGAGCTTTCGGAGTGTACTTCGTTGAATTCTTTATAAATTTCAATTGTAATCTCCCGAATTGATAATATAGCGTAGCTTTTTTCTTTTGCTTTTCAATATCATTTGTTGTCTCCACAACCTTGCTTTATATAAACATGTATAAAATTTCATGAACAATTGTCATTCTTCTTGAATTTGTTTGATCAATTTAACTTTTGAGAGGAATCTCAACTTGTATTGCTTGTACGACCGTGCAATTTAAGTCATGGTTGTGACTTGCTTGCACGGTCGTACAAGTTAAGTTATGGCCATGACTTACTTGCACGACCGTGCAAGTTAAGTTATGATCGTGACTTGCCTTCCTAAACATTCCCCTACCTTCAAGGAAGAAGTATTATGAAATTAATATGTTAGAGGAGAAGAACAAAATTGATGAGCATCGATGTATGGACCTATATAAAGTAGGACATGACAAATTGAAAGGGTTAACGTGCAGATGAGGGCTGTATCTTTTGGTTTCAAGTTATTCTTGATAATGGTAATTTACTTCAGAGGTCTATATATCTTTCATCAGGGCATCTCCTTAATCTTCCAATGTTGTGATACAATTTTGCCTTTATTTAATCAGATTGTGGTTGTAGTTTCAGAAATCTTGATAGGTTAAATATCTGACCATATCTCTTTTGCAGGTTATTGTAAAGGTTCAGTTCACCAAAAAAAGTGAATGTTCGATCTTCTTATTTTTCCATGCAAACAGAGGCATAGTTCTACAATTTCCCTGTGTAGATTTGATATTTGCTTTAATGAATGATTTTTTAGTTACCTTAAAAAGTTTCTTTTCTCCATATCCTAATTTTAGGCAGCCACCTACCCCTCCTTTTGTTGCTTTAAGAAATCAATGTGTATCTTATGATGTCTGCATCTTATGTACAAGCACTTAGTAATGCAAATAATTTTGCAATGCATTCAGTGGATAAGGATGGTTTTTGTTTGTTTGTATTTGGAAGACCGAAATAAGTTGGAAAGTGGAGTTCCCTTTTTATCTTCATTGTATCTTATGCTCCCACTTTTGGTATTTTAACACTTTTTGTGATTATTGTCTAGTTCACTAGAAGCTTGTCTTTCTTTCTTTTTCTTCCATTTTTTCTTTTTTTCTTCTTGATAAAGTTCCCAATCTTTCTTGTGCTTCATCATTGTCAAAGATGCGAGGGTTATGTGGGATCAAAAAACTAGTTGCTCAAAAGGATATGGCTTTATTTCTTTCCGCAATCAACAGGTTGCTACACTTCACAAGTTTGATAAGAGAGCTTTTGGTTACAGATCATATTTTTCTCTCGCCATGATGGATTGACATTACTATAGTGGCATGTCACTCGAAGAAGCTATTGATTTGGTCAACAATTGCATAATGGCAATTCGATCCAGACTGATCGTTTCACTACTAAACTTTATGATCAAGATAGTTGATAAAGATGGAGCAAGAGAACATGCATGGCGTGAATCTGTCTAAGGAGGTTGCTTCTACCTAAGGATTGTTTTGTTATACGTCCTTTTTCCTGGATGTTCAATTTATAAAAAGCTTACGAATGCAATACTGATTTACCAGTTGGATACTAATTAGATTTGTTATGTACAAAAAAACTATCATCTAGCCTATTAATGTTATTATAATCACCTAAAGCAACTCATAAACCTATATTTTTCCTCTTCTACCAATATAAAACATGTTACCAAGGCATGAAAGAACAACCACACTTGTCGTTGCAAATACCAACTCCTAAATTGTAAAAATAAAACGATTGTTGTGCCTATCAATTAAATTTTTATTTTTATTTAATTAATACAATTATTAATATAATGTAACATTGACATCCAATGCAAAAATTGAAATTAAGAAATAAACATAAAAGAGTGGGATATTAGCAGTAAAACTTTGTTTATTTATTTCTTCATGAACGACTTAAAATGAAAATTCAAATCATTATTGTATTAATATCAAATTACAAAAATACAATATTAATATATTCATTACAAATACTATAAGAGCACTATAATGATGATGAGTGTAAACAATAATTGTGTTATTCACAGAAACACCAAATGGCTGCCGTTTGTCATTTCTAAGGCAATCTATAACTAAGACTTCCCACCCATCTAACTTGTTTCTGCACTTCTTTGTTGTCCGATTTTCACTTCTTTCAAAGCTTTATTTTTCCCTTCTCACAAAAAAATTAACTTTGTTCTCACATTTGGTGGAGCAAAGAAGTAGAAGATGAGTAACAAGATGATTTGAAATATTCCCAAAAACAGGAGTATGGAGAATCTAGTGTCGCTCCAAGAAACACATCAGTGACAAGGGAAGAAAGATAAGATTTTGACAACTTTCAAGTTTATTCTCACGTAAGTTCGTCTGTTTTTTTATCTATAGATTTTCTTTTTTTTATCATTCCCTCTCTCTCTTTCTGTATCTCTAAACAATTCTTAAGGGAATGATTCAGCGTCAAACCACCTTTTCGTGAATGCCCCCTTTGATTTCTACCTCTTTTGAGGTCTTTATAATATGACTCTGTTGTTGAACCATTTGTGTCTTGGAAGACATCATTTTGTTAATTTACTTTTATTATTAATTTTAATGTGGAGAGATATAAGCTACTTTAGTGCGTGACTCCTCTGGTGGTTCTTAAACTCAAGATAGTCTTTATGTCTTCCTTAAAGGTAAGTTTTGAAGATATTTTGATTGTTTTGATGCATAGACATCGTTCCTTTCTAACTTCTTTTGTTTATGTTTATACCTCTATGTTATGTGAGTGATGATTACTATATATTGTAAAGGTTGAATTGCTTAACATTGCAGATTAGTTAATTTGAAATACAAACATTTGATTCAAAGTTTACTGGTGATAATATTAACTTCTGGTTGATATAAGGCCTTCTAAAGCATATTAGTTATTTACTAGGAAGAATTTATGAATTTTCAACCAAAGAGAAGATGAGAACCTATAACTGCACAACGCGAAACCTTTCATTATCCAATCATTTTTTCTATTATAAAAATTAAATAAGCTATGCAGAGCAAACTAAAATACATTTTGCTCCTTAATCTAACCATCTAACATTCCCATTATTTTGTGAACACTCCTTTTTCATTGTGTTAATAATTTTATCTGAAAACAAAGCCTAATATGTTATTTATGAATTTGAAAAGTGTGGAATTTAATATTAAACAAAATGATGGAAAGTAGATTTACTCCATATTGTCGATTAGAATATGATTTTGAGAAGGAATAGCATAAGAATGATGAAATATTGGCATTGGCAATGAGAGTAGTAATATGAAGTCAATTGATTTGGTGCATCTGGATTCTAAGGAGAATTTGAACAAAGTCCACTAATATGTTCCAAGAGAGTTAATACCAAAAATTGGCATGAAGTTTGAGACAAAAGAACAAGCTTATCAAATTTATTTAATGTATGTCAAACATGTCGGTTTTTGAATAAGAAGGAGAAAAGGTCACAAAGATAAATCTGGTAAATTCATTTGTAGGCTTTTTTGTTGTAGTGCTGAAGGTAAAAGATGCTTGACCAAAGAGATGTGTATGTAAGATCTTCACATTCAGAAATAAGATTTAGTTGTGAGGCAAGAATGAAAGTTAATAATGTGAAAACTAGAAAATTTCAAGTAATGTAATTTGTTGAGGATCACAATCATTATCTTTCAAGTCCTAACAAAACACATTTGTATAGAAGTCACAGAATGATAACTTCTACTGCAGCAATGCAAATTCAAATGGCTAATGATGTAGGAATTCCACCAAAAACATCCCATGATCTTTTGGTGAGATAAGCAGGTGGGAGAAATAATTTTGGCTTTATTCCGAAGGATTACAAGAATTATTTAAGATCCAAAAGAATAAAAGATATGAAAAAGGGAGATACAGGTGGCGTGTTAGAATATTTGTATAAAATGAAATTTGAAGATCTTAATTTCTTTTATGCCATTCAAGTGGATGAAAATGATTTGATAACTAATATATTTTGGTCAGACATAAAGATAAGGAATGATTACTTAGATTTTGGTGATGATGTTTGCTTCAATCCTACTTACAAGAAAAATGGTGAGGGTCGTCTATTTGCTTTGTTTGTAGGTGTGAACCATCACCAGTAAACAACAGTTTTTGGTGTTGCACTACTGTATGAAGACTGCTCTTACATTTGAGTGATTGTTTGACACATTTGCTCGAGTCATATTTAAGAAAAAGCCTACAACTATTCTTATTAATTAGGATGCGGCGATGGAAAAGGCATTACCTTCAAGATGGCCTGAAACTCATCATCAACTTTGTAGCTGACACATTTATCAAAATGTTGCAATCCATTTAAGTGATGATTGTTCTTAGTTTAAAGATTTTTAGTGGTATTTCATCTCATGCATATATGACTTTGAAGAAGAAGAAGATTTTTTTCAATGCATAGAATGAGACGCTGTAAAAATATGAACTTCAAGATAATTATTGGTTAAAACATATCTTTCATATAAAGGAAAATGCGCTTTAGTTTATGGATGCCAAATTTTTTGTATAGACATGACCACCATGCAACGAAGTGAGAGCATGAATAGCATTGTAAAAAGGTACGTGAGTTATTAGCATAACTTTTAAAAAAAATTTAATCACTTCCGGAGGTTTATTAATGATCGTTGATTTTATGAGTTAAAAGCTGATTTTAGAAGTAATGTTAGCACTCCAACATTGTCAACACTTATTCAAAATTTAAAGCATATAGCTAGTGTCTACATGCCATAAGTGTTTAAATGTTTTCAAGATCAATGGAATCATTGTCATGATTCTAGTTTTCGTATTTGTGGTGAAAATGGTACAATTACAAAATATGAGATCGCTATTGTAGGGAAGAGTTACTCTAATATGGTCATTTATGATTCATCAAATGATGAAGTCCATTGTAGTTGTCGAAAGTTTGAGTTTGCTGGCATTTTGTGTTCTCATATTTTGAAGGTTTTTAACTTGAAAAACATTTTGAGAATACTGAGTCAGTATATTTTGAAAGGATGGACATGGAAAGCAAAAACATAGTACCTTCATAGTAAAAGTTCCACTATCAATGAAAGTGAATTGGATCCTAAAATGATGTCAAGTATGAGGTACAAAGAATCGTGTGCATTAAGTATGCGATTGGTTAGAAGAGCAACAGAGAGGAGAGATACGTGTAAAATTGTGAAAGATCACCTTCTAAACATGTTGAAGATGGTTGCTGAGATATTGCAAGGTGAAGAATTAGTTGATGAAGAGAACCTAATATCACAAGATAAACAGTTGACCTAACAGTCAAATCCTAAAATGAATCTGTTCAATCAAGAAGAGATTAATTTTGGTGAAAGGAATAAGATTAGAGGTGCCAAAATAAAGACAAAACCTACATCGAGTAAGAGATTGAAGGGTGGCTTAGTGAAAAGTTCAAGGAAAAGAAAGTATGTTAAAAAATGCAAGAATTTAGTAAATATGGCATATTTGACATCCATACCCCTTTCCAATACTCAGGATATATTTTTGTTGAGTTTACGTTTTCAAACCTTTTAATGCATACAATTTATATTATGATAATTTGAAGTATTTTTTGGTTTAAATACTTTATTAAGGATTTCGAAGAAAATTCCCAACATACCTGTATTATGTCCACCATACAATATCCCATATTACATCCAGTTCAGGTTAGCTTTCAGTAATTAAAAATGTCGCATGTGTTGTTTTACTTGTTTGAACAATTTTTCATTTTTTTGTTATGATATTCGGAAAATGCAACCAGTTGGTGTTTCAATGGATTTTACAAGTATGGTTTACATTCATCAGAGAATGACTGGAGACTCTGGACCCCATTCTCAGGTACTATTTGTAATATTTTCTTTTGGGTATATGTTACTAATCATTTAATGATTTGAATTTTCCATTTATGGATCATTTGGTTATGACACATACCAAATGCAGCCGCTTGGTGTTTCTATGGATAACACAAGTACGATTTACACTCATCATTATTCTGGAACAAATTCTCAGTTAGTATTTGTAATATTTTCTTTTTGTAATCTGTTATTAATATTCTAATGATTTATCATTTTAGGCCATTGATGCATAAACAAGTAAACAAAGTTTTACTGCTATTGTCTCACCTTTAATGTGCATGATTGATTTACTTATGGTAATCTATTTTAAGTTTTTTTTCTTAATTTCAATTATTGCATTTCATTTTAATGTTACATTTTATTAATAATTGCATTTCATGTTAATGTTATATTTTATTAATAATTGTATTAATTAATTAAAATGCATTTTGATTGATAGGCACGACAAACATTTGGTTTTGATAATTTGGGAGTTTGAATCAAACCAAACAATTTGGGAGTTGGTATTTGCAATGAGAACTGTGCTTGTTCTCTTCCATGTCTTGGTGAAAAGTTTTGTTTTTGTAAAAGAGTAGTCAAATTCTGATGCAATGTTAGCTTAAACTGCACATCTTACTATTTAGGAACGCAGAGAGAAGGTCATTCATTTAGTGTAGAATGTTAAGAAAACAACATGTTCTTATATGTTATCGTGTTTATTAGTATTATAGGATTTTGAGGGTTAAACGAAAGAATTTGTTTTCTTTATATAAGTTATGGCTGTGCAGGTGGGTTGTTTTCAAAATATAAACTGCACAATTCTTCTTGTTTAATTTAACGCCACATTCATAAATTAATCTAATTAACATTCATCTAATATCCATGCCGATTTTGCTCAATTCATATTTATTTAAATGGCAACCAATTTTAGCATATGAAAATAAGTACAATCAAACTAAATTCAACACAACAATTCCCCCGCTTTTACTCAAGTAAAACAAACAATACTAGAATATAAAAGCAAATAATGGAAACAACAATTTTCCCAAATAATAGTAAAAGATATCAACTATCATTTCAATAACCATAAACTAAGAATTTGAAAGTTATAATACTCTATGAATAAGCTATTCTTTTCATATTTAGCCAAAATTAACAAGCACTTCAATTCAAAAAACCATCAAACAAGTGTGATTTGTACGCACTCCACCCTCCATCCTCTCAAGCATTTAAAGGTGGGATATGTATTCACTCATCGTTCATTTCATGTAAGGCATCTACCCTAAGCTTACTTACCAAATACAATCTCCACCATTTATATCAAACACAAGCATCAATCTGAAGGTCTTTATTTAGGTTGCAATGGGGACGAGCTAAAGGTAGGAAAAAAGAAATTTGTAGTTTAAAACCATAATACAAATTGAGCATTTAAAATATTATAAAAGAATGACCATAAATCACTCAATTCTTTCCTCTCACTTAACAAAATTAACACTTTCCATTTTTATTTTTCTCTCCTCTTCTTTTCATTTTTTGATCATCTTCTCTTCCTTCCTTTTCTTTTCTATTTTTTTCCTCTCTTTTTTTTATTTTTCTTCTTATTTTTACTATCTTTTTCATTTTTCATTTATAAATATAAGACAAAGAAATCAAGATAAGAGAAATATAGAGGAGAAGTAAAAATCTCCACAACCATACCCATCCTAATGCAATAGCCAACTATATGTTATGATTCCCCCACACTTATTCCCTAAACCCAATTATACCCACTCAAATGCTCAACTTGCCTTATGGTAGGTACAACGAAAGGGATAGATAATCAAGGTCAAGGCTCATGTTTGGGTTTAAAGAAAGAAAGGATGTTTTGTTAAGCTCAAAGAGGATTCACTAAAGGTAACATGCTGGTGGCCTTTTAAGCAAAAGGGGTAAATCCTAATTGGCTTCATCATTTCAACATTTGCATAAGATTGTGTGATTTCAACTAGTATTTGCACGCAAGTTCTAGAGTTCTTTAATCATGAAATAATACTCTCAACAAATAATTATAGAATTTGGTGTTTAATATTTCAAAAAGGCTCAAAATCTTACCAAATGAAAGGTGTCATTCATCTATCACAACAAGCTAATGTCCTTTAAACCGAAATCTAGATCAATTAGTCTAATCATGGAAGTATACTCATTCACTCATATTATGCGTTTCTAATCCAGATTGAGTTCATTTAATAATCATGCATCTCTAACTACTAAATGAGAAGACAAACACACAAGACACAAATAATTATTTTTTATTTTTTCTAAACTAATACTCCCGCACTTGAACATCACTTTGCCCTCGATATGATGAGAAAATGAAAGATGGATCTAAGAGTCAAAAGAATGAAAGTAAGGACAAAGATGAAAATGAAAAGAAATAAAAAACTAATACAAAAGGAAAGGATAGAAATACGATACTAAGATGGGGGTGGAGACTATCCGAAGGGACCATTCAAATTGGCCATGAAGGTTCAGATCTCTGCCGTGCTAGCTTCAATGTTATGGAGTACGCCATTTGTTATCCATTCAAATGTTATCAATTGATTTATCAATGATTGATACTCCACGAAAGTAGTTGAAGAAGTCTGATGCATATGTTGGGGCAGTGGAACATCATCTTCTTATGTAGCTTCTATTTTTGCAACTCGAGCTCGCTTCTTGCTTGAAGCTAAGAACATAGCGATCGCCTTGCCACCTGATAACCTTCATCCACACCAAAGATTTCAAGTCAAGAGTCGAGTGCTCGAAACTAACTGCATGGATATTCTCTCAATTAGTAAGCCAAAATGTTCTACAATTTGGGTCACACATGCCCCAACTACTATTTTACCTGCACTAGATTGAGCCACTTCATTTAAACGCATACTTAACTAACTACCAACATTAAAAGACCTGACATGTACCATACACCACAAAATAAATAATTCAATTTTAGAAATTGCCTCATTGTTATCTCCTTTACCGAATAGTATAAAAGTTAAAAATTGATGGAGATAGCGAAGGGTAAGATCTACAATGGAAAATGATTTAGACTTATTGGGGGAAAACACTTTCCTAGAATTGGTCACTTGGGACCAAAAGTCGCTAGCCACAAAATCATCAAGATATTTATAGAAATCACTATTTGGAAAGCTGAAAATAGCATTCATCACTTCTAAAGTGATCACATGATATGCATTCATTAATCAAAATTTTAGACTCCTCGCAGTGTCCCTAGCATTAGTTTCACAAACTAATTCTAAAGTGGTCAGAAACTCTAATGTCAATTCCACATATGAATTTTTCCTAAATTCAAAAAATTGTTCCCAACCTAAATTTCACAACAACTTGTGGACTCGATCAAATATTCCTCATTCAATAAGTGCTTGAGAATCTAAAATTCTATTTAGAATAATTTAACGATCCTTGAGAAAGGCGTACCTTTGCTGGTGCTCTCTAGTTTGAAAGTTGAGGCACGTGATACCTGGATTTGGCTTTTGTGGTGGAGACAAGCGAACTTTTGGTTGTTTCATTCTCGGAGGCATATCTAGATGCATCGGTATAGGTGAAGCTTGTTCTCCTGCTGGGTTGGTGTGGTGGACACACAGGCATGCGTTGTGCCGAGGGAGGTGACGCACTGGCCTGCGGCGTTGAGTGGAGCGGCAATAAGGATGGCACGATTGTGCATTAGCCAAGGTCTGGGGGCACGGGTGTCCACCTGTGAGGTGTGGTTTGGGAGAGTGCGAGGGCGTACAGTGCAGCAGGTGAGAGGGCATACGCGGTGGTGATCGGGTTGAAGATCGCTGCACGGATGTGAGGGGGTGAACTGGCGGTACGGTGCGGCCAGCTAGTGGTGAGGGCGTGCGACTGTGTGGTAGGCTACGTGTGGAGATTGGGTGAGGAGTGGCGACTGCGGGTGGAGAAGAAGCCAAATGAGATATGGATACAAGGAAAAGAAAAATGAAAAGAGGAAGATAAACGGAGAGGGGGTTTATTTAAAGTGTGCCCGTGATTGGGGAATCACAGGTGTGTGACTCCTCATCCCGTGACTCCCCAATCACAGATGTGCCTTCCCATTCTATGTATGTTTTGTGTTGAGTGCTTGGATTTTATGTAATACGTGCATATTATAGATTATTGTCACTATTTATGAATTTTTGTAACTCTACATTTTTTATGAGTGACAAATTGATGATAGTCATTGTGTTTAATCCACATTGATGATATTTTTATGCTTTTAGATTAGTATCACCTAGTTATGTATGACACATACATCCTATCAATGTTCTAATTATGTATGATTAGTTTGTATGTGCATATTATTGTAAAAGTATTATCGCATGATTATATTGTCTAAGTGGAAGAATGCTAAATTAATTAATGTGGACTAGTACAATCTTACGAAGATTATCATAGTACTCATGTGCATGTGATATTAGGGCCATTTATGAGCTAAACATTATAATACTAATTGTATTATGATCCCTTATGTTCATTCACCAATTATACCCAAGCCTATACACTAGGCATATAACCCACTATAAAACATATTTTAAACCAATTGATGTATTCTTAATATATTCTTCTATAACATCAATTTAAGAATTGTGTGGTGTTGTCTGACAAAATTTGGTGAATTGGATTTGACAAATCTTATACTTTTATATTATGGTTTGTTCTTATATTTGAGCAATCTATTTTGGAACTATGATTTTCAATTAATTTCTATCATCTTTAAGGAATATTTTTCTAATTTTATTGTTAATATATGACTTAAAGTTATGTAATCTTGTTTTGGTTGATTAAAACATATTGATATTGTCAATTTATAGGATATTATTTATTGCCCAAAATTAACACCTGAAGCAGTCAAATTAGCTAAATGTTTTCAAGTTCAAGTTTGTATTATGGAGACTAATATATTAAGATCATTTCAGCCATCTTAAAGTAAGACTATTGTCTTAAGGATTTTATGAGCAAGGCAATTAAACAAGAATATACTTCTCCTTTCTGTTTTGTTTATAAGTTGACGGAGATGCTAATACGGTTTCTAATCATTTAATTGATTCTAGTCATGATGACTCTTATAGGTCAATCTGGATTTTGACTTACTAGATTATATTGGATGTTTATCTTTATTAGATGCCATAAAGCTTAGTCTATATTAGAAAAATCTAATTTAAAACTAATGAATTATTAAATAGGGTACTCATAAAGCTTAATTTTTATTAAAAGATCTAATTTAAAAGAAATAACATATTCAAAAGTGTCTAATTTTTAAAGATTTTTTCAATTTAGTACTCAAGCTTTAAAATTTTTCAATTGAATGACCAATCTTTTAAAACCTAAAAAGATGTATAATAATAATAATAATAATAATAATAATAATGATGATGATGATGATGAGGAGGAGGAGGAGGAGGAGGAGGAGGAGGATGATGACGATGATGATGATGATGATCATCATCATCATCATCATCGTTATCATCATCATCATTCAGATGATGTCAAAAATGATTTGAAGTTGAAAACATTTTTTTAAAAAAGTTAAAGAATTGTATTAAAACTTTAAAGATTCAAAAAGGTCAAGGTACAATAAACACAATGATAAGCTACTATTACAAAAACACCAACTATTTCCATTACAAATAGCATTAACGACTACTGACATTTGTTTATCTCCAACCCTTGAGAATTGATTAAAACTACCTTTGAATTTAATGTAACTACTTCATGTTGTTCTCTATATTCTTGTCTAAAGATTTTCCATGATCTAGCCATACTTGGATTACAGCTCCTTGCTTCTTAGTTATGAGATAGTTGCTCCTAGTAATTTTTTCTTAGGGTTTTCCACTCTTTGGAAACATCTACTATTCCTTTCTTTCTAGATTTTATACATATAAAGGCCCAAACTTGTAATAATATAAGTAGATTTCCCCTCTTGATTGCTTTGTCCTCCTATAGCCACCTTAATGTATCTTCATAATTAAAATGTTTCCTATAAATGAAGCGCTGGTCATGTATATTGTCCCATAATCATTTAGTGTAAATACAGTCTAACAATAGGTATGTAGTCATCTCTCTCTCTTCCTTGCATAGAGTGAATAGACCTTGAATATTGAGGAAACTTAACTTATCATTTGTTGCTAATCCTTTGGTTAGCCATATTAAGAAGGATAACTTTGGAACTTATTTTTTGATTCAAATTACCTCATACTCACTCAATGTCTCTCCATCTCCTCTTAATACTTCCTTGCACGACTTATTAGTAAATGTACAACTTAAATGTCGAAGACAAATGTATTTTTCCTCCCTCTCTATATCACGATTGTATTAAGATATTGCTTGAGCAAGCTTGGGTGGGAAATTGGTCCATCCATTTCTTCACTTTAGCATTCTTTTGGAAATTGCTCAGCATATGAGCTGAAAGATTGGATTGGCATAAAGACCCCACTCTACTCAAATTGTCATAGTACAATAAAGCTCTTTCTCTGTTCCCTATCTTACATTTTAAAGAGTTTGATAAGGTCTTTTTTAATTTCATAAGTTATGTCATGAACCAAAAGAAGTTAAGACTAGAAGAGTAGGAGGTCATCTACAAATAATAAATATAATTTTAGGCGAGTTCTTGCTTGAGTAGCCTTCCAAACAACTCTTGAGCTATCATGAAAATCTTAAAACTTAAATCATAATAATCTTTTATTTACAAGTAAATTTATTTTCATTTCTCTATTTTTATAATTGTTTGGACTTTGCTATCATTTGTTGTTTCCTTTATTAAAATATGTTTTTTTTGTAAGATTTAATAATTTCTCTTTTATGGATTCATTTACATAAAATTACCCCTCCTTTCCTAAATTCAAAGTCATCCAAGTCTTTCCACGGATGACCCAGAGCCGTTTTTAATTTTGCTTGGGAGTCATTTTCTCACTTGGATCTTTGCGTTTCTCTCCTTCAAAGTAAGCCTATCTATATTACACTAGCTTTGATTAAAAACCACCAAAACCTTTTTGCAGATCATTAAGAGTCAAGCTTGATTTTATTCTTGAGCTACTTTCTTATTTTTGAAGTCACTCCAACCATGATAAGAAAGTAAAAAAATACCACGACTGATTTTGTTTTTAAGCCACCTCTCAATTCGTTTATTAACTAAAATTATGGGATAAAAAAAGCACTAAATTTTATGAGAGTTAATGCTAGAGTCGGTATTTCATGATCTAACTTTACTAAGTTTTTTTAGGTCTTATTAGAGGTTATATTCTAAAAATAGACCTTTGCTTACTTTTTGTTGTTGTTTTGTTTTAAAATGAGATAACTCCATAAGTAGATTTTTA
>JAOQMP010000008.1:24116272-24126570 GCA_027563575.1 Erythroxylum pedicellare
TAGACTCATATTTATTTATTATTAATTCATTATATAATAATAGACATTGGTGTATTTTTATTTCAATAAAATATTTTATTTTTACTTATTCTTATACGTTTTACTTCTTATTTATTATATACCGATTTTATAGCAGTTCACTACCAGTTGAACCTCTAAATCTTAAACCTTTCTTTCGACTGGCTCGATGTCTAGTCTAGTTTTTAAAATATTGCTATTATTACATACATTAAGCATGAACTTATTGTCCTTCCTTATCTCTTAAACTTTATCTCGATTAGACATGAATCAACCTATAAGATAATTTTAGTAATAACCTAATAACACTCCCTTATATGTTTCTCTCAATCAAGTCCCTTTATTAACTCACATTTCACTTTAAATATTTGAATTTTCTTTCCTAATATTGCTTACATGTTCTTACCTTTACTAATTTTTCTTTTCCTTCAATAATTCTTTAAAGAACTAAATAAACTCCAACAAAAACTTCACCCTTATAAAGTCCAAGAAATCCAATTAATTAAAGGTTAAGGAAAGAAAGAAAATCACTAGTTAAGAAGTAAGGGAATCAAGTAAAACTAGGAAAGATCAATAAGAATTTCAATATGTATTAAGAAAGTTTTCTTGAGGCTACTTTCTTTCATTTATTTTCTTTTTTCTTCTCTTGTGTTCATTTTTTCCCTTTTCATATCACAGGAACAATTTGGTATCAATGATATAGAAAATTAAAAAATTGACCAAAGAAGAAATCCTAATGCAAAATAATAAATAAAAGACTTTAAACAAAATGATAATAGAATTTGACACTTTAGAATATCATAAGTAAAGTGAACTACTGGACAAGAAATAGTATATATTTAAATCATATAAAATAAAGATGAAAAAGGATAACCACACTTGATTTAGAGCCAAGCTTTAATAAAAAATGATGCAAATTCAACTAGAAATATACCCTTGATAAACCATGAACAAGTTTGAATCAAATGCCAAAAAGCTAAAATAGATGTATAAAGACAATTGAACAAGTCCTTATAAAGAATTAAAAAAAATTCTTTAAGTATTTGAGCACAATAAAGAAAAATATTCTTTAATAAGTTTAAAGTTCAGTAAAGAATAAGGAAAAAAAACACTCATAAATTTTTAAAAATAAAGATGTAAAAAAATCTCTAAAATTGAAAAAAAGCATGCCTTAAGTATAAAAAGAAAACTAAGGTTTTAAGAGTATTGGTTTTAAACATTTTAAAGCTAATATAGACATAGTTTGAGACACGTTTGTGTTTGAGACTATAGATCCTTCTGTAACTTTATAAAATTAGAGATAACATGAGGCACACGTATTTTAGAGATTGTAAATTTCTATGTAACTTTTACCAATTAAACATGTCCTAGGTATGACCGTATTAGAGGTTATGTTCTTTATTGAAACTTTAATTCTTTTATCCAATGAGGAGCATGGGTTTAGGCACACTCATGAATTAACCCATGTTTAACCCAAGAAAAATGTTTTGCCTTTAAGCTTTCTCTTACTCCAACTTTTATAATAAAACCAAACCTACATATAATGGACCCCTTATTTTGGCTAGTTGCACTTGCATTATATATAGTGAATCTCAAGGCATGAGGAGACTCCATAATAAACCAAAAATAGAAGATATTCCTGGTGTGAGTAAAATTAGGAATTTGGTTAGGCTCAACCTAGATTTAATAAGCCAAGCTCGAGTTGAACAGGCTTTATACTAGGCTCAAGCTCAGGAGGGCTAGCCTAAACTAGTTCAAGAAAAACAAATTAATTATATTATTATTAATTTGTGCTTTTGTAGCCAATTAGTTAGTTGCAATTTTGTGTATAACAATATTATTTTAATTGGTAAAGTAATTCTTTACCTTTATATATTGCATTAATTATATTTAATGTTTTAATACTAAAGGTAAAATTCCTAGAACAATTAATATGCAATTATAATTATGGTGAGATTACAGCTACGAGATTTGTAATTATGTATTATTCTTAAATTATTGCTAATTGTAGTTTCATTAGTATTGGATATTGATGACATAGTAAAACGAGCATACATTATATTTCTTTCTTATAAAGAAAGCAATTAATCTCATAAATTAAAATTTAAAGATACTTAAACAACTATGTGGGTGCTTATTAGAGAATAAGTTCACTGAATTAACCTGATTATGAGTATCCTACATGTAATGTTACTTATGTATTTGTGGATTTCCTTATTATGTTGATTGTCTAATTAATCCTTAGACTTGAGATTACTAGAGGATCTTATATTATTTTGATGGTATTTATGACCTATTCTAATTAGGTGGCTCAGTTAGTAGTACTTGAATATAGTATGAATCATAGGGAGATAGTTGAGTAAGTTAATAAACACTTTTTCACTCTAAAGTAATTAAAGAGAATATTCCATCATTCTTAACTAGTAATGATTTAATAAATTCTCTAGATTGATGAATTAAGATTTGAAAAAGGTGTTTCCAAATATCAATCATAAATCAACTGCGAATTAGCAAAAAAAAGGACATGATTGGATTTAAATGGGTAGACATTATATTCATACTCTATATATAATTGAAACGTTAAGCTGAATTAAAGGAGGTTCCAATTGATGTTTTAATGATAAAAAAAACATAATTACTACCAATATATTTATTATTTTTATGAAAAGAAATATTAAAATAAAATGAAGTCATAAACTTAAGAAGATAGTGTATGAAGTTGATAAAGAAACTTTGAAGTTTGTAACTAATAAAATGAAGATCAAAACAAGAACAAAAGAAGATCAAGGCTCATAATGGCCATTTCAACATTTTGTATTACTATTTCTGAGCTCACTTTGTTAATTTGATGACCCAAAAGACTCACTATGCATTATCATTTTATCTTACTTTATTGCCTTTTAATCTTTTAAAAAATCTTTGTGGAACATTTTGGAAAGTGTTTTAATCTTATTTGGATTAAGCAAATTGATTTTAACTATTTGAAGTTGTTAAACTCATATTTTTCAGTAATTGGTCAACCTATATGGGTTAGCGGTCGATCAAGATGGGTTAAATTTGTTAAATGTGAAGTATTGAGAGTTTTTTTTATAACATTAGATTATGTATTAGTTGACTAATTTGTCATATTAGTCGACAAGTATCCTTTACTAGTCGACCAGTGTCTAATAGTTAGTGGATCTGACGCTATAAATGCAAATTAGTTGACCAATATAGTGTGTTAAATATAGCCATTATAACTACTAATTCTTAGCTTAAATAGCTATTTAAGGGTCCAAAACTATATAAGTTGGTGTTTTATCATTGGTTTTAACATAAAGAAGGCTTTGGATGTTGTATACACATATTTCAAAGAGTTTTTCAATTATTCGAGTATCATTGTGTCATATTTATGTGAGCAAGCTATTTTGGAGTTATTAAATAATAAAGTGAGGTATTTTGAGTTGTAATATTTGGTTGGGGCAATATATTATTATGTTTAGGGGTGATAGAAGTATGATTGAGGTTCTTGTTCACTACGAAAGAATATTGTAAGAAGGGTTCCTTTTTACCGAGAAAGATTATATAAAGATTATTTTCTACCCTGAAAGAAGGATTATAGTTGAGTTCTAAGAAGAATCTTGAGAGCAGACATGCAAGAATTGCTTTTTGAGCTACTATAAATTAGTTTGCATTATCTCTTTCCTATCATTTTTAAATTATTATTCAATTATTTGATTAATTTACATAATTTTCACTTCCTTATTTATGTTGATTATTGTTAATTGAATAAATTAGCTGGAAATTTTGTTAAATTTTATAAAAGCCTAATTCACCCCTTGGGTGCCATTTGAAACTAACACATTAGATAACGAAAGGATAAAATTATACATCATAACCATATATAAGTAGGTTGTATCAAAGCACTTTGACATTTCTAATCTTTTGGTGGCTATGCTTGTTGTAAGATGCCAATCTTGATACATAATTATAAATTAGTTAATTACAAAAATAAAAGATAAATTAAAATGAGTTTTAATTTTTTTAATTTTAATTTTATGGATCTCACATAAATAGTAGTTAAAAAGAGAAAAATCAGTGTAAATAAAGTTGAACTCTATTGTGAAATTTAAGAAACTTTACAGATAAAAACGAAATATTTGATTTTATTAAAATCAAATTGAATTAGAATTAGAATTTATCTGTAATAATAAACTCCAATGCCTTGTTCTACTTATAGGAAATAAGCGTAAGGGAGCCAACACTTAAGGCTTATATTCCTCTAAAAAAGTTGAGTTCATTTTTCTAGTCTGTGGATACCCTTAGAAGTTGAACACTTGGACAACTTGTAATTGACATTTCATGGAAAAGTTTTCAGCAAGAATTCAAATAAGGTATAATTTAATAAGTTTATGATTTATGTTTTTCAAGTTATTCAATTATTTAGATTTGATTGAAAATTTGAAAAAAAAATACAGTACCTACGTTTGGATCACCGTTAACATTTTTCTTTACTTCCAAAATAGTTGTTTATTAGTGTTTTCTGGAAAAATCAATCTGCGTGTATCCCACTTGTTTTCTTTACTTCCAAAATAGTTGTTTTGATATTTATGAAAATATCATGTCTCCCTCTTGTCTTCATGTTTTTGGAAACTGGATTGCCTTGTTTTGCGGTTGCACAATTTGATTATGGTTTCTGGGAAATATCTTAATCATGCTCGAATAGGTCTCTTGGTTTTGTTGCTGGAAATTTGAACCAGAACATACCCCACAGTTTTTCATTAAGTTCTAGAAAATCATTGATGCATGTCCCCTTAGATTGCAATCTAGATTTGTGCTTGTTTATGATTGAATATGTTACTAGGTATGTTGTATTGATCGGAACAATGGCTGGCGATGGATTTTCACCAGCATTGGTCTAATACCAGTGAAGGAGCGAACTAGTGGCGATTATCACTACAGGTTAAGGGAAAAGTTTGCCCAAAAAGCAATGGAGTAATCGCGTAGAAGAGAAGACCACGGAGAAGAACGCACCAGTCATTGGGGACGAGAGAGACAGAAGCTGTTAGTACGTAGTGAGAGCTTTATTATATACTCCGGATCTACATGAAAGGATTAAAAACGAAGGTAATGCGGAATACTTGTATTTCGGTTCCATCTCTGATTTCGATTTCGATTTCGATTCCGAGCTCCAAACATTTCCGAATCTCACCAACTCATGGGCTAGGTCTTTCTAGTTTCCTCAAATCACGAGCTCTCTTAAAAGGTTAGAGAACCTTATGCTCATGAATAATTTCTTGAGTAACTGCAGGAGATCTTAACCTTTATATAGCTTCCATATCGGGCTTCCCCATCATAAGACCAATATGGACCCGGTCCACACTAATTGGGGTCCATTTTCCATCTGAACTTCGACCCATTAATCTTGATCATTTATTGGGCCACTTTATTATCTTTATCTTGATCAAATGGCGTAACTTAACTGGTAATTTATTTAAAAACCAAAATTACAATTAATGTTAGTCCAACTTTATGAGACATGGACAAAATTGTCCCTAAGGAAAAAAAAATGTCTTACATCATAACCACCTGTTTCTCAATTCTTATAAATGATGAACTCACAAAATATCTCCAAGGAACGAAATGGCTAAGGAAAGGGGACCTTTTGTCCTCTTACATACTCTTACATATTTGTAATATGCATTAAAGTACTTCCCTTAACAATAAGAAAAGATATGAAAGGTTGCACAATGGTATCATCATAAGTGTAAATCTTTGAAGATGTTTTATCTTTTTCTTATTAATGACTCATTAATCTTCTATTATGCAAATGAAGACTCCATTAAAGTGATCGTGAAAGGGCTTAAAAGTTAAAAAAATTATAGCTTGCAATCATATAAGGAAAAAAAACCTAAATATTAATCTCTTGTGCTAACAAAAGTATTTATGAGCATTTGAAGGGCATCATTTCTAACAAAAGGAGTTGCCAGTCAAGTACCTCAAAATGCTACTTATCATTACCAATAGACAGCAAAAGAATGTCTCCCATTGATTCAAAAAGTAAAGACTAAAATCATATATGAAATCAAAAGTTTTTTTTAATGAATAGACTCCAATTTATCATGTCAATCCTCCATTGTATCCAACTATACTAGTCATCCATTATTTTTTGCCTTTATCCACTTTAAAGGCAATTGGGTATAGATGTAGGAATGTTCTTTAGGTAGACAATTTCACTTTTACATGTACTAAACCAGAGATTGACTGGAGAATATTATGCACCCCTAAAAAAGGAGCATTAAGGTTAAAACTTTTAAAATCATGGAACAAGGTCCTCTTATTCAATCAAATATGGGCTTTGTTTATAAGTAAAGATAGTTTTTGGGTTAAATGGATGAACAACAACATACCAACAAAACTAAAGTTTTTGAGTAGAGAAACCAAACCAAAGGCATTCCTAGAAAGCCACACTAGTCTAACTTAAAAGCTTGAATCATCTCTTTCGATCATGGTCTCTAAGTAAAAATTAAAGATCAAGTACTCTTAGTAAAAGATCAGGTTCATTGATAAAGACTGTAATGACTAAACAATAGTATCCATGTATCACATACTCTTATATCTTGAAGGAGATGAGTTATTTGAAAAGGTTCGCAATCTTATTAGAGAGCGTTCTTTTACAGAAAAAGGAAGACGGGTAAGGAAAAGAGTGAAAGAAAGACGAATAGGATCTATCAAAAAAGTGGTGGATGTACTCGTGGTTTATAAATTTCCCTACTATATATCATCAATACTCTCTCTTTTTCGATATGGGGCATTATTAGATTAACACCATGCTCAAGAGTAAATGACCTTGATCAGTCTTCTAATCCCTGAGCTTTAGGATCAATATTCTACTAGGGGATTAGGTTTCCAGTCAATATATCGAACAATCTGGATTTGATATCACATAAGCCATACTGAGAGATGAACTTAACATTGGTCATAAGTATGCTAGCCAACAAAAATTAACCCCTATGATGGGTATCAAATGTCTCAAGACCTACCTCTTAGATAACCAATTTTGAGTTATCTCCTAATATAATCTTAGTAAGATATTATGGTTTGATATTTTCTAATGTATAGCATCCCCTTAGAGATGCAAATGCGGAGCATACTCATAACCCCTTATAAGAGCTAGACTACTAATGAATTAAGTTTTTAGGAGAGAAGGACTTTTAAAAAGAAGCTATAGAGGAAAACTTAGTGTTTTTTTTTCTCTGTAGCCCCCAACTGAAGGTAATATCCTACTTATATAGGAAGGAGAGGTTACAAATAGACACACCCATTACATTACAAATAGTACAATAATTTAGCTTAGTGAAGTCACTGACATCGTCACATGGTGTGGGTCCATAGACAAATAGACACAATAATAGTACAATAATTTAACTTAACGAAGCCACTGACTTTTGTCATATTGTTTAGGTCCATATAGACACACATAATAGTACAACCATACATAGTGAAGACCTACTTTTATTTTGATGGTAATTCCTACTTATTCTACCATTGAATAGGCTCATAGGATGGAGACATATTCTCTTTATCATCTATGATGCCTCTAACAGACACTCATAGTCTTCTTCGTTGAATTCGAGCATATACTTATCAGGATCTTAGGAATCTTGGAAGTATGGAGGAAAAGATTAAAGTGGTCCTTTAAGAGATAAACTAAAGGCTAGTATAAGATCAGTCTATCCTTTTGAAAAATCTATTTCTAACATTATAGGTTCTTTAGAAGATAAATTCTCTAAGTTAGGCCCCAAGAGAGGTATATCTAATAGGGGAATGTTGTTTAGGAAAAGTATTAAGGTCATATACATATTAAGACTTTCATAACCATGTCTTTATGCTTAACCATTTAAGAGAAGTATGTCAGAGGTGTGCTTAGTTAGGGGTATAGAGGAGGCCATCTTTTGCTAGGCTATAAGGCATATGAAGCACAAAGTAGCATTGTGTGCTTTGTTTGGCTAGTGGGATGTTCTATAATTTATATTAATCAATCACTTGGGATAACTCCTTTCTCTAGTGCATTAATGATGAATACCATTGTAAAAAGGTCTACAATGCAAAAAATTGATTATTATGGTTGCAAAGATAGTTATACACCTGTATAGGAGGAACTGCAATAGCACATACAAAAAGAGTAAAAAATGCCCAAAGGTGCCACATTGCTTCATATGGAAGAACTCTACTAATAAAGAAAACAACTAGGCAAGTGGTTTGTATATCAAAGTAGGAGGGATCCTAAAAATATATGAAGCCAATGGAAAAGGCTTCTTCTAGCCAGGTCATTGATTTCTTCAACAGTAGTGGGTTCTTTTGTATAGGGGCAAATGTTCTTTTGATTCTTGCTACTCTAGGAAGATCAACTATTAGGAGAATTAAAGGAAAAGCTCTGATCAACTATTAGGAGAATTAAAGGGATAGCTCTGGTAGGAGTGAGAAGATGAATGTTCTTTTGGGGTTAAAATAGGTAGTTAGCTATGATGTTTTGGTGCCCTTTTATGTGTTGAATTAAGAATTTATAGGAAGAGAACCAAACTTTTCACCTAAGCAACTAACTATTTGGTAGGGGTCTTTTTCTTGGGGTCTAACACCTTTAGAAAAGATGTGTAGTCCATTTCAACAATAAAATGAATAGGGCCAAGGTGGAAGCAAAATTTCTCTATTCCCTGTTTTACTGCAACAATCTCTTTGTAGATAGCATGGTAGTGTTTTTTTTAATACTTTAAATTAGCCACTAGCACAACCATAGTAGAATCTTTTATCGTGGAATTTTTTTATTAGTACCATACCCTAATATTCTTCACTAGCATTAATATAATATTCCTCCTTTGTCAAGAATCTTAAGTGGTAGCAATTGTTGAGCAATTTTCTTTAGGTATTGTACTACTCATGTCTGTTTTGTTCCTTATGATGGAGGATTTTTTTAACAGCTTAGATAGTTGGTTGATATAATTAACAATATGACGGATAATGTCTCGAATGTAATTGATAATATCCAAGAATTGTTGGATTTGTTTTTCCATGAGCTTCTCATCAGGAAAGTTGGACAATTCACTAGCGTAGTGTGGGCTTGATTGACAATATCCATCATGGAATTTCATACCTAAAAATTCTATTTGGGTATTACCAATCTAATTTTTTAGACTTAGAGCATTGTACTGTATTTTTGGTGATTTTTGTTAATTTTTCCATTAAGGCCTTACGTTCCCCTATATTTTTTTATATTAGCAAGATATCATCAATATAGATTAACGCATTGTCTAGTATGAGCCTATAGATCTTTTTCATTGCCTTCTAGAATAATGAAGGGGCCACATTAAGTCCTAAAGGCATAACTATCTACTAATATTGGGATTTGGGATGCAAAATGTCATCATATATCGATCTACTAACTCTATCTCTATCTACCAAAACTCAGCTTTGAGATCAAAATTTTAGAACACCTTTGCCTTTGTCAGGAATATTATTTATGTATTAATCCTAGGTTATGGGAACTTATCATCTTGGAGGAAAATATTCAATGGTTTGTAATCAATTACCAACCTCTTCTTTCCTCAAGTAAATTATGGTCTTTTGCTATGTAAAATTCTTGGCAAGTCTAGTTAGACTTAATAGGTTCAACTAACTTTTGTCTTAGTAAGATGGCACATCCTTCTCTTACCAGAGCTAAATCTTCTAGATTTAGACTTGGATAGGTGGCCTTGGTGGGATTGATATCCTTATTCCTTTTGAACGGAAATTGGAAGAAGAATTATGGGTTTCACTATAAAGAATTTGGGTGATCGAATTGATCACGACTCTAAGGGCAGTGTTGCATTAATTGATCTCTTATGCCTCCATATTCTTGGGGGACTTCTTGGAGTTTAAATATATTAGATATATTAGTGTACGAATGGAAAGAATATTTAAACTTGATGCTTAAGGAAGGATTTGTCATTTCTTTACTTGGCAATAAATGTCCAGTCTAATTAATACAATTGGTTTTAGGAGGTTGTTATTGAGAACTGTTGTTTATACGTTATAGTTTAATTTTTCCTTTGGTTATAATGTCAATATTAAATGATTTACAGTCTATAGTGCTAAAATATTCTTCATGAGATTTGCCATGCTTCAGGGGGGTAGGATTTAAGGCTTAATTACACTTCTATAAAAGCCTATATTTATATATCCTGTAGCTTTGATAGGTCGATGTTACTTGCTTATTAGAAGTTGTATTTTCACGTAAGCCCTGATATATTATTTAATTTTGGAGA
>JAOQMP010000008.1:24158471-24172044 GCA_027563575.1 Erythroxylum pedicellare
AAAGCCTTTGGTAACCAAACAACCTTTATAGTGTGGAGTAGTTCCATCAGGATTCTGTTTGGGGCAAAACACCCATTTACAACCAATAGGGTTAGCATTTGGTGGAGGAGGAACAAGATTCCAAGTATTATTGGGATGGAGAGCAGTGAACTCATGAAGTATAGCTTGACACTAGTGAGGAAATTTATTTGCCTAGGTAAAGGATGTAGGGTCAAGACAAGATTTGGTAAACATGAAGTAGGTGATGTAGTTTGAAATGATGAAGTAGTACGAGTTTGATCACGAGTTTTTGTGACCATTGGATGGGAAGATTGTGTTCGGTAAGGTGGTGGAGGGAGTACAGAGGGTAATGGTAAAGGAGACGGAGGGGGTGGAGTGAAAGATTAGGGAAGTGAGTGGAGTATGGTGGGTGAGGATGTAAACGATGTGGGTGGAGATGGAGTATAAAGAAAATCATTTTCAAGAAAATGAACACGGAGAGAAATATAAAGTTTGGACATTTGAGGATCAAAACAACAATAGCCTTTATACTGAGAATAATATTCAAGGAAAACGCACGAAGTGAATTTGGGTGTGAGTCTATTAGGATGAGTGGAACCAAGAAAGGGAAAGCAGGTACATCCAAAAAATCATAAATTAGAGAGATTTGCTGGGGTTTTGAATAGTAATTTATGAGAGGAGTTGTTGTTGAGGATTGGAGTTGGTAAGAGATTGATAAGGTACAAAGCAACAGAGAAAGCTTCAAACTAAAAGACTTTGAGAAGAGAGGCGAGAAGAAGAAAGGTTAGACCTATTTCAGTGATGTGACAAATTTTACGTTCAGCAAGGTCATTTTGTTGAGGAGTATAGAGACAAGAGATATAATAGATGATGCCATGGGTAGTAAGATAATGAGAAAAGGCATCATTGATGAGCTCATGAGCTCCATTGCATTGAAAAGTTTTGAAAGTGATGGAAAAATGTTTTCAGTTATTGTCTTAAAGGTTTGAAAACATAGCAGGGCATAGGCCTTTTAAATCAAGGGAAAAAACCAAGTAAATCGAAACAAAGGTAATAGAGTACTAAATGAGAAAGGTCCCTAAATATCACAATGAATGCGTTGTAATGGCTCTGTAGAAAGATGAGATGGTAATGACAATGAAAGACAAATACTTTTTCCTTTAAGAAAAAAAAGTACAAGAATTAATGACATTGGATTTAACAGGTAATACATAAGATAAACTAGATCAATAGAGCAACATGGATGACTAAGACGTTGATGCCACAAATCTAGGGAAGCAATGGTAGCATTGAGAGAAACATAATTGTGAAACTGTGATGGAATCTTCAAACGGTAAAGGTTATTGTGGATGGATCTTGCGAGAAGAAGTATCTTGGTTTGAAGGTCCTTCATAATGTAACCAAATGGATTAAATTTAATAAGACACAATTCATAAACAAATTTTGCAACAGATAACAAATTTGTGGTCAGATGGGGAATAATCAAAATATCACAAAGATGGAGAGGGCAAAGGGAAGTAGATATAATTAATGGACCAGTAGAAGAAATAGAGAGGGTTGTTCATTACGAACGACTATTTTTTTGGACTTGGCATATAGTGAAACAAATTCCACAAGGTGAAGATTAGGAGTCATGTGGGTAGTAACGCTAGTATCCAGTAAATGTTCAAAAATAGTACTTGAGTTGAAGTATGAAGTATCTAGTTTAGGTTAAATGTTTATGGCAACGAATGTTGCAAAAAGATCGTTATTAATATATCCATAACCCTAATGATGATTATAAGACTCATAATATCAAAAACGATAGTGACCAACAATATGGCCCCATTTTCAACAAACTTGACACTATGTGGGTGGTTTATTGGACCTATTAAATGAAATATTATTTGAAATTTAAGCTGGATGTGTAAAAATAGGCTTGAAGTGTTTGACAATTAGTGGGTTCGTAAGTCTTGTGAATGGACCACTTTAGCTGACGGGTCCAAAAGAATGAGGAGGCCGAGAGATTTGTTAGCCTACCACAATGGAGACCCAACTAAATTCAAGTTTACCAATGACATAGTTTGAGAAGTCTCGTGCCTCCCCCTATGATTTCTACCTCTAACTCTATCCCATGCTCTTTGTGAGTGACGGCCACCGCGGTGAGAGAGAAAGAGAGCTGTGTTTGGCAATGGAGGTGAGTGATATAAATGCAAATGTTATTCATGAATTAAAAGCTTTGCTCGAAGCTTAAGGAATGTAAGTGAGATGTCTTTATACTTAATTGTTGTCATTATCGTCTGGCAAGGTGAGGAGGACCAAATCTTCATTGGAAACTTTCTCACTAATAGTCGCTAAGTCATCTGTAGTTGTTGAGATGAGTGAAAGAAAATCAATAATGGTACTTGAGCCTTTCTTCAAAGTGTGCAGTTTATGACGAAAAAGAGACCATTGTGAAGTTGATTATTGCATGAAGCGGTCCACAAGTCCAAGCTAGAGTTCATAGGCTATGTGATAGCTGGGAGCTAGTCATGCGATTAAGGGTGAAAGAGATGCGGTAAGAAAATAATAAACGAGTCGACCAAAATTTTGCCATTTGGTGTATCCTAGAGACAGGGATTCCATATTTGAAGCTACATCTTCTGGTGAGCAAGCCATCTACATAATTGATGAGTTCAGAGGTAATTAAAATAGCTTGAATTTGATTTCTCCAAATAAGATAGTTTGTATAATCTAATAATGTAGTAAGAAAGCTTTGTAATTTGGTTGCATGGTAGTATAGGTAGGTTGGTGTCTAGCATTGAATGATACCGTCAAATTGTTGCGGCTTTTGAGAAAATCTTGTGTTGTTGTTTGTAGTACCAAAAAAAGAGCTTGATGTTGGCGATAAAGAAAGTGTATTGTATTGTATTTTTTAATGTATTTACAAAAGTCTGAAGACCTTAATATATGTAATTGTAAATGAGATAAGGCAGAATATACAACTGAAAATATTGAAGCATATTGAAAATAATACTTATCTTTAAGTAACAATAAAATAATGTGGTTGTGATTGTGATATAATCCTATATTATCATTTTGCAATACTCACAAAATAATTTAGATATATCATGATTGTTTATGAATTTATGATTATAGCTAATTCTATTGGCATTATTAGTCACGGATGATCCTATTGCATAGACATGAGACAATAGAAAAGGACATATATAATTAAGAGTTGAGGATGCTGTCACAGGCCCACAAACGTACCTTGTGAAAAACCATCCTTCTAAATCTTTTTACGTCTTTTGTGATGTCATAACATATAGTTGAATAATGTTAATATTTTCCTTTTTAACAAAATTTAAATTTATAGATTAATTAATTAAATTTTAATGTGAAGCGACGAAAGTCTTATACTTGTTTGACGGAATGCATATTCGGCTACAACCCCACATATGACCAAAAGAAATGGGAATTGAATTTCTAACACTTGACCCGCCCGATTAGACTGTCGCTCGTGTTTGACCAGAAAACAAAACATCCAACTGCAGAAAAGTGGCCTTGTAGTTGACGAGGAAGTGTGAACCAACAGTTTTCCAACAACTATCCTACAAATACATACGATGTTTCATTAAAACTTTGGAATTTGACTTCATAATATTCATTTGAAACTTATATGTATATATCAACATCAAAGTAATATGGTATTGTGGTGACTTTCCCATTGAGATTTACAAAGTAGATACGCATGATTCGGTCATGGATGTTAGAACGCCTGTTTCCCTATCAATTATTTCTTAATTGTACCACTAAGTGCCCCCACACCCTGATTTGACCCCGATAGAGAAAGACCTTTTAGATAGGAGACGCATACATGGAAGCTTTAGACAACATGTACTGCTTGTGAATGTTGAAAAATGCTCTCTTTCTTAACAGTAAATCCACAAATTACGTGTGAACTAACTTTCCAAAGTAGTTGGGAGAGGGCTTGTCTTCATCCATTGTCAAGTTACGGCCTTTGTGGGCCGCGTTGACTAGATGTGATGACATTGACAGCAATTAAGATCAAATCATTTCATTTACCTTCAAACCAAAGTATTAACTATTGGAATTGTTTATGAGATGCAAGATAATTTTACAAATGGGCCCAAGCTCAGCCCTCTACTTTGAGGTTTATATTGAGCAGTCCAATTTCTGTTTATGCAATTCGATTGGAATTAAATTTCAACTTTCACAAGTTTGGATTCAAGTACAATTCTACAGTTGAACAGTTTTGCTTTGATCCAACTTGAAAACCCAACTAGAGACCCAATCCAATCCCACACTAAAGGACAAAAATAAGGAAGAAGCAAGCCACGCTTCTTTCTTTGTTTCTTCCTTTCTTTCTTCTTCTTCTTCTTCTTCGCCTTAGCCACTCTTGTCCCCGTCGCTGAATCTCAAGGTTAGATGCTTAATTCACAACTTTGACGAAAACCCTTTTCGGTATGGACTCTCTTAAAGCCACCTACATGGAGGAAGAGGACGACGAACAACAACAGCAGCTACCCACCACCAGTGCTACATCTTCTGAAATACCCCAACAGAGAAACGACCCACAGCCGACCCACAATGGCTTAGAAGCGATCGAGAACCAGGATTTAACTAAGAAACAACAACAAGACCACTTTGTGTCAGTCTCCGAATCTCTGTCGGAATCCGACCCAACTACGTCCAACGACACTGAGAAACGAACCCCGAGATCTCAGAAAGACGAGCTTGATGAGGAGGAGGATGAGGACGACGATGACGACGAAGACCCACCTCCCAAAAAGCAAAAGCAATTATCTTCACTCACTAATCATTGCCAACAAGAACCGGAGACACCAATTGAGGAAGGGAAGGCCAAAGAAGATGACTGTAACAATGGTGACAACAATGTAGGAAATAAAACCAAGGTGCCAATAACGACAACACAGGCCGCTGCAAAGAAGAAATCGAAGAAAAAGAACAGCAACAATGTGTGGGTATCGAGATCTACACGTAAAGGGAAGAAAAAATCGAAACCCAATACACAAAACACGCCTGCTGAAGAAAAAGTGTTGATCACACCGGTCCCAAGATTCCCGGACAGGAGTGATGATAGTCCCGACCTGGAAATTTGCTTGTCGAAAGTGTACAAAGCGGAGAAGGTTGAGTTGAGTGAAGATAGGATGAGTGCTGGAAGTACTAAAGGGTATAGAATGGTGAGGGCTACAAGAGGTGTTTGTGAAGGGGCGTGGTACTTCGAGATTAAAGTGGTAAACTTGGGAGAAACTGGGCATACGCGTCTTGGATGGTCTACAGAGAAAGGTGACTTGCAGGCACCTGTTGGATATGATGCTAATAGTTTCGGGTATAGAGATATTGATGGTAGTAAAGTGCACAAGGCGTTAAGAGAGAAATATGGGGAGGAAGGTTATAAGGAAGGAGATGTTATTGGTTTTTACATTAATTTACCAGAAGGTAGTTTGTATACACCAAAGCCTCCTCATTTAGTTTGGTATAAGGGCCAGAGATACGTCCGTGCTCCTGATGCCAAGGATGATCCTCCTAAGATTGTACCTGGTAAATTACTTGTACTTGAAATCTGTTTGTTGTTATGAATTTACTATATTTGCTTTTTCATAATCTGGAATGCCCTTTGGCTAGAGCATTGTTATATGGCCTTTGGATCGTGTTCTTTTACTTTAAATTATTTATATTGCCATATGCTGATTGCTTAGGAGTTCTCTTCAATGCCCCTTTTTTCTCATGTCAAGAAGTTGGTGATAATTTGCTTTGAGGACTGTTAAGGGGTTAATGCCTATGCTTAAACTTGTATGTTGATTGCAAAGATATTAGAGACATCCGTTTCTCCTCTTGTATCTGAATCCCGGATAGCACTATAATATAGTTACTCTAGACATCTCAATTGTGGTGCAACTCAATATTGCCAATTTTTAAATGCTCAGAAAATGAGAAGTCCCTTGGTAACTAAGAGATTAGCAGCTAAATTGGTGTGATGTAGGTTCGTTTCTAGTAATTATGTTGGATTTAAGGATGGTTATCTGGTATTTCCAAAAACACTTGTCTTGTTCTTCCGTGTCCTGTCCCGGAGTCTTTATGAAGATATGATGAGATATACGTTAGTGTGCACCTTAAGGCTGTGTTGGGTTCAATTCAGTTCAAGTTCTTGGAAGTTCCACCAGACAATGGCCTTTTAAGCAGTCAAATGTTGTCATGAACTTACCATTTGGTCACTTTTGTCAAGTTGCTTTCTTCTGAATGTCTCTGCTTTCACATATGGCATACTTAACAATCAAGAACTGGTGAACTTGGCTTGAAAAGTAGCATGGTGAACTGGATCATTTTCTCAAGTCTTGAAGCTAGTTCTGTATTATTAAGTGTTGGAATGTTTCTAGATTGGAGTCTCTATGAAGATTATGATGAGATATACGTTAAGATGCGCCTTAAGGCCATGTTGGGTCCTAGTCAGTTCAAGTTCTTGGAAGTTCCACCAGTTGACGGCCCTTTAAGCAATCAATTGCTTGTCATGAACTTACGATTGCTTTTGTCAAGTTGCTTTCTTCTGAATGTCTCTGCTTTCACATATGGCATACGTAACAATCAGGGTCTGAGGTGAACTTGGCTTAACAAGTAGCACAGCGAACTTAATCATTTCTTAAGTCTTGAAGCTAGTTCGGATTCATTAAGTGTTGGAATGTTTCTAGATTGGAAGGTACCAAAATATGAAGGCCTGGATTAATTCAAATGCTTTTCTTATTATGCCTGTAATAAAATACAAATGGCTTTGAGCGTGACTGTTCATCTGTGGTATCGACTTCTTAGGACCTTTCATTTTTTTCTTTTTGCAGGAAGTGAGATATCTTTCTATAGAAATGGTGTGTGTCAAGGGGTTGCTTTCAAAGATTTGTATGGTGGTCGCTATTACCCAGCTGCTTCAATGTATACCCTTCCAAATCAGCCAAATTGTGTGGTCAAGTTTAACTTTGGTCCTGACTTCGAGTTCTTTCCAGAGGATCTTGGGGGACGTTCAGCCCCCAAGCCCATGGTGGAAGTACCTTATCTTGACTTCGATAGATAGTAGTGTCGAGAATGGTGTATGGAATGGGAAAAAACAATAGCCAGTTGGTTTGATCTTTCAAATTGGGACGTTGGCTCGAGTTTGGCATTCTAATTGTAATTTACTGACTATCAAACTAGGTCTGACAAATGATTGATAAGTTCTGAAACTAGAATTTTCTTTGAAAGAGATCATTTAGGTGACTTCCTGTGGGATGTGATGCTGCTTAGTTGAAGCCAATAACATCCTTGTTACCACACCATCTCTTTCTATTAGTCATTTCATTTTCATAAATCAGGACTATTCAAATTGTAGCAGCTTGTCAACTGATATTACATTTAATTTAAGCCCGCACCATTCCTTCTCAGTTGTTTCAACAGCAGGTGTCTCAGACAATTTTTGGTTCTACTCAAAATTCATTTTTGGACTTACAAATGCAGTACCACTTGTGTTTTTCCTTTTGAATGATGAGGATATGGGTCCTTCTGCAGTCTAAGGTGATGAGCATAGTCCTCATTTGAATCTCCTTACAACTGTCAATGCAGAGATTGCAGTCTTTGTGGCTGGAACGCGCAGAGCAATTTCGCTCGCCCACTTAGTGTTATTTTGTGCACAAGTCAATCCACCTTGGCTGTAATTTATATATAAGTTATTTAGTTAATAAAGACATTTTTATCTTTATATATCTTTTATTAGTCATATTCAATGTTTAATATTAAAAATGATAATTAAATGATTATAGTTATGAAATTTAAACGTGTGTTTGTGAATGTCTTGATGGTTATATAATTATTCCATTTATGATCTCATATAATATGAATTATATGAAAATAGTTTCATGAGTTAATAAATGATTTATTACTCTAAAATTCTTATTTTTATTCTAATAATTTGCAAATTTTCTAGCCATGGTAATTAAGATTTGAAAATGTAGTTTTTAAAAATTAATCATAATTCAAATACTAATTCATAATATCAAATATTCTTAGATTTAATATAGAGTAGACATCAATTTTAAATTAAATTCAATGTCTAATTGAAATATTTGATGATGAAAAGATTAAATCTATGCGTGAATATATAAAGTCAAATTATTTTGATTCTTAATATTTTGGTAGTCATGATATGTTACTAAATGCCCATCTTGCTCTATAACTATAAATTTGATTAGAAAAGTAAAGATTAATTAAAAGATGTTTTAATTTATCTAACTCTAATTCTAATTATGAATTTAATTCTAGTTTATAATGACTCTATATATTATAATCGAATGGGTTGTATGTATATACAACAATTAAAGAGGAAAATTTTAATTTGAAATAAATTGGATTTTATTTATTAAGATTAATTTTAATTGCAAATTTATGTTGTTATATGATTTATATTTGTAGAAGATGCATCTGGCACGTGAAGTTCACATCATGTTAATTTTGATGAGCTCCAAAAGTTCTAAAAATTTTAACAATTAAATATTAAGTACACATTAAAAATGTGATTGTTGTCTTATATTATCTAAGTATAAAGTTATACTTTAATTTATTATAATACTTATTAAACAAAGTCAATGCCCTGGTGACTTGAATATGTTTTTGTTTTAAATTAATGATTCCTACTTAAATAAATATATGTGTGATATGAATGACCAAATTCATGATCACATAAAATTAAAAGACATGATTAGAAATAACATATATGATATATTTGACCAGAGTTATTACCTATTTGATCTAAGAGTCATATCATATATATAATTGATAAGTGTATTATCTACTAAATTTGGTTAAGTCAGTTTGTTGATCAAATTCAAGGTCAATTAAATTAATAGAATCTTAGTAATTAGGAAATTTATTTAATATTTTGATTAAGAGAGAAGGCTATATAATTTTTAAAAAATATTAAGAGAAATCAAATATTTTATTAAAGTCTTTATTTTATTTGTTTTTTATGGTATGAATAATACTTGCTCTTTTAAGCTTTCTGGTTATTAGATAATTTAAGTAATAATTTTTTTTCTAAGAAGCTTTTTGGATGCTAAAAAGATTACTAGAATGGTAATTTATCCTTTGGTTTCAACAAGTGATCACATATGTCTTCCTTTTAGGATTGATATTTTCATAATATTTGTACATTTTGTTCCCTTCTTTTTAACACAAACTTGTTTTATAATGCATAGTGAAATGGATATAAATTAGTCATTTCATTTGTTTAATATGGTAAAAACCTTATGCTCAATGTTATTTTGTTTAATATCATAGTATTCTTGTAATCTTAAAACATAATTTTACTTTTAATGGTTAAAGTATATTAATGCATGCTCATTCAAAGTATATTGATTGATTAGTTAAATTTAATGTAATTAACTGGTTTTAGATATATAGGTAAATTTTAATTTTAGTATATAGACATAATTTCATACCTATGATATATATACGGGAGAACAATTGTATCATTTTAGAGTTGATTTAGAGCAGTTAAACATGGTCCAATTAATATATACTATTAAATATTTAGGTTACGGAGAAGGGAAATAATATGTACAGGTTTCCGTATGATACTTTTAAAGAAGAATTAAGTTGTTTGGTGAAAGAATACTATATATTAAGTAATACTTGATATTAAAATACAACTGTTTGAGAATAGAGGTGTCATTGTGTAGTAATGGCTATAAAATGTTGAAGAAGGATTATTTCTACCAATGAAGCCTCTTCGGAAAATGTAAGTGTTGTAGATTGAAAGTTCTCTACTTGAATACAAAATTTAGAGTTTATGGTGAGGAATACGAAACAACTGTTGAAGCTCCTAAAAAATGTTAATGAAATATTTGAATCTATCATTAGTCTTGGTGAATATGTAGAAGTTAAAGTTGATGATTAGAAGGAAGAAACTGAGTTGAAGATGATGAAATACATGTAAGTAAATCATCTTATTAGGCATAGATATTGTTGAAGATGCATAAATCATAGTTAATAATGAGAAGGAAAAAACACAATTTGAGGATGCCTAAACACATGTTGCCCAATTACTTGATGTTATCACCAGTCCTAGTAAAGATGTAGAATTTAGAGTTGATGATGAGTAAGAAGTAAAAGCTAAAAAAGATGTTCAAACACGCGTTGCCTAATTAATTAAAGTTTTTATTAATCTAAGTAAAGTTGTAAAGGCTACAATTATGGTGAGGAAAAACAAAAATGTTAATATGATAGCATTGAAACATATTTTACTCAATCATTTTAAGTTGTTGTTAGTGTTAGAATTGGTGCTGAAATAAGAGTTAATAAAGAGGAGTAAGAAGAAAAATTAAATTTGAAGTTGCTAAAATAATGATGAAATTACCACATCAGTTGAAGATATCAATAGTGTTGGAATAAGTGTTGAAATTGGTACTAATTAATTTAATAAAGAAGAAAATGTTGAAATAAGATGCTAGAATTGATGTTGCTAAAGAAATTAAACTTAAGGCTTATCAAATAAGAACGTACAAGTTAGATCTACTTCAAGTGTTGAAGATAGTGGAGTGAGAGGAGTTGAGTTAGATAAAGAAGAAGATCCAACATATTATAAAGAAAGTAATGTAGTTTTAGTAATTTTAATGAATCTAGTTTAGATGATGCAAATGATACATTTAATGAATTCTTTGAGTAAAAACTAACCAAAGAAGTGGACATTTTCCTTTTATTGATTTCGACGTAACAAGTTAAAGAAATAGTAGATAAGAGGATCATAAATCGACTACTGTGTGTGAGGATAATGTAGGATACATGGATATTAAATCAATATATGTTGACCTTAATGAATTGGAAAGTAAATGTAACAATTAAAGTGCAATTTACATGACAATTGTAAGTTCCTATAATTTTAATACAAAAATAGGTTTTAAATATATTCAAAAAGGCATTAGCCTAGTATGTAATTAAGTCAAAAAAAAAAAAGAGAAATCAAGGGTGATAGAATTTTGTTCAAAGAAGTGTGTATGGAGGACCTATACCTCCTAATCACGAGTAAAAGACGACTTTTAGATGAAGACCTACAAATTTAAACTTTAATTTATAAACATTCCTAATTGAAAATTAGTGATCTAAAGGGAATATTATACTTTAGGACTTCAATATAGAACTACTTGACAAGAAGACATGCAAATCTAAGTCTACAATAAGTCTTCAATATTGACATGAAAAGTGTTGAACAAAGATACTACGTTAAACATGCTGATTCCAATTTATACAACAACTTAAAACCATTAAAGCTATGAAGAACATTGTAATATAGTTAACACATATTGTTGGCCCCCGAATTTTTCTTAATAAATAAGCATGATTTAAATGAATTATGAGGTTTTGAAGGGTTAATTTTTGGAGTTAGTTATTATGTTAAGGTTAGTAGGATTTTATTGCATGGGTTAATTGAATTAAAGTAGTAAGAATGGTCAAGGGCATTTTTGGTAAATCACTTAAGGATAAAGAACATAAGGGATATAAAGGAAGGGTAAAATAGACATTGCACACTCGCTAAGGGTATTAAGGGAAGAAGCAAAGGTGTCTTGCATTTGAGAGGAGGAGAAAACGTGAGTGAGAAGAGAGAAGAAGGAGAGTTTCGTTGGAGACAAAAGAAGAAGAAGAGATAAACAAGCTAGGGTTCTATTTCCTTAGCTTTCAAAAGAGAGATCTTGAATAGTTTGAAGATCTTGAAGCTAAACAAATAAGTATAAGCATTAAACCTTCTTGATTTGTTGAATGAAGCATATTTGGTGATAGTTAGAAGTTAAATGAAAGTGAAAATAAAGTGAATATGTGTAGGAAGTTGATGATGAATGTGTATATTTGTGTATGTTCTATTATTAGTATTCATGATCAATTATGGATTATAATTTATTTATAGATGATATTGAGTTGAAATGAAGTAGAAAGGATGATTTTTGTATAAGATGTGTTAGGTGTAGATCTGGAAAATGAGATGAGGGCTGGGATTTTCGTAGGCCTCTGGACAAATTTATCGCAGCGAACTCCTAACTTTGTTGCGGCGAAGCCAACTTTCCTGCACAAATATACTTTGGTATTTTGACAATATCTTGTACTGTAGTTATTGAAATTAAGTGAGTTTTGATTTGGAGTAAACTAGAGACATAGGGATACAAATTTTTTGATGAAATCAAGTTTTAATTCAGTCTCTAAGAATTTCAATTTTTGGATGGAAGTTGAACACAAAATACTGTTTCAGCATAAAATAGTCCAAAAATGTTTATGGTATAACTTTTAGATTTCTGATCCAAATTGAATGATTTTAGTGTCATTAGAAACTTAAGACAATGAGGAAAATTTTTATAGAGGAAGTGTTATCAAATTTCTTCATTTACTTGATCAGAATGATCATGGAAAATTGACCCAAAGATTTAGACTTTTGGAATAGTTTGAGTATTTAGAATTTATCTTAGTTAATATGCAATATATGGGTCCTCAAATTGTATTCCTATTGAATGGAAATTTTTTTCATTGATAAAGAGAATCAAGGAAGGCAAGAGGATCAAAAGGAGAGGCATCTTTGAGCAAGGTTTAAGAAATGATTTTTAAGGTAGGTACGTGTTTATAATAGAGTAAATAAATCACTAATGTTTTTTTTTAATCAAGGAAGTTAATGATTTAAATTTCATCATAAATGTTGCATTTATTGCTTCTTGAATGAATTGAGAAATTGTTATATGTTTGATACATGAATTGTGTGGATGATTTATGAAAAGACGTTGAAAATGTTTTTTTCTTAAAATAACATATTTATGAAATCATGTTTTCGGAAAAGGGTTTCAAAATATCTCATCTTCATGAAAAACAAGTTTCCAAAATGTGCCTTTTTAGGCAAACAGTTTTCAATTCATGAATTATATGTTATGTGGGTTTGGTGTAATCCATTAAAGTATGTCACGTGATGAGAATGAGATCGAGTGATCAAGAGTTAAGGCATCGCTCCAAATTCTGCATATTTTGTATCTTAAGCTAGATTTTGTAAACATAAGGCTTTAGACACATTTGAAGGATTATTAGTTCATGTAACTTTTGTATTTTGAGATTTTGAGACATTGATGTATTGTGGCTTGAAATGTCCATTAAAACTTTGTAGAACTCTTCTTTTGATGTTAAGGAAATGTAATTGAGTTGCTCATGAGTTTCCAACGTTATGAAGGGTGAAATTTTGGATTTCGGTGTTGAGAGAATATTTTTGCTAAGTGACGAGATTAAGAATGGAAAGAGTTTCCTTTTATTTATAATAATCTTTTGGGGTTTGCTCATGATTTTTCAATCTATATAGATTATGAACTTGTTGGATATTGGAAATTTTAGGTTAAGGAGTGGTGAGAAATGTATGTTTGGTATTTGCTTTTGTGCATGGTCTGATGTTGGGGTTTGGGTTGTGTTGTGATTTTAGGGGTTTCACCACAGTGAAGCCATAGTTGGCCGCGACGAATGTAACACCCCATTACCCTAGGGTACGCGCCGGGACGCCCGTAGGTCATTCCGATACATATCCTAAGATAAGGGA
>JAOQMP010000008.1:24178220-24195865 GCA_027563575.1 Erythroxylum pedicellare
ATCTCGACATTCATCCACTAAAATAGAGAACAAATCATCACCCATATCTAAAATAATGGCCTTTGTTGTCTCAAATGTACCTGCATTAATGATATCACGATGAATATCGGGTGATGTAAGTTTGAGATTTTTAGGAGCATTCCCTAGTGCAACATTCCTAATTTCTTCATTGTTAGAAGCTATGAATTTTACTAATTCTAGAAAATTCCCTTGGTTTGTTGAATTCTCAGACTCATCATTCCCCCAAAAAGGCAGCCCTTGCATCAAGAGATAACAAAGACACCCTATTGATGCATTTAGCCTACATCGATATTCAATTTTTGATTTCTCTAATTGCTTTGAAAAAGCTGACTCAATTGATTGGGATTTGTTCATTAAATTTTCATAAGCAATTCAACATTTATTATGATTAGAGTCATGATTTCCTACATGTTCTCTTAATCTTGTTTTCTTTGGCCAAGCACTAAAACCCTCAGATACAAAATTAGTATGTTTCTTTCACAATCAGCCGAAAAAAGATAACAATATAAGCAATATGCAGCCTCTTTTTCAACACTATATTCCAACCAATCCTTGAAATCATCAAACAATGATACAATAAATCTCTGTTTAGGACCTCCATCCATGGTTTGAGGAAAGTTATGATTTCGAGGTTGACAAGGACCTTTTAATAAATAAGCTCTACACACCTGATCTTGTTTTTCAGGAGGATACTCCATTATATTAGGTCTCAATTTCGGAAGGAAGATTTTCTAAGACAATCACAAGTTCTTCAATAATAACCTCCTTCGATGCTGGAGGTGCTTTATTAACATTCTAATTTAAATCAGACGATGATGACTGAACAGTCGGTCTTAATTTTTTAAAATATTTTTCCATAACTGCAAAATAGAAAAATTAGTTAGAACCAATATTTATTAATTCCATAAAAGAGGTAGCAGCTGTCAAATATACTAAAAAAATAATTTGATCTCTTTTTCTTTTATTATATATATATATACATATATATTCCTCACTGTTTATAAGCCTAAAAAATTCATTCCCTACCGCAACAACTTAGTTAAATTATTGATCAAACAGTCATAAATGCATTCACTGAAACATTCCTAAATCCTGTCGCGGAATAAATATTATAAAACTTGTCGATATAAAAAGCAGACATGACAGAAGAATAAAAAGTCAAGAAAAACGGTCAGACATGCTAGCCTTGCCTTACCTTCTCGTGCGATCGTTACTTGCCATTGTACAAAGCCGCCATTGAAAGTGATTGGACCATCATTTATAACTTTTTTAAGGAATATCCCAATTCAATATCTGCTGATGTCACTGAAAAGCCTATGACTTCTTTCCATGTGGCTATTGGTACTGGTCTGTCCTTGAAATTTGTTCAACCTTGTGGGGTTAATGTCTAATGACCTCCACGTGAAAGAAAAATTTTGGAACACCCCTCTTCATACAATTTTTCACAAATCACAAATCATTCCGTCATTGTATATGCATCTAATGTATAACAAGTATAAGATGGTTTAAAGTTTAGTTGATTTAAGATAATCCACATCCCCATGTTTTCCTTTTCTTTTTTTGTTAATTATTTTGTTTCAGCATTGTTCTCTTAACATATTTTGTTATACAACACGAGGAGGATTTTGTTACTTAGAATATAACATATTTGATTTCTAGACAGGCAATTCCCTTTCTACAGACTTTTTCAAATTGTTTTATATAATAGAATTCCCAAAGTAGATAACATGATATGACATTTCTAGAATTTCCTTTTGGCTTTTTGTGGCTAAGCCGGGAAAAGGTTTCCTGCATCACCTTTTATGATACATGGACTTGCATCACCTTTTATTTTGAAGAGTCATAGATTTACATGGGAAACTTATTTGTTTCTCCTTAGTGGACTTTCCAGAAAGTGATCTTGTTGTGTAACCCTTAATCATATTTATTTGGTAAAGCATTATGTATAGTCCATATGTTGAGCATGGTTTGTTTTGGTACTTGATTATTTTGGATATTGCATCGTCTTGAAGATTTTGCTTATTCAGTTTTCTTTAACTTCATTGATTAATCGATCATTATGTATATTTCCTTTGTGTTTTTGTTTGCATCTCTTTCTTTTTCCCTTGGACATCTTCTCTATGTGTTATTCCTCTGTATCTTTGCCACAAATGACATGAATAAATGGTTCATCATTTCCATTTGTAATCTCCTATTTGACATTTAATTATTGGGGTGCTTTACTTATGATATCTTTTTCTTTTACTCTTCAAGCAATGTAAATAAATTATGGATCTACTTCCTCGTGTTTCAATCCAACCATTCAAAATAATTCATGTTTCTTTTTTTATTTTTAGTAATAAAGCAAACTGTGGATTTTGATTGATTCTAAAGTTAAGGAGCGTTCAGGCTTCCAAGTTTATGAAGACTTTTGGTTTGAGAGTTTCTCCTTGTAAATTGTATTAAACTAAAGCTTGATCTATAATGTTGCAAATGAATGTCAGGATACAGATGGCATATCGAATGAAGGTGTAGAACTTACATGCTTTCACTTGGTAATATTTTGCCTTAATTTTTGTGAACACTTATTCTTATTGTTTATAAATTGTTATTGGCCACCTCTTGACTAATGCTGGATGAAATGAACTGAAGCTTACTCTATAATCTGTGAAAGTATGTAGAACCATTTTAGTGTGATGTATTAGCAAACCACACAAGACTTTTCTTTAAACAGTATCATAACATTTTCCTATTCAATTTTAAGAATCACTTATAATTTTGCTCTCTTGAAATTCCTAATTTATGTTTATGGCCTGAATATAAATTGTTAAATCATGGTTCTCCTAAAGTAGGTTATGGCATGAAAAATATTTGTTTTTCTGGCAATAGCAAGTGTTAAGAAGAGAAGCTTTCACTCTGCTAAAGACTCAAGAGAAGAAACTACAGAAGCATCAAACTTAGAATTCTGAAAACAACCTAGAAAGTTGAATTTTAGGCCTCAGTATGTATTGCTTTCACTTTAATTATACTTACATTTATATCTTATGAGCCATTTATTTCCAAGTGTAAAGCTAAGCCATTGATTAAGACCACAAAGTTTAAGCCTCCTAGTATTGGAAATGCCAACTGAACTATGTTATATCATCGACGTATGTAATAACATTGTCATGAGACCCTATATTTACTAAAAACATAATGGAAGTTATCTTGGAAATCTTAATAGCTGAAGCTTTTGCTTTGCTGGTATATTAGAAGTCATGCTTTTTCTCTTCCTTTTTGTCTGTCATATTTTTTCTCCTTTGGTTTTCTCTCCCTTTCTTTATACTCATCTATTAAGTGTGGTATTTACCGAATTTAGATCTGTTTTTGCAGGTTTAGAACAAGGGATTGCTTATAATTGATGATAAAAACACATGCTTTCATCATAGAATCGATTTGCTGCCTTCTTTTGCTTTTTTCTTATATAGTGTACAGTTTCTGTTGCAAATTAGTTTGTTTTGAGTTGGTTTTTAAGCGTTGATGCATAAGTTCTAATAACATTAAGAGATTGATTGATTTATAATTGAAGTATGATTTGAGCAACCATGTTCTTTCATTTAGAAACAAGATATTTTAGAGGACCTACCCATAATAAGCACCATAGATGAGGAGACAAAGTTCAATGCCCTAGTTTTAAGCAACTATTTTCTTTAACAGCCATTAATTTAATGAATGAATTGAAATGTAGAATTAATATATTTGTGTTAATATTTTGTAGGAGGAAAAGGCTGCTCTTTTAGAATCATTAATGGGTGAAATATGAATAGAAATTGGACATAAAGTGAATGGTTGTTGTTCTTGCTAAGTTGTAGTTCAATAGGAAGCAACACATATATAGGAGTTACGCTATAATATTTTTTAATATCAGCATTTATAATTTGTAAACTGATCTCTTTATTTATTGTTTTGTCCATAAGAACTGTTCAGGTTGTCATTAATATCTTGTCTAGGAAGAATATTCTTTTCGCAAGTATAATTTAATGATATTTATATAATTTTACTTTTTATATACAATGATCAATATTTTGAATTAACAATATTTTTATATAATTTATTTGTATAATAAAATCACCAAAAATATCGATATATCATATACAAAACATGTTGCTCAATATAATAGATTAAAAATTTATCAAAAATATATTGCAACATTATTAAATACATAGCAAATAACATTTGACTACGTTATGTAAAATGTAACAAATAACATTTAGGTACGATTTGAAATATTTGGCTATGTTTTTGAAATTGTAGCTAATAATATTTAGCTACAAAGATAAAAACCTAGCCAAAAACTAATGGCTACGATTTTATTTTTGTAGCTAAATACAATTAGCTACGTTTTATAAAACAAAGTCAAATGTTTTTAACTATGGTATTAAAAATATAGTCAAATCTTTTTAGCTTGGTTATGATTTTTGAAAACGTCACCTATAGTTTTCAATTACGAGAATTCGGAGATGTTTTGCATGACAAAACAAGAATGTAACAAATAAGTATAATCGACATTTTCTTTCGTAGCTAAAAATCAAATTTGTTGTAGTGAGATGAACCTAATTCATATGAGTCCATTAGAAAGGGCCTTTAAAGTGATTAGCAAAAGTTACAAATAATTTATCCATATCAAAGGACTTATTCAAGAAGAGAGGTTAGCACAGAGATAATTAATATAGTTAAGTTAGTCAATAAAGTAATGTAACGTAAGTAAAGTCTCAAGTTACCAACTCAAATATAGGAGACATAAAGGTCGAAAAGGATAAGATTGTTAACATGAAATTGAATTTGTTACTTATATTTGACTTGTTGATTTTTTTTTTTTTTGGGAAGTTATGTTCAGAGCTAAATTTGTGTTCACACATATATCATAATTTAATTCCCTTTCTATGTTTGCGAGGATAAGATTAAGTGCAACTTTTTGCGAGGATAAGATTAAATGCCATTTCCATCTGTCAAAGATTAAACAACATAAATTGAAGCTATTGTAAGTATCAGAAACAGACATAGACACATTCAGTTGGGTCGCTGTAAGATAAAGTAATGGTGTGTGTGTGCAAGGGGTATTCGTGCAGATGACAGTGGTGGTGGTTGAAGATAACAGAGATCGCAGAGTAAAATAGAAAAAACCAGACAATTGGCATAGCCACCTTCAATGCTTCCATGTGCCGGTCTGCATAACCAGGAAATTTGTTGGCATTTTCTTCAACTTGACGTCCATCAACAGAGGTTAAAACAAAGCAAGCTCTGACCTGCCACCAAAGTAGCTGAGTGGGTTCGTACAGAAAGAAACAGTTCCCAACATTTAATTTAACCTCGCTCAAATCTCACTGTATACGCAGCTGGATTTCTGATAGGATGCTTTAAGTTAAACAGTTACTTTTCAATGTCATAGCTTCCTTCTCAAAGTGCAGACATAGACTGCAGTCGTTTAAGAAGCAGATCAATGGGAAAATCACAAAAAAGTAAAAAAAAAATTCATAGACTGTACATTAATAAGCAAATGTCAGGCAAGCCTTAGTATTCTTGATCTTCAATCAAGGACGAATGCCGCAGTTTAACGGGAGCTTGTATCTCTTTTTCTGTTTAGTATATAAGTAAGAGCATAAATTACTAAATTACAGGAGCCGCTAAAGTTGTCACCATTACAGCATTTTCAGTATTTCTTTAAGCTCTAAAGAATATATATATAGTACTTGATAACGCAGCTAGTGTAGTGGAGAATTAAGACCCTCTTGCGAAGACAGTGAGTGAAGTGGTTGGTGCCTGTTGGAAACAACTATTGGCATCTTCCTAAATGAAGGCCTCTTTTCAAGTATTTGCAGTGTTCTCTTGGAATAAAGATCCTTCACAACTGGGGAAGCTCTCTCTTTGAACTTGAGGACTATGAAGAACAGGAGTCTGTAGCCTACAAGAATGAGATAGATTGCAGCCAAGTCCCACCATTTTGAGTGGTCTAGTGAGACTCCAAATGTATTCGTAACCACAAATTCTCCTTTGATTCTCGGGTCTCCAGGTACTAGCGGGTCAAACTCGAGGCCAAGAAAATCATTCTTCACTCCACCCTGCACTCCCATTAACAAAGCGAAGTAAAGAAACTAGTTTTTTGTTTTTTGTTTTTTTTTTGGCATAAAGCAAGATAATTGTATGAATTTTACATAATTTACCTGAATTCCCCATGCTCCGTAGTTAATATATGAAATGGGGTAGCGCCAGAATGGCTTAGGAAGATCAGGCAGCAATCTGAAGAACCCAGAGGTCATCATCATGATTCCCTGCATGAAAACCACCAAATATTGATGAAACCTTCCACAGGACAGAACCATATGGACAGTGTAAAATATAAGAAAATTTTAAGTTGGTATAAGAGTGCTTTAATCTTACAATCACTCCAGCCCCAGTAACAAGTCCCATCAGGAAATTGGACACTAATGAGGCTATAACCATCATCAAGCTCTCTATCACAGAAATGCAGCCAAAGATGTTGAGACAGAAGAAGGCGTAGTAAGAGAATCCCGATCGGAAGTTTACCATGTTAAAACATATAGTCCCCGTGACAAGTGCTACAGCAACCAAGAACGGGAGGGAGGAGAGGTAGTTGGATAGTATATACACAGTAACTCCGTAGTACCCATTAAGCTTCTCCCTATAGAAGATCTGTTTACAAAGAAGAATAATGTTGTTGATGTTTATACTCAACAGGGTGTTTGGTACTTTTTCTTTTCTTTTCTTTGGGATGAGATCGTTACCTTCATTTCTTCAATGAAAGATGGGAAGCCACCAATGGACATGAACGTCATGAAGCCTGTAATGAATCCTCCGCACGCTATTCTGGCCACGATTGAAGAGTAGCCATGTCCAACCTTGAAGTAAATTGTACCAACACAGATAGAGACAAGAATGTATATGACTATCCTTGCCCAGTAATAACCAAAATCCCTTGACATGTTAACAAACGATCTCCTCGTCAATATTGATAATTGCTTCCACCAGCTTGCTTGACGTCGAGTTTTTGTTTCCGGTTCTAGTCCTTCCTGAAAAACATGTCTTCTTTAACCAATTGACGAGAAGAACAAATAAGGCAAATGCCAATGTTTGAGTTACTTACAATGGATGATATTTCCTTTATCCTAGCTTTTGCCATCTTTGCATAATTCGACCGATTATATTTCTCAACAAGCCTAGCTTTGATCTCTGCTGTTGCCATGTTCATAAAAGGATCTGCTGTTCTTGGGATATCCTATAATTAAAAAGGACAAAATTTAAGTTGACATTTGGTAAAGGCATCTGCAACAATGTTTAGGCATGTAGAGATATGTATGAGAGGTACATACACGAATTCTCTGAGACCCTTTCAATGTGGCCGTCACAGCATCAAAATCTGAATTTACACAACGTAGGAAGTGATCAGAAGGATTCCTTCTACTTGGACATGCAAATCCAGCTTCAGCAAAGAACTGCAATGATCAACCCTTTAACAAGTTAGGATCAATAGGCCTTGTTCAGAGTTTTATGCTTTCTTTCGTTTTTTCAATGCAAAATTGACAGCAAGCAAGAGTCCTGCTCTCGTAGTTTCGTACCTCTACAGCCATCTTAGCTTGGCCAAAATAAACTGTTTCACCGCTGGAAAGCAAGAAAAGATCATGGAACAGAGCAAACACTTCACTACTTGGCTGGTGAATTGAAGATATCACAGTCCTTCCATCGCGAGCTATGTTTCGAAGAGTTTGAACTACAAAGAAAGCTGAGGCACTGTCAAGTCCACTGGTAGGTTCATCAAGAAACAGCAGGCGTGGCTTAGTGAGAATTTCCAGTGCAACACTCAGTCTCTTCTTCTCTCCTCCACTGATTCCTCTCAAATGCCAGTTCCCAATCAACCGATCCGCGCAATCTTGGAGCCCCATTTCAATAATCGTTGCCTCCACAACTTCATCAATCTCGTCTTTGGACATCGTAGCCGGAAGCCTCAAGTGTGCTGAATAAGTGATGGTCTCTCTAGCTGTTAGAGTTCCTAACAGTACATCCTCTTGTGTCACATAAGCCTGAAATTTGTCAGACCAAGTAACAACAATTTTTTGTTAAGCTAAAAAAAGAAAATTTTCTGGACATGACAGATAGTCAAGGTTCAGATACGTTGTTCATGTTAATAAATCATTTCTATAGACTAGGAACAAGTTATTCGAACTGAAACTAATATAGTTTTATGTAAACACTGAATTGCAAGACTAGTTGAACGCAAAATCGGTATACATTGGTGAAAATTACTTACAACACCAGTGTCTGTCCTCCTCTTCTTCCCATTGAATAGAACATTCCCCGTCATTATTACATTTCTCGAGAGTCTTCCTGTGGCAAGTTCAGGTAACTTGTCAGCAACATTTTTCCAGGGGGCAACATTTTAAGTGAAAAAAAAATGATCATCTCTTAAAGCCAGCTTAATTTCAAGCTGAAACTTGACAATCAAAGTATTAACATGGCATACTCATTCATTATATATACACATATTATCTCATGTAGAGGAGTGATTATGAGCTCCGATTACATATTTCTCCACAACGATCTTTGTTCGTACTCGATATACTCTCTAACAATCCAAAACATTGGTGAAATTAATGGAAAACATCACATCACATGAACAAACTTAATACACGCAATGAAAATCAGCACAATATTAACAGGCGTACTTGTTCCCCAATAGAGCTTGGTTAGTGGTCATCCATAAATTTGAACTCCTATATAATTACGACCTTATGCTACATGGAACAATTCCTTTATGGAACTACTACGTACTAGCATTTCCTAGCAATTTAAATTGGTTTTCGTTTTTCAAACAAAGATCAAACCCACTTGGTCTGGCAATCCCTTTTCAGTCCATGTGGTTGGCAGTTAAGTCGAGGCATTAATTGGAGTGGACCGTGCCTGGAACATGCTTTTCAAGCTTTCTAGTTTATATTAGTATACGTTTTTATCGGCTCCAGAGGATATCTTCCCAACTTTTATTACTCTGATGACTCGCAACATTATAGGAGTCAGTCATTCAAAGTGAATTAAACAAAACATGTTTTTGATAATTTTTGGTACGTTTTTTAGGATTAAGGTCGACTACCGCTTCCAAATTCCTGATATAAGAATTTAGATTATCGCATAAACTCCTGAAAATTTTTCACATAAAGAGATGACCTGCAGCAATGTAGATTTGTCATTCAGGATATGTACATGAAAACTTAACAATCCTCAAATGTTTTAGATTCGAGTTTTGACAATACAATAATAACGTACTTAAGATATATAGTTTCTATTACTTTCCCTCTCAAAATGATGAAACTCGTCACCTAACGACATATAGTCTTTCCTCACTTGTAATCATTGCTGGTTTAGTAGAAAATTTCCATGTATAGTATAAAGATCAGTACTCAAATGCAAAGGACATAAATGATCCCGAAAATCCCCAGGGTAATTTTCCCGTTTTGGTTTGGCTTTGGCGACCAGAAAAAAGAGACAAACCAGAAGAGAAAACATTGGACTCATTATTGTTGAGAAGGACAGACAGGAGACTTTTACTAAAACCTAGTCCATACAAGGGAAAAAATGAAAACATACCATGAAAATCTTTATGACGTGCTTTGAATATTAGCTAAATAGAGAGATCGATAAAGGTGAGAGTAAGAGAGGGACCTGCTAGGGCATCGAGGAGTGTGGATTTTCCAGAACCAGAAGGACCCATGATAGCCATGATTCTACCTGGTTCAGCATACCCATTAAGCCCTTGAAGCAACCTCTTGGTTGGTCCATGTCCAAAATTTGGCAACACGACTGTTAGATCCTCCCAGACCAAGTATGTTCCTATTCCACGTTCACGCGTATCGTGGTTCACGTTATCGCTGCTGCTGCCACCTCCACGGCCACCGCTACCCCCGCTAGTGTTGAAACTACTATTATAACTACTACTTCCCCCCCCTATCTCCATTGTTACAGCCAATTAACAAGTTTGGTATGGAGGATATATGGAGAAAATATAGGAGAAGTAATATCGTGTCAAACTTATTAGCTAATATGAAGAGGGAACACCAGTTTGTCAGCTAAGTGATTGACGAAAAGATACAACAATCACCAAACAACTAACCGTGAAAATGGTGATATGAATGAAGGATTATACATGATGTATGAAATTTGGCGAGACAGAGACATGGGGGGAGTAAATGGTGTGTGTTTGAACAGATAGACTCGTATAGGTGGCAAGTAAAGGAAATAAATGTGGGTACCATACCATTCATGTCACTTTTATGAATGGTTTTAGTCGACTTCATTACTGTTTAATTAATTTGCTAAATTCATAGATCGCATTTATTCAATCTTTGTCTTCTTCTTCTTTTTATGCGCATGGTTAAGCCTTGGTTTGTTGGTCATATTGACAAACAAAGGCTTAACCATTTATATGTAATTTCCTTTATGTTATTTTTTCAAAGTTAAGTTTTCTAGTAGATGATGAATATAGTGTCTTGGATACTTAATTAGACTGCTTGTTTGCCAGTGGTTGGAAGGTGGAGGTTGACGAAGCTGCAACCTTAAGGGCTATTATTATTGCACTTAGCTAAGTTAATCAGGAAACATGCACTTGGGAACTATTGAATAGAAAGATTTCAGTAACTACGTGAGAAGCAAAGGACATAGATAAAAAATATACCTGAGGACTTAATAATTTAGAGATATGTAGAGCATGCGTGCATTAGATGTAAAGTTCGATATAGTTGATTTATGCATACTGGTTTAAAGCGTCTTTTGTCACGAATTAGTAATTAAGTCTTCTCCAACTAAAATCAGAAACAAGTCCTCTTTTGTCTGCCCATTAAATGCAGGTATGGTGAGTAATAGCAAGTTACTCATTTTAGATGCACCGAGTGGACTTTGCATTTTTGACACAAAATCTTTGTATGGCTGTGCCAAAATGAGGATATATGTACATTAATACTCCTCGTCGGACTTCCTTTGTCATTAGTCATCATGTTTTACTTACTTTTGAAATGAAAAAACGTAGCTACACAAAAACTGGTTAAGTAGTTGATAATAATTCCTATCTTGCTTTATAAACTAAAAGCGAATTCTTTTATAATTTCAGTTTAAATTCTGGTGTAATTAATATATTTCTAGTAATAAGAAAGATGATAGTGAGGCGAAATTTAATCAAGTCAAGTCAAGCCAACAAAACAGTTGGCAGATAAGGGAATTTAATATTATTTAGCAATTGTCCATATGAAAACGTATGTCTGATGGTATAAGGGTGAGGTTGGTTATACCGTCAACATGTGTTATAGTGAGATTGTTCATGAACAAAGGAAAAGTCCAAAATTTGTTAGCTTGGGGTTGATGATAATTAATGTTAGCTTAAAAAGTCAGAATGTGGGGAAAGGCATTTCCTGTTGCTCTCTGAAATGTACCCTTCCCCCTTTGGCCACAAACTAAAGGTCCAGAAAGCTCATTATTATGTATTAGTCGTCTGAACTGAAAGCTATGCTCAAATTGCTACAGGAAAACATACCACCGCTTGACTAGCCAAGTTCTGATGTGCACATAAATATGCAAGAGGTCAAGATAATAACTAGTTTTCAAATGGGATATTCCACAGCTTTGAAGTTAACGTTTTAATCCAAGACTTGTGATTTTGATGCCGAAAATGATGTTGTAAGTTAATTTAACAAGGAGATTAGGACTCAACATTGCGAGTTTATTGACTTATAGATCACCCTTTTAATAATGCTATCATATTCAAACACTTAACAGTTTTTTTTCCTTAACAAATATTTATTAGATGCTTTGGAGGTGGTGAGAAGTGGGTGGACCACCATGGAGTGGAGCTAGCTCAGTGTTAGCTTTTTTCTTCAATTACATCACCTTCCACGTACATAATATATAGGTTAGGGGTCGGCTATTGGTTGGAAGTAAAGCACCCCATAACTTCCCACAGTTTTGTTTCAGCAGCGCCCAACTGCCTAATCCTGGCTGTTGAACCAGAAACGTACTGTACATGTGAATGACCCGTCAATTTGTATATTTTACAGGCATTTATAATCGCTGTAAAGGGGAGCCTGAAACATTATACAAGGGTAACAATTGTGGAATGAGAGAGTGATTTTCTTTTTCTTTTTGTACTTGTTTTGTTGAGTGCCTGTTTTCCTTCATTTATTTCTTAAGCCTATGACTTGTGATTCAACGGATAACTTCCAACTTCATTTCATCTATCAGTTCCTTCATTGACTGCTGAAAATCAAGTGTAACGGTAAGCTAACAATGCCAAACTATCTAAAGCTGGCAAGCTCAGACCACAATAGATGAAGAGCTTGACCGAGTGAAAGACATTTAAATGAAAATGTATCGTGTCAATCCTTAAAAATAGTTGACATGTACACTGATTTAGAACCCCCCATCGCATATTGACTAGAGACGAAGACAGGCACCAGTTGATTTTAGACAAAATCGGACGTGAATCCTTATTAGGGAGGCTTTGGTGGACTATTATTTAACACTCAGAAAAAGCGTACGTGGTGTCCGTAATTATGATTCAAAAGAAATATTTATTAGGTTTTAAATTGCAAATTTCGATCCCAATCACAACTTCGATATTATAATTACAATGACAAAGGTTTAATTACTCCTCCAACGTTTAACCAAAAATTGAAGAAGAGCCTTGTCGTCATCTTTAGTAGTAATAGTTCGCTTCCCAACGTTTTCAAAATGGAACGATTTGTTTCAAAAAGGAGCACTTTTAGATATGATGTTTCTATTATTTTAAAACACATGGCATGCCAAATCAGTTCAAATACTAACCTAAAAACTGACGTGTTATATATCCATTAATTTAGATATTTAAAATTTTATTTATTAATTATTTAAAATTAAATAATGTTTAATATGATTTTTACCAAATTGGTCCAGAAAGTTCTAACATTTATTTAACAAATTTCTAAAACTCAAACACTCATCTTTGTTCTTCTTTTTATATCATCATTTATTGATATAGTAAGGGGAATTAACAACATTTTGAGAAAAAATTAACGAATTATATCTACAGGTAAAATAAGCAAAGAAATAATACATAAAAATTTAACATAGTTAACCTTTTCGTTTGGGCTACGTCTTTGAGCCAAATTCCAAATAAATCTTCCACTAAAAAATTAGTAAGTACGAAGAATAAAAAATGACACGACAAAATAGTAGCACTCACACACAAAGTGTTTCCTAGTTTTATTATCCCTAAGATAATATCCTTACTCTTTTGTCATTCACCCTTTTAAGAAAACTTTGCTAAAAAATACTCAAAAAAATCAGTCTCTTGTAATCTTTGGAACACAAAAATGGCTTCTTAAACTCTCTCTTTAGCTCACCACATATCGCCCACATATGCATATATCATACACCCTTAAGAAAAAGGGAAGTAGGGTCTATTTATAGACCCTCCACCACCTAGCTTGCTTAATGCAAGTTGTTGACAGCTTGCCAAAGCAAGCTATGTGTTTTTAAATCTTTTAGAGCATTATGTAGTAGTACCCCTTATAAGTCGATACCACTTTACAATTCTCCCCTAACCAATTACATGAGGTCTACTATCATTTTTGTAGATAATAGACATAGCTCAAACTTTTCCCTTGGTAAAACTTAATTTTGTCATCATATCTAATCAATTCTCATCCGTATGAATCTTCTTAAGCTACAATAACTTCTTTTCTAACATCTCTTTGATCCAGTGTTATCTCACATCAATGTGTTTTGATCTTGAATGGAAGGAGGAATTCTTCCTAAGATAAATAGTACTCTTATTGTCACAAAATAGTAGATATCTATCCTGCTTAAAACTAAGTTCATCTAAGAACTTCATCCATAGGAGCTCCTTGCATGCTTCAGTTGCAACAATAAATTCCGCTTCAGTGATGGATAGAACAACAAATTTTTGTAATTTCAATTGTCATAACATAACTCCCCCTGTAAAGATAATTAGGTAATTTGAAATAGATTTTCTCGAGTCAACATCATTAGTTATATCTATATCTGTGTAACCAACTGACACAGACTTGGTAGTTCCAAAACATAAGCATATTTTGGAAGTACCATGTAAATATCTAAGAATCTACTTTACCGCACCTTAATGTTCCTTACCAAGATTTGAAAGGAACCTACTCACTATTCTAACTGCGTGATCAATATCTGGTCATGTACATACCATAGCATACATCAAACTTCCATATGAAGAAGCATAAGGGACTTTCATCATCTCTTCCTTCTCTTCATCCATCGAAGGACATTACTTAGTACTTAGCCTAAAGTGATTAGTAAGAAGACAAATAATCGCTTTAGCTTTATCCATGTTGAACCTTTAAAGTATTTTCTTAATGTACTTCTCTTGTGACAACCATAATTTCTTGGCCCCCTGTCTTTGATAATCATCATGTCAAGAATCCGTTTTGTTGGCTCCAAGTCTTTCATGGCAAAAGACTTGCTTATCTGCTTCTTCAAACTGTTAATTCTATTGATATTTTGGCCAACAATCAACATATAGCAAAAGGATAATGAAATCATCATAAGAGAATTTATGTACAAAAACACAATGATCTAAAGTAGTCGTCTTAAAACCTTGCTCAAACTTCTTAGACCACTATTTCGGTGCTTGTTTTAAACCATAAAGGCTTTTCATCAATCTACACACATAGTCCTCATTTCCCTTTTCCTTGAAACCTCTAGCTGCTCCATACATATCTCCTCTCTCAAATCTCTATGAAGAAAGGCTATCTTGACATCCAATTGCTTGATTTCCATGTTTAGACTTACTGCTATATCGAGCACTATACAGATGGATGTCATTTTCATAACTGGTGAAAATATCTCGTCAAAATCAATACCTTTTCTTTGGTAAATCCTTCAACAACCAATCTAGCTTTGAAACTTGGATGAGGATTGTGTTCTTCATGCTCAATCCTAAACACAAACTTATTTTTCAAAGCTTTCTTGCCTTTTAACAACTTCACCAGCTTAAAGTTTTATTCCCATGTAAGGACTTCATCTCATCTTGCATGGCTTTAACCCATTTCATCTTATGTTTATCTATCATAGCCTCTTAAAAATTCTCAAGTCATCCCCCATGAATAAGTAACATGTGCTGATCACTGGAGTATCTAGGAAAGGCTTATCTTACTCATGTAGATCTCCTTTATGGAATTTGAGCAGTCTCTGGTGCTGATGGTTAATTTTGAGCATCATCTTCATCAAAATCTTTATCTAATTGATTTTGATGGGAACATCATCATTAGCTATGCTCAGCTAGCAATTTTCAACTTCATTTCTAAATTGTCTTGGCATTGTTTTTGGAGGAATTAACTCTAAGCCCATTAGGTCACTATTAGTTCTTGGAACATCTTTTTTTGACTTTGCCAAGATCTTCAATGGTTTGATCTTTAACAAATATAGCATTACAACTCCGAATCAGCTTCTTCTACACTAGATCATCAAACTAATAGTCGAATTGATCTTCTTCATAATCAATAAATATACACTAGTGAGTCTTAACATCAAGCTTGGATCTCTTATGTTTAGGGATATAGATATAAGCTTTACAGCCGAATACCTTTAGATGATTATAGGAAACATCCTTTCCTAACAAAACTTTTTTCGGAACATCAAACTATAAAAGGATGCAGGGTGAGCGATTTAATACATGTACTGTTGTGAATAAAGCCTCACCCCAAATGTCTTAGGAAACTTTACATGTGAGAGTAGGCATCTAACTTTCTCCATCAAAGTCATGTTTATCCTCTCAACTAAGTCATTCAATTGTGGTGTCTTAGGAGGAGTAGTCTGATGTCGAATACCATACTCTTTGCAATAAATGTCAAATGGTCTAGTGTATTCTCCACTATTGTCTGTTCGAATGCATTTCAAAATCTTTTCAGTTTGTCTTTCAACTGAGGCATGAAATTTCTTGAAAACATCTAGTACTTGATCTTTAATCTTAAAGGTGTATACCCACATCTTCCTATAATGGTCCTTAATGAAAGTTACAAAGTATTGAGCACCACCTTATGACTTTGACATTGGCCCACATAGATTTAAGTGTACTAAATCCAACATATTCTTCATTCTTGAAGGAGGGAACATTTGAAAGTAACTATATTTTGCTTTCCTGCTAGACAATCATCTTACTTCTTTAAATGCACTTGGTCAATTCCAAATAATACATTCTTGTTAACTAACTAAGTCATTCCCTTCTCGCTCATATGACCAAGTCTCCAGTGCCACAATTTAGTTGCATGATCTTTCTCCACTGGATTCACAACATCATTAGAGAGCTTTGCCTGTATCATGTACAACTTTGAGCACTTCTTACCTTTGGTGATTACCAAAGAGCTTTTAGTAAGTTTCCATTTGCCATCTTAGAAAGTGCTGCAAAAACCTTTATCATCAAGTATGCTAACAAAGATCGGATTTAGGCAAAGATTAGGAATATGCCTGACACCTTTTATAGGCAATTTCATGTTATTTTATGTCTCCAAGTAAATATCACCTTTTTCGGTGATTTTGGCCAAACTACCATTTCCAATTTTAACGACACCAAAATCTCCTTGTGTATATGATGAGAAGAGTTCTTTGTATGATGTGACGTGAATAATGACACCACTGTCACCTATCCAGTTGAACTCACAGAATGTACTATTCACTTTATTACCATATGAGACGATGTAAAATTCATCAATGGTGGTAGCCATCGATGCGTGTTCATCATCACTGTTACCATCTTTCTTAACTTCTTTGACTTTGTTCTTTTCTTCTTTGAACTTTCGACAAAACCTTTTGATATGACCCTTCTTCTTGCAATGATGGCACTCAATGTTTGATATTTATTTGATCTTCATCTGCTCTTATGTCTGAAATTTATACCTCTAGATTTACTCTCCCTGGAAACTATGACTAGAACTTCTAACTGTATTAAAGAGGCCGAACTCTGTGATCTCTGTCTTATCTCTTCATTCAGAATTTCACTTTTTACGGATTCCATGTTAACAATACCATCAATTGCAAAATTGGTAATTGAAATCTTCAAAATCTCCTAAGACTTTGGCAGAGAGGTAAGCAAGAAAAAGGCAAGCACTTCATCATCGAACATTATGCCCATTCCTAATAATTGATCCACGATCACTTGAAATTCATTCAAGTGATTTTCCATAAAGGTACTTTCTCAATATTTTATCTACACTAATTTTGTCAAATAAAATAATTTATTCTTACTAGTTTTTAGGCATACATCTTCTCGAGCTTCTTCCATAATGTCAGTGCGTGAGTCTCGTTGCAGATTTGGTTATACACATTATCTTAGACAAATTGCTGAATAAAACCAGCTCATGCTCAAACACCCACTCCTTGTCTAATTTATTCTTGGGTTTTACTATAGTAAATATCAATAAATGCATTTTTGTGATGAACAAAAGAGCTTCCATTTTGTTCTTCCATATGTGGTAGTTGCAGCCATTTAGGCTAATCATCTTGCTTATTTTTGTCTCCATCTTTAAAGAAAAATCCTTCAATATAAAATCAAACTTTGTTTTGATACCACTTGCTAGGACAAAAAGATC
>JAOQMP010000008.1:24212025-24235868 GCA_027563575.1 Erythroxylum pedicellare
TATTATTTGATTGTCATCAAAATTAATAGTGAAGTGAAGTCTTCTTGACTTAACAGCCTTCCTTCTTATCCACTGTAGACTAAATCATCTATCCTATCGTCTAGTCCAGTTTTGTCCTTTAAGATGACAAAATCTCACTTTTATGTCTTCATAAAATTTGTAGATCTATAAGTCTTATTTCAAACTGTCTAAAAATGACCTTAATTAGACATCTATAGAAAAGGTTATGCTAATTGTCCCGAAACCGGTTTAATATGATTAAGGACAAAACCTTGTTTGATTATTTAGGCCATAACTTTGTTATTAGACCTCTAAATGAGATGATTCTTGTTTCTAAATAAACTATAGACATATAGATACAAATGATATGAAGGATTAGAATTTTAATTCAGTCCCTAAGACTTTTAAATTCTGGATGGAAGTTAGGTATAATGTAATATTCTGGTTTAATAACAGTCTGAAAAGGTTTAGGCCCTAACTCTTAGAATTCTAAACCAAATTGAATGATTTTGGTGTTATTAGAAACTTTAGACAATGGGGAACAAATTTTCTGAAGAAATCAAATTATAATTTCAGTTTGAGGTTTCCCAAAATCTGTCTTGAGGTTGAAAAAATAAGTTTGTTTTTGATATTTGACTGGTGTGGGCATTATGGGACGATGGCTAATGAGGGTTCTTTGAAATAACCCTATAGGATAATAAGCTCAAGTCTTATGATATTCTAGATAATTGGATTTTGAAATCGAGGTCCAACATTAATGAATTAGAATAATGGTAATTGATGTCCTATGAGAACTCTAAAATGTAAAAGAAAAGACTAAAAAAATATTAAGATTAGAGGATCAAGTAGTACAAGCAATTTAAATAGGGAGATTAAAGTTCTTTTATACAATTTCCACTTAAGATTGTTCTCGGGTAAGCTTAAATTAAGATGTTCTAGACCATTTATTATAGAGAAGGTATTTCTATATGGTGCAATCGAGGTAGGTCATCTGCATAAATATAAATTCAAAGTGTATGGCCATCATTTGAAACTATATCTTCAAGGTGATTTTTTTTTGAAAAATTAAAATTGAGAAAATTAATACAAAAATATAGGTCTTGGAGGTTTGACTAACCTAGAGACAACTATACTTGGACACATCTAGACCAAATAATACAAGCATTAAAAGTGAAATAAACTTTAATCGCACACATTTAATCTATGCATGGGGACAATTAGAATACTAAGCCCTGAGATCTACAGTGAACAAACAACATCCATACTTACAAAAAATTGATATGAAACTCTCTAAAAACTCCTTTTCACCTCAGATGAAGACTTAGTAGTCAAACCACTACTAAATTCTAAGAGTCATCTTCTCAGTAGTAAGCAACAGAAAAGTAGAAAACTGAACCTTTCGTGAATTTCTACTTTTTCCTCTTTCGTAATTTTTGCATTCCTTTTAGGTATGTTGGACTTTAGATAACTTTCAACTGAAGAATTTTTAATAAGAGAAATCTTTTCTGAAATTTCTATGCATGCTTTTTAAGTTAGATGATTCTCCAAGAATACACCAGTTGGCAACAACATTGAATGATAATGGTATAATAGAACAATTATTCCTTTATCCATGCCTACAGAAGCTCTAACAATTCATCTTTAGATCTCATAATACCCCTTAATCTTCTCACAATTCTTTCCTTCAATAACTTCTTAAAATAAGCTCGAAGGGATATTAAGTATACTACCTTATTCACATTAGAAGAATTAGTATGGTTTTGTAACCAGAGCAAAATTCCATAAATTTTTTTATATGTAGATTTAGGAGACATTTACCCATAACAAAATCCTAAAAGGTAGGAGAAAACCTCTAATTAATGAGATCTAGATTCAAGGTCCTCATTATAGTACTTAGTTAATGGAGCACATATAGAGTACTCAATCAGTTCAAGTAAGTGAAAGTGCTAGGTAACAAAGTCTTATTCCACTCAAGCTTATGTCACCCCACTATATGGCCTTTTTGATCCAGCCATTCTTTGCATAGCTTTTTATTGATCTTATTTAGGGGATGATTAAGGCATGCATAAAAGTCTTGAACCAAGACGTTAGCAAGTTAGTTTAGGTGAATATGTTGAAGGTCACTAAGGAGTTATTCCTAATAACCATCTTTGATAAGTAAGTAGAAACCAATTTAAAACTTAGATTGACACTTAGACTCTAATTAAAGGACTATTGACAATCCTACTAGGGAAAAGCTTTCCTACCATCTCTAATCTTACAGGCAGTGCCTACCTCTATGCTACCTCTAAGCTTTAGGATTTTGGATAAAAACCAAGAGTGAGAAGTTTTAAGAGGGATAAACCATAAACTAGTACCTTTAAGGAAGTGGCTATATATCCATTTGATCCATAAGACTCTTAATACTAGATAATGCACTAAATCTTTTACATTTTAAAAATTTTATTAGTAATTTTGATTGGGATTATACCTAAACCTCCTACATTCTTTGGCTTACAAACCTTAGACCACTTAACCTTCACAAAACCACTATTAGTGTTAAACTTGCTCTAAAGAAAGTCCTTCATTGCTTTTTTCGTTGATTTGATAACACCTTTAGCTAGAGAAATGTTGGAACTCTAGTATAAATGCAAGGAATTTAATATAAAAATGAATAATTGCAATTTTCCCTAAAGGAAAGACCTCCATTTGTCCAAGCACTAAGTCTCCTTTGTATCTTTTCCACTAAGGGATAACATTCATTTAACTTGATTCTTCTAGTTATAATAAGAAGCTGTAAATGTTGGATCGAAAATAAAAGCATACAAGATTTGGCTAAAACTGTAGATTTCAAAACTTTTTCTGAAATCAAAATGCAGTGGAAACAGCATAACCAAATCAACATGTTTCAGCCATACATGATACAGTATAAGGAAAATAATTGACATAAGAACAAGATGGTAAAAATATACTGACTCCTTGCTACATCTTTTACTCCTCGCTTTTGTATCTTCTCCTTGACAATATATCCTCTCCTCATTATTGTATCCTCGACCAATTTGATCCACCACTTGTTCTCCTTGGACAACTTGGTTACCAAGATCCTTTGGTAGGAAAGGAGAAGCAATCTTGAAGAGATTTTCCTTATTTGAAAGAAGCCAAAAAATGAGACCCTTCTCATTCAAGTTTCGACTAGGCTATGTAAGAGAAGAGAGAGTGAGTCAGAAAATGCAAGAACCACTTCTTCACACTCTCTTAATTTCGGTTAACATGAAAGAAAGAAGTGTTGCACATCTAATGCACCACTTCATTCTTTAATCAATCATAAAGAAGCCAATAAATGAAACTCTACTCATTTGTTTAAGATGGCTATATGAAAGATCACTCTCATTTTCAGTTATGGATGAAATAAGGAAGAGAGAGTACATCAAATGCACCTGTTCCTTTCTTTAATCAAATGAATGCTAAAAGGTTACATGCCATCATTAAAAGATAATCATTAAACCATTTAATGATAAGATCATTACTCCAGTTAATGATGATAAAACATGATAAAAATCATCTTTAATTTAGCAATTCAATGTTAAAAGTGCAGTTACACATTTAGCTATAAAAAACTGAAATATTCCCTCCCTTTTTTAATAACTTTGCTTCAATTTAATTAATCTAATTAATTAAATCAAACCAAAGTCTAGCCCAATATTAAATGTTCATTTGGGCTTCTAATTAAGAATTAATTAGTGCAAGCTCAACATTCAATCATAGGCTTTATACCCTCTATTTATATTTCTTACTTTGCTTGATAACTTTCTTAGAAGCCAAGTGGGGAATCTAATTGGACTTGTATAATTCAATCTCCAATAAGCTCGTAATTAATTTAATCCCATTAGAATTAATTTCAGCTTATTAACCAAATGTCATTCCACTAAAGACAATTGGTTAAACACTTGAATTACTAAATATTATGAGAAAACTTGTTTCAAATAAGATATCTAATTGCAAACTTTATTATGAACCATATTATAGTCATTTGCACAATAAAAGGTAAAATTATGATTTTTCCCTTATGTTGGTTTTTTCTTCTAGATCTCTCATTTTACTCTATATGGTGATTAACACACAAGATCTCAACTTGGTGTTAAGACTTGATGGATAGCTAGTCTATCAAATTACTGGTACTAGTTTAATTACCATAAAACATCCAGAAGTGAGGATATCATTATAAACTCTTTATTTGAGTGAATGTTCCTTGACATATATTTTAATTAATAATTCCAACATACAGACACTAAATTGATATTCTATAAAAAGTCCATTAAGATCATATCAACAATTATAATGAAACACATATGAGTTCACCACTCATCAAGATTGTGATTCGTAATAAAAGAATGCTAAGGTGTATGTTTTAAGATTAGAGTAATGTCCTACTTTATTCTTTAAAATCATACTTGATTCTAGATTCATTTAATAGTGTCATTATTGATAGTCAACTACTATTATGGTATGAAACTCATCATTCCCTTGAAGTAAACTCTTTTACTTACATAGAGATAAATTGCAACACTACAGTCTAAACCACAATCAAGTGACCAACTTGATTATTCAACCGTGAATCAACTAATTTAGATTCTAATAATGTACATGTTTCCCATACATCTCCATGTATATGTATATTACTTATAAAAGAATCTTGGTAGCTTATGAATAAATATATAATGCTCATACAATTAAAACCAAACTCTTTTATTTTATTAATAATAAATATTTTCATTACAAAAATAAATGAAAGAAGATTAAGTTAGATGTAAATACACTTTCTTGCCAGGGCACTATATTTATATAACTCCAACAATATTTGAATTGCCTTAAAGCAAGTTTGACACATCCCTCATTCCCATCCCTGCTAGGTGACCCTCAAAACTCTTTTGAGACAGCATCTTCGTAAGTGGATCAGCAAGGTTTTGCTCTGTAGGAATCTTTACCACATTCACCTCACCATATTATATAATCTACCTTATGAGATGATACTTTCTCTCAATATGTTTGGTAGCTTTATGGTTCCAAGGTTTTTTAGAATTAGCCACCACCTCACTATTATCACGATAAAGTGTAATGGCCTTTTCTACCTCAGGAGCTACCTCTTAATCATTTAGGAACTTGCGGAGCCAGATTGCTTCTTTTGCTACTTCACAAGCAGCAACATACTTAGCCTCCATAGTTGAATTCATAACATAAGATTGCTTGACACTCCTCTAGACTATGGTTCCACCTCCTAAAACAAATATAGTGCCAGAAGTTGATTTCCTTGAATCAACATCTGATTGGAAATCAAAATCAATATATCGTATCGGAATTAGATTACTTCCAGACTAAACAGGCATTAAGTTCTTCATCCTACGAAGATAATTCAGTATGCACTTAACTGTAGTCTAATGCTGCATTCCTTGATTGGACTGGAATCTACTTACCAGTCCCACTACGTAAAAGATATTCGGTCTAGTACAAAGTATAACATACATTAAACTTTCAACTGCCGAAGCATATGGAATGTTATGCATGAGTTCGACCTCCTCTTGGGTCTTAGGTGCTTGCTCCTTTGAAAGTTTGACGCTATGTTTAGTAGGTGTGAAACCCCTCTTGAAATCTTACATGGAAAATTTATTAAGCATATTCTCAATGTAGGTTATTTAAGATAAGGCTATTAGTTTATTCTTACGATCCCTTATAAGCTTGATCCCTAGAATATAGCTAGCCTCTCCTAAATCCTTCATTGAGAACTGTTTATTCAGTCATCCGTTAACCATATATAACATTCCTACATCATTCCCAATGAGCAGAATGTCATCAAAATACAGGATTAGGAAAGTAACCTTACCTTCTTGTATACTTTCATAAACACAAGGCTTATCTAAGTTTTGTATGAACCCATAGTTTTTGATAGACTTATCAAAATTAATGGTCCAAGACCTAGATGATTGCCTACGTCCATAAATGGACCTTTGCAATTTGCAAACCTTACGCTCATTACCTTAGTCAATGAATCCTTCTGGTTAGGTCATATAAATGGTCTCCTTAAGATCCCCATTAAGCAATGCGATCTTCATGTCTATTTTCCATATTTCGTAATCAAAATAGGCTGCTATGGCTAAAAGAATTTTGATGGACTTAAGCATGACAGCTAGAGAAAAATTCTCCATAGTCTATACCCTCTTTTTTAGTATAGCCTTTAGCTACCAATCTAGCTTTAAAAGTCTCTACCTTTCCATCCGATCCTCTTTTCCTTTTATTGATCCATTTACACCCTATGGCTTTTACATTTGGTGGTAGATCTACAAGGATCCAGACTTCATTGGTGTATATGGAATCTATTTTTGATTATATTGCCTTGAGCCATGTTTCTATATCAACATCAATAATAGCCTGTGTATAAGTAATGGGATCCATTTCTTCTTGGTCCGAGATGGAAATTGTGCCTTCTCCTATACCTAGATACATTTCTGGTTGTCTCACAACCCTCCCACTACGTCTAGGCACTACTTGATGTTCAAGCTGCTCATATAATTCAACTCTTGAATCCATTTCGACATCTTGTTTTGCTATATCCAATTCAACTCTTGGATTGGATGAAATAGCTAACTCCTTCAGTACTACTTCACTTCTTCTCTTATGATTTCTCAAAAATTCTTCCTCCAAAAAGGTCACATTTATCGACACAAATACCTTCCTTTCCTGAGGACTATAAAAATAGTACCCTTGTGTACCCATAGAATATCCTACAAACAAACATACTTCTAACCTTTGTTCCATCTTTGTGGACTCAAGCCTTAGAACATAGACTAGGCAACCCCGTCCTTAAGTTTCACAATGAAGACACTTGGCCAGTCCATAACTCCTTAAATGTTTTAGGCACCGATTTGGATGGAGAAAAGTTAAAAGATAAGTCGTAGTTTGTATGGCATATCCTCATAACGATTCTGTAAGGCTAGTTTAGAACATCATTAATCTTACCATTTCCTACAAAGTCCTATTCCTCCTCTCTGCTACACAACTCTGTTGAGGTGTTCGAGGAGTTGACAAGTTGGAAACATTTCCATTGTCAATTACAAATTGTTGTAACTCTCCAAAAAAGTACTCACCACCTTGGTCCGATCGAAGTTGTTTTAAGCTTTCCTAGCTGCTTTTTAGCTTCAACTTTGAATTCTTTGAACTTTTCAAGTGACTTACTCTTTTTATGTATCAAGTACAAATAGCTATGTCTAGAGTAATCATCTATAAAGGTTATGAAATATTCATAAACTCCTTTAGCTTGTACGTTCATAGGCCCACACAAATCAGTATATACCAAGACCAACGTGGATTTAAATATGTTTCCTTTAGAAGGAAATGAGGTCTTGGTCTTTTTTCCTTCAATATAAGATTTACAGGTAGGTAATGGATCATTATGCAAGCCTGTAAAGATCCCATCCTTCACTAACTTGTCAAGTCAAGTCTTTTCTGATTGATATGACTCATTCTTAAGTGCCATAAATATTTTGAATTAATGCTAAAGTCATTGGATTATCTTGGTTTTATTAATTCTATGGTGTTTAGTGAGCCTGTCATAGAGTCTATAAAGAACAATCCTTGTTTAATCATCGCATTACAAATAAAATCCTTATTCTCATATATTGAAATAACATTTTCAAAATATAAGGAATAACCATATTTTATTAGATAAAAAATAGAAATCATGTTCCTTAGAATCATTGGGATGTAATATACATCCTTTAAATATAACCTATGACCACTAGGAAATTCTAAGATAATTACTCCCACTAATTCTGTTGAAACATAAGATCCATCTACTATCTTGACGTGAAAATGGCCTTTATGTAGTCTTTTCCTATGCTGGAACCCTTACAAAGAATTGCAAACATAGTTAGTGGCTTCTAAATCTAATATCCAAGAATCAAATAGATCTGCCACATTTCTAGTTCTTAACAAACTTAGGAAACCTATACCTCGTTTACTTTTGAGGGACTCAAGGTAGAGCACACAATTTCTTTTCTACATTGGAAACACTTCCCCTTGGTGTCATCTTTGGCCTTCTTTTTCAAGGGTTGGACCTTGAACCCTGTTTGGGCCATCTTTTTCATTGAATCCTTCTTCTTTTGCTTGCCTTTACCCTTAGGTTTAGAAGAAGAAGCTACATTAGGCTCAGGCCCGCTAGCCTTGATATTTAATATCTCCTCCATGCTCTGAAGCGTATTCGTCAACTCACTCAAGGTGTAAGCATTGCTGTTGAGCTCATAGTCCAACTTAAACTGCTAAAAAGATGAGTTTAAGTTATTAATGATCATAATCATCTGTTTGTCTGCATCCATATCTTCCCCAAGCATCTCAGCCTCAGTAACTGCAGAGATCACCTTAAGCATATAATCCCGCATTGGTTCACCAGGTTTCTTTTTGAGATTATAAAAGGTTTGGATAGCTTTCACTCTTGCAAACCTAGTCCTTACACCATCCATCTCATATAGGTGATGGACCATTGCACCAGTAGTTTTCATGCAGGAAATTTGCTTTTGCAACATTCCACTGACATAAGCTAAAATTTAACACTTAGTAGTCTTATCAGCATTCTGCCATCGCTCATGTTGTTGGACTTGCTCAGAAGTTAAATTGCCACCTGGAGGTGCATGCTTATTATTTGTTAATACCCATGAAATTTGTTCATATTAAATAACAATGTCAAGGTTACGTCTCCATTTCATTAAAATTCTCTCCATTTTCTAACTTGTTATTAGTCAAGAGCAAAAAGAGTGGATTCATATTGTGGTGATTGTGTTTGAAAATATAAATTATTAAAACATGAGCGTATGATTCAACAACATTGGAACTTTGTATAAAACCATGATGCATGTGTACATGATGATAGATTTAACTAAACTTTGAAAAAAATTAAATCATTAAACAACAATTATTTTTCTTATCTACAATAGGCTAAGTGTGGGCCATCTTATCCATTAAAAGAAAAACTGGGACCCTCCCACTTAAAAATTTACCAAACATCTTCATGCCTAACCTTTTAAGAAGTGACATAAGTTGGTTCACACATTTATCAATAGAGCTACGGTGGGCAGGTTATTGATAAATTATGTTGAGTCTGTAACCGTTTGATTCATCCACTAAAGATACTTACAAACCATGCCTTCGTAGGAACTACCAATAAGTGGGATTCATACTATATCTAGGATTCATTCCTTATGATGGGGAGTAACACTTCACCACATGCAAATGGGCCATCATATGGAGACCGTAGACTCTCACACGAGGATCCTCTCCCACTCAATCTTTTTGGGCTTTAAGTTTTAATAAATACCATCTTGTCTAGATGTAATCTATTATCCATCCTATATTGTTTCATTTTATATCTCATATATAATGAATGCATGGCAAAGCCTAAGGTTGGAAATTATTCTAAATGGCATACTATCACATAATATCACATATTATTAGCATCCATTCATCCATTCATCTCATGAATAATAACACTACTTTTGATTGTCCATCCTAGAACATTAAAAAAAATTACAAGGCTCTTTGGCCCTTAAAAAATTTCTTGGACTTAGATCTTCCGATTCGAACTCTTCGCTCATATGACCCAGACTATTCGGTAAAAAGTGTGCAATGGAATTTATTTTACAAATCCTTTTGTTTTTAATAAAACTAAAATTTTTCAATAGGAAAATAAAAATTCCAGTACTTGAAAAACTAAAAAAACTGAAAATTTCAAGAGAAACACAAAATTCTAGCACTTGAAAATCTCATAAAATCAAAATTGCCATTACACCATATTGCAAACTGAAACCATTATCTATTCCTTTCTTCGATACATGGCTGCTTCATCTTTAGCATTACCAAAATTTGTACATTACAAAATCAAAGAAAATAGAAAATGAAGACAAGGAGGAAACATGGCGATGATAGGCCGTACTCTTTGTTTACAAACCAAATGAAGAAAACTTACAAGGTAAATCTATATTCTATAGACAACCAAAAAAGAAAAACATATGCCATATATATTTCTATGACATAAAATATACAATATACACAAATATAATGGCTAACCCATGCATGATATAGGAATCCAAACATACATAATAAAATGGATCTGATACCAATTATTGGATCGAAAACAAAAGCATACTAGAATTGGCTAAATGGTAGATTTCAAAAACTTTTTTTCAAAATCAAAATGCAGCAAAAGCATAATAACCAAATCAACATGTTTAATCCATACATGATACAGTATTAGAAAAATAAATAATATAAGAACAAGATCAAAATTTTACCTACTTCTTTTCTACAGCTTTGACTCCTCGCTATGGTATCCTCTCCATGCTATTGTATCCTCTCCTCAATATTATATCCTCTCCTCAATATTGTATTGACAGTGCATGTCGAGTGCATTGCAAAATTCACCTGACTCTACACACTAAAATTTGTAGTTATGGTAAGTTGGGATCAAATCCACAGGGAATGTTTGGTTAACTTCTGGAATGAAATTAATTGATGTAAGGAAAGTATATGGGATTTTTTTTAAAATTTCAAACAATTTAGAAATTAAAGTAAAAGTAAATTATCAAAAAAAATTGAAAATGAGAAAAGTGTTGAGTATAAGTAAGGTCTAGTTCTAGGGGTTAATCTCGGCCTAAACACAATAAAGCATATACCTTCATTCTAGAGTCTTTACAATTCTTTTTGGACTATTGATCTGAGATTGATAGAACGCTCTAGAAATCTCAGTTTTTCCTTAGGTTGTATTTAATCATGATACGATCATTAATCAAACCTAACTACCGAATAACCTAGGATATGATCTCTAGATTTAATTTGGCAGTCGCGTTGTGAGTTGGAAAACAATCAATATAGGCAGTAACCTCACACGTTTGGGTTATCTAACCTAAGTTATGTTGTTCCTAACGATTAACGATAATTAGATGCTAATCACAAACATCAAAAGTAATGATTACGGATTACAATCAATTTTTTAGTAATAGGTTCGAAATAAACAATCAAAATAACATATTAAGATAATTTATCCCAAAACCATCCAAATCAATACCAATAACACAACAATCTGAAAAGAAATTACAAATTTAAAATGATAGAAATAACTTAACTGTGACTTGGCGTCGATATTCCCAGTGAATTAGCATCAGAAAATTAGCCTTCAATTTCTATTTTTATGCTCGAAAAGTGGCTCATATTTTCCATTTACTACGACAGACTCACATTACCTTGCTCTCCCTTTACTGTTCACGGTGGGACAAATAAAGTGTAGGAGCTTTTGGTCCACTGCTTGCTCTCCATGCCTACGTCTACCAGCTCTCCACCCCAGCAAGCCGTAGCCACCAACCCTCCAATGTATCCAGCAACTCCTTGCTTTAGTGCTTTCCTTTTATGTTTGTGCCGACACTGTTCATTGACAAGACAAATAAACTTTGCTGCTTCTTAAAACCTTGCTCCTGCACTACTCCTTCTGCTTGTGTGTTTCATAAACGCTACAATGTTCACGCAGCAACGCGTAGCGCACGCATGCTTGTGCTCCAATTTGCTTTGAACATCTTGCCTTTTTGTTCTGAAATATATATCATCATATCCAACCTAGTAGTCAACACAAATTGAACACAAATTAAGTATTTTATCTTGAGAATAAGATTGAAATCATATGGAAATACATAACAAAAAACAAGATAATTCAATCTTATCAAATACCCCTACACTTGGTGTTTGATCGTCCTCGGGTAAATCGTCAAAATCAAAATCACAAACGAAAACATTAACTCATTTTCCACATTTATTAAGAATAGATAGCCATAAGTAAAGGTAAATGACTTTCAAAACCTAAGCAAAGACTCAACAGTCAAAGCTTCTACTCATGATCAATCAACATTCATCATCTTCAAAAACTAAGCAATCTAATGGTAGACTTAGAAAATGTGTTTAACTAAAATATATCCATAGGTACACTCAACACCATTCATGATCATGACAATCCATAACTTTACATGTCGTTTCATTTCTCCACCATTAATGATCACATGCAAAATCACAAATCGAAGGACTTTTTAGGGTTGTAATATGGGCATAGGTAAGGTGAGATATATTTGGGTCAAGTAGTATGAAAGTCATCAAAGCTAGTTAAACAAAGCAACACTCATAAAAAAAACTAGATACTGTCAACTATGACAAATGCAACATTTATATTTCACAATCCCATTCAGCTTTCATACACAAACTACTTGAAGCATATATCAATCTGAAGGAATCACTCATATAATTTTTGCCAAAATGAAATCTGTGAACCTTCTAAGCCAACATCTACCTCAAATTCAACATACTCATATAACACATTCATTACAACTCTAGAAAGATGCATAAACCATAAATAACTTTTTAACACATAAGCAATTCCTCCTCGATACATTTATTTTAAACAAAATATTTTTCTTTCTTTCTTTCTTTATTTTCTTTTCCCTTTTTCCCCTTTTTTTTATTTTCCTTAAAAAAATAAAAATAAACTACATCAACATGGGAATTTCAATGATAAGACATAAATAACATCCTAACATTATAACCAACCCTCACATATGTACACCCCCACACTTAGAATTTTGTATATCCACAAACTTAACAATCACAAATGTTCCACTAGCTTTATGACTTGGGAAAGACATTTGGTTAAGTTTAAAAGAATAAAATGTGGTTTATACAAAAGGAAAGGTTAAAGCTCAAAGGGGTTTACCAAGTAAAAAATCATGTCAATAGGATAGGTTATTTAGCTAATGTAGTTTATGAAAAACAAAGAATGCCTAATCATATCCATGTTAATGTATGTGATAAAAATATGGTCTCAAATAGAAATTCAACACAAAATCAGGATGTCCATGTCATGAAGGTCACACATTAACAAAAGACAATAAGACTGATATGGATGTTTTAGTCTAATAAGGCTCAAGATCTCACCGACTTTGTCTACCACTAGTCACTATTCTTTTAAAGATAATGCACGTTAACAAACCACAAGAGCAAAAGTACGTGCCAAATTTTACTGTGGATTTTACTAATCAATTCACACTCTAATTATTACTTAATAATCTTAAAAGCAATAAAAAAGAAGAAAAAAATTATTTTGTTCGTTTAATTTTGAAAACTGCCTAAGAAGCCACATAAGCTATAGTTAAGCTCAAAAACATGCATTAAAACTAATGTACCGCACCCCCACACTTAAAACTTGCATTGTCCTCAATATAGAATCAAATGCAAGAAATGGAGTAGTTAACAAAAGTAGCAAATGCGAAAATGTAAAAGACAGAAATTAACTTCCCTTGGATTGTCTCCCAAGCAGCGCCTTTGTTTAACGTCGTTGGCTCAACCTCCAGTTGCATGCTTTAAGTGACACCAGTCACATCCTCCAGATCAACACCTCCAAGTCCTCGGATTGGAAGCCCTCATAATACGGCTTCAAGCGATAACCATTCACTAGGAATGTCTTGTCAGTTTTGAGGCTTTGTATCTCCACTGCACCAAAAGAAAAGACATAAGTGATAACAAACGAACCAACCTAACGGGAACACAACTTACCTAGAAAGAGTTTGAGTTTGGAATGATACAGTAACATGGCCCACTAAGAAGCTTTTCCTTGAAATCATCTTATCATGAAAAGCTTTCGTCCTCTCCTTATATATCACTGCATTTTGATATGACTCATCCCTCATCTCTTCCAACTCTTGAAGCTGCAACTTCCTATATACTCCTACATTATCCAAGTGCATGTTGCATCTTTTTATAGCCCAATATGCCTTATGTCATAATTCCACCAAAAGATGACATGGCTTCCCAAACAATAGCATATACGGTGACATTCCAATTGGTGTTTTGTAAGTTGTTCTGTATGCTTACAGTGCATCTTCCAGTCTTATACTCCAATCCTCCCTATTTGATTTCTCGATTTGAGACTTGAGCTTGCCCGTTGATTTAGGGATGGTAAGCAGTCAAAACTTTGTGCGTGATGTAATATTTTTTGAACATTGCTTCCATCATCCTGTTGTAGAAGTGGGTTCCTCTGTCGCTAACGATGACTTTCGGTATTCCAAACCTAGAAAGAATGTTAGCTTTAACAAAATCTACAACAACCTTGGCATCGTTAATGCTAGTGGCTTTGGATTCCACCCATTTAGAAACATAATTAACCGCAAGAAATATATAAGTAAAACCAAAAGATAGAGGGAAAGGTCCCATAAAATCAATGCCCCAAATGTCAAAAATTACACAAAAAAGCAAAAGAGTTTGTGGCAATTAATCCTTATAGGATAGGTTACCTGACCGTTGGCATCTATCACAGGATTTGCATAAGGTATATGCATCTTTGAACAATGTTGGCCAGTAGAAACTGCTTTGCAGAACTTTATGAGCTGTCCTTTTCACTCCGAAATGTCCTCCGCAAGCGTACGAATAGTAAAAAGCTAAAATTGATGATGATTTATTTTTTGGTACACACCTCCTGATAACTTGATCTGCATAGTGCCTCCAAAGATATGGGTCATCCCATATATAGTACTTCGCTTCACTTTGTAGCTTATCTCTCTGAGCTTTTAACAAATCAACAGGTAATTCGTTAGTTACCAAAAAATTGATAATGTCTGCATACCATGATGGTGTCAAATCAGCAAAAAATAATTGCTCATCTGGAAAGCTTTTTCATAAAGGGATATCATCTTCTTCCTTTATCAAACAGCCGAGATGGTCCATCACCACGTTTTCTGCCCCCTTCTTATCTCTGATCTCCAAGTTGAATTTTTGAAGGAGGAGAATCTATCTGATCAGCCTCGATTTTGCTTCTTTCTTTGTGAGCAAGTATCGTAAAGCTGCATGGTCATAATAAACTATCACTTTAACACCAAACAAATACGATCAAAATTTTTCCAAAGTAAAAATCACAGATAACAATTCTCTTTCAGTAATGGAATAATTCAATTGAGCTGGGTTTAAAGTCTTTGAAGCATAGTAAATGGCATGCAAAGCTTTTCCCACTCTTTGTCCTAGAACTGCCCTCATTTCATAATCACTCGCATCACACATGATCTCAAAGAGGAGGTTCCAATATAGTGGTTGAATCACCAGTGGGGATGTCAAAAGTTTCTTAAGTTTGTTGAATGCTTCCTTGCACCTCTTGTCGAACTCAAAGGATATATCTTGTTAAAGAAGGTTTCATAATGGTACGGCTATCTTCGAAAAGTCTTTAATAAATCTTTGATAAAAACCTGCATGCCCAAGAAAAGAACGCACTTTCCTCACAATAGAGGGGTAAGGTAAAGAAGAAATGAGATCAACTTTGGACTTGTCTACCTTAATACCCTTAGCAAATATCACATGGCCTAAAACTATACCTCGATCACCATAAAATGACATTTTTCTCAATTTAACACAAGGTTAGTTTCTATACATCATTCCAAGATAATGGCAAGATTCTCAAGACATTCATCAAAAGAAGATACATACATACTAAAATCATCCATAAATACCTTGTTAATCTTCTCAACATATTCAGAAAAAATGCTTACCATATACCTTTGGAACGTGGCAGGTACGTTACATAATCCGAATGACATCCTTCGGTAGGCAAACATACCGAATGGGCATGTAAATGTGGTCTTCTCCTGATCTTCTGGTGCGATCGAGATCTGAAGATAACCTGAAAAGCCATCTAAAAAGTAATAATAGTCATAACCAGCCAATCTCTCAAGCATCTAATCAATAAAAGGAAGGAAAAAGTGGTCTTTACGAGTAACAGAATTTAATTTTCTATAATTAATACATACTCGACACCCAGTTTGTACTTGGGCAGGAATCATCTCACCTTCTTCGTTTTTCACAACGTTGATTCCAGACTTCTTTAGAACCACCTAGACAGGACCTACCCACTTACTGTTACAAATCGAGTAGATAACCCCAGCATCAAGAAGTTTCAACACCTCCTTCTTTACAACTTCCATCATTGGAGGACTCAGCCGACGCTGAGCTTGTCTTGTAGATTTTTCATCCTCCTCCAACAAAATGCAATGCATGCATATGGAAGGGCTTATCCCTTGGATATCTACAATAGTCCACCTAATGACCTTCTTATGCCCTCTCAGCATTCAAATCAGCCTCTCCTCTTAATTCGAAGTCAACTCCGACGAGATAATAACTGGGAGAGTCTATTTATCTCCTAAATAAGCATACTTCAGATGTGTAGGGAGCGTCTGTAATTCCAATTCTGGTGCCTGTACATCAGAAGGTAACAATTTCTAGTGAGCTTCAAGTAACAACTTTCGAAATTTACCTTCGTACTTGATGACATATTTTCTTCCTTTCCTAATTTCTTCTCAATCTCTTCTCCGATAGCAATCTTTAATTGGGTTCTTTTGGGACCCTCAATCTCCTTTTCGCACCTCAGGGTTATGACACTGACATTCTTCGGGTTCATCTCAGGTTGTGAGGACAATTTTCCTCCACTTTGTGATTCTAGGCGATTAAGCCTTACTACCATCTGACTCATTTGGTGTTCCATGTTCTGTTGGCTTGCTTGTCTCCTGTTAAAATTATTGCAACTGCTGCTGCATATCCTGCTGAAATTACAAATTGTTAGCAGCAAGATTCTTAACAATTTCTTCTAAAGATACACCTAAACTGGAAGAAAAAGCTCCCTGTACTCCTTGTTGCCTTGGTTGAAATCCTTGTGCTCCTTGCGGTCGATTTTGGAAGTAATTTTACTGTTAGTTCCCTCTATAACTCAAGTTGGGATGATCCCTCCAACTTGGGTTATACGTCTGCGAGTATAGGTTGTATTGGCTTGGGAAGTTCCCTCCTACAACATTCACGTACTCCATACTCCCCTCTTGCAACGTTGGGTACTCATTAGTTGGATGACTTGTATTTGAACATATCCCGCACACTTTCACTTGTGTCTGTCCAACTGCAATCTTTCTCATAAAAGATGTTAGTTCATCTAACCGATATTCAATGGATGAAATGCTTACCTCATTTACTCGTCAAACATAATTGCAACTGTCAAATTGTTGGGTGTTAGCGGCCATCCGCTCAAGTAAAATCCTGACTTCAATGGGAGTCTTCTCACAAAGTGGGCCACCACTTGCCGCATCAACCAAACTTTTCTCCATCAGCAGCAATCCTTCATAAAAATATTGGATGAGAAGTTGCTCTAGTATGTTGTGGTGCGGACAACTGGCATATAACTTCTTAAATCACTCCTAGTACTTGTAAAGAGATTCTCCATTGTGTTGCTTAACACCACATATCTCCTTCTAAATACTTGTTGTCTTTGAGGCCGAAAAATATTTTTCTAAAAATAATCTCTTCATCTCCAACCAAGTATTCACGCTTCCATCTGGTAAGTCAAATAGTCAATCCTTTGCTGCATCTTTGAGTGAGAACTAGAAAGCCTTCAATATGATCTGCTCGTCAATCAACCCATGAGGCTTCATGCTCAAACACACCATATCAAGTTTTTTAAGATGCTTATGTGCATCCTCACCTGCAAGGCCATGAAAGTTAGGCAATAAATGAATTAATCCAGATTTTAACTCAAAGGTAACATGTTCAGCGAAATTCAGAAATGTTATGTATAATGGTCTTTGAGTTAAATTGGGTGCACCCAACTCCCTTAGAGTTCTCGGATTTGCCATCGTTTCTTCAGATTCTGATTCTAATTCGTCTACCAAAATTAACCTTGCTTCCCTACGCAATCTCCGTAATGTTCTCTCAATCTCCAGATCTAGTTGCTCAATTTCTCTAGGAGGAGATCTAGTCACTACCATACACCAACACTAATGGACAATTAAAAATTAACAAGTAACAAAAAATGATTATAAATAAATATATTCACAAAACACCAACTAAAATCAAATTCGAAAATTAAACTACCAAATTCTCCGGCAACAGCACCAAAATTTGACAACGCGTGTCGAGTGCACTGTAAAATTTACCTGACTCTACACACTAAAATTTGTAGTTATGGTAAGTCGGGATCGAATCCACAGGGAATGTTCAGTTAATTTCTGTAACGAAATTAATTAATGTAAGGAAAGTATACGGGGGGTTTTATATTTTAAGCAATTGAGAAATTAAAGTAAAAGTAAACTATCGAAAACAAATTAAAACAAACAATTGAAAATGAGAAAAGTGTCGAATATAGGTAAGGTTCGGTTCTAGGGTCAATCTCGACCTAAACACGATCAAATATATTCCATCATTCTAACATTTTTACAACTCTTTTCGGAATATTTATCTGAGATTAATAGAATGCTCTACAAATCTTAGTTTTCCCTTAAGTTATATTCAATCAAGATACGATCATTAAGTAAACCTAACAACCGAATAACCTAGGATATGATCTCTAGATTCAGTTTGGCAACCGCATTATGAATTGGAAAATGATCAATATAAGCAGTAACCTCACACGTTCGACTTATCTAACCTAAGTTATGTTAGTCCTAACGATTAATGATCATTAGATGCTACTTACAAACATCAAAAGTAACGATTACGGATTACATTCAATGTTTTAGCAATAGGTTCGAAATAAAACATTCAAAATAATATATTAAGATCATTCATTCCAAAACCAATCAAGTCAATACCAACAACAAAACAATCCAAAAAAATTGCAACCTTAAATGATAAAAATAGCTTAACCGTGACTTGGCATCGATATTTTCGTTAAATCGGCGTCAAAAAACTAGCCTTCCATCTTTATTTTCATGCTCCAATCATGAGTCATCTTTTCCATATGCTCTCCCCTCTCTCCATGCCACCTTCTGCCACAGCTATTCTCTCACTGTAGCTTTTTACTATTCCACGATGTGACCATTTAACTTAGAGGTTTTTGGTCCCAGGATACTATTCACTCACTTCTCTTCTCGCAGCCACCAACCATAGCTCTTCTCCACTTTCTCCAGCCAAGCCGCGGCTCTTCTCTAACTTTCTCCAACCAAGCCAAGCTACAGCCCTCCTCTCTTCTCACCTGCTGCCGCACTCTATTCCCTTATTGGAACAATTTTACTGAGGGTTTTCGATCTATGTGTATTGTTCACTCCCAAAACCTTCGCAGAACTCTTGCTCCCTCTCTTGGCCAAACGTCTGCGTTTCATGCATAACGTTTGCATGAAACACAGATGCTGTTTGTGTTTACTAAAACACATGGTCTACATTTCTCACTTCTCCCACTATTGTTTTGTTCCTTGGTTCTGTCATCCTGCACTGTGTTTTCTTCATCTTGCACTGTCGTTTTTGTTTTTTTTCTAGCTTCTTGCTTTTAAATTTTTCTTCTTTATGTTCCATTTTTCTTGTCTTTTGATTTTCTTCTTCTTGCTCCATGAAGATAAGTAAAAATTGATCTTCAGAAAATAACCCAAATGCAGTACTTTCGACTCACTTTAATTTATTTGCTTTCAAATTGTACCTAACATCATATATGAATTAAAGTGAGTATATTAAGCATTTCCAGGACATTAATCACTAAGTGTAGCATACCACACGAATCAAAATTTAAACACATATCAAGCAACCACATCCAAACATTGCCAGATCGTCATGACAATAGCTATCTAGAACATACTGTGAGTCAACCTAGATGTGTACTCTTAACTATATATGTGTTTCTGCTTGAATTAATTTGTAATATTGATGATTTTGGACAATTGAATGTCTGAGGAGTTATTATTTGGGAATGTATAGGAAATGCTAATTAATTATATGTGAATAAGGACATATGTGTACTCAACTACGTGTTGAATGTCGGACCTGAGTCTGATGAATGTGATAAGTGATTGGGTATATCAATTGAAACGATAGTGCGAGCTTTTGGCTATGAATGATATAAGGCAATCTAGTTCTATGATATTTGTGTATGTATGATGCCATGATTAATTTAGTGATCTGACTGCTCTAATATGCCACCATTATGGGGTACTACTCGGATATTCTCCAGAATGTCGGGTATGTATCCTATGAGAGAGGGATGTTAAACTCATTGCGTGGAGTTCACACCTTCCGCTAACTAGATCGCAAGTAAATAAGCAGAAAAAGGCTTTGTGGTCCTAATAAAGTCTGGAGTTATTTCGTATGATAGGACCTTCTTACAATTAAATCTGGGCACCCGAAAACTGTTATTTCAGAGGTTTTAGTAATAATGCATTTCCTGTATTAACTTTTAAGAAAATTTGTTTTTTCTCAAAGAATGGGTTGCTATTGGAACTTATGACGTTGAACCTGTAATGTAAACCAACTTTTACAAAACTAGTAGCATTGTAGCCAAAATCTAGAGAAACTAATTTATCTTCCATTTTTTATTTACAATGGAGAATTTGATCTGGTGACTAATATTAACTTGTCTTTTATTCCATAAACATAAACAGATGGGTAAATCATAGGCATCCTCCTGATGCAACTATTGCAGATGTTGCTACCATTAGACCAGATGAAACTATAGAAGATTCCTCTCTGAAACCTTTAAAAGGATTCACCCTACTTGGCCTCGATGGAGATTCCTTAACATCTTTGTTTTTTCTAACTAAAGTATCATAACTGCAAGTATCAGTTACTTTTTTTTAATTGAAAATATTTAATTTAATATAGCTCACTATTACAAAATGTACAAAAGATAACATAGACAAGTTAAGAATCTTGTCTATCCCTAGATTGAACAGAAGGTACACAGACTGAAAAGGAATTCTAACGAGTCATAATGTTCTAGAATACACAGTCTAGCATTTAAAGATACCATCTCATTCTCATACTCACTGTTAACATATGATCCATGTTCTTTGCTGCTACTATGGTATGAATTCCATTCAGAATCTTGGCCGCTAACTGATGCTTATCTTCTTCGACTTACTTGTATAGTCGATGATTCCTTTCTTTCCAAATCATATAGATGGAAGTGATGAAGGCAACCTTAAGAAGGATAACATTCTCTTTCCCAGTTTTTGTACTATTGATGAACTAACTCAAAGTTCCATCCTAATTGTAGATATGATTCACAGCACCCACCATGTACTAGATTCTACTCCAAATGGACTTGGAATAAGCACAACAGAGAAAAAAAAAAGTGATTTTTGTCTTCATCAGCATTCTTACAAAGAACATATCCCTTATCAGATGCATTAAACCATCGACATTTAGTTTGAAGTCAATTTTTAATAGGCAACCGAACAATGACAGATGCTTTGGGGTTTATAGTGTTTTTCCAGATGATTTCAAATCAAGGAACTTGTTGCATATCTGCTCTGAAAATGCGATGACAAGTTGCATTAGTGAAGAAACCACTTAGGTTAGGTAGCCAACTAATGGTATCAGCTGTTGAAGTGTCTCCTAGGTAAGGTAGATGCTGCTATAGAAGTGAAAATTCCCTAAAATGACTTCTCCAACCTCCATCTACCATTAGATCAGAAACATGAACTTACATTAACAAATAGTGTTGCAGGTGTGAGTATATTGGGTGATCTATTAAGGGGCTAATTTCCAACCAATTATAGAAATAGACCCAATTATCTCTACCATCATTGATACGATGTTTTATGTGGGGATATAGAGGTTGTCTGATCTTCAACAACTCATTGAAAAACCAAGAATGATGGTGAGAGTTGTCTATCTGCCAAAAGTTGTGATTATGAAGGTGGACTTTATGGACCCATTGTGTCCACAATGTTTCTTTGTCTGAAATTAGTCGCCACAATTTTTTGCTGAGTAAATTTTTTTTCCTAGAACCAGTAGAAGGGATGCTAAGTCCTTCGACTTTCTTTAGGATAGTGACATCACTCCACACTTAACTTTGGCATTTTTCCCTATATCACATCTTCCATATTGGCATGGTACCGAACGGTCGAATACACTAGCGCAATTCCAGACTGGAGAGAGCTGAAAGGTATGTTATTTCGACACTTCTGATCACTCCATAAAGGCAGCATTTGCCAAAGGTTCCTATCCATCAAACAAGAGGGGACGGTTTTGGATTATAGGAAGCGATTTTGGCTACTAGTTGTGTCCTGTCGTGAGCTAACGTGGAAGGTGATGAAGTGCACTATTATTAAAGGGTTGTAACCCCAAATCAGGTATGAATTGAATTTGCTTAAGCCCAGAGGGCTGACTGAGATAATTGAGATTACCTTGGGAATAGAAGAGAAGAACCGGGAGATGAGAAGTTATAAGTAAAAGCAACAGATCAACACGAGCAGAATGGGAGAAGCAAAAGGAAGTTTCATGGGAAGAGAGGGTCAAAGAGAAGGAGAAAGAAGTGAGAAGAGTGGTCGGGAAATGGGGTTTAAGAGGCTCTCAGCCTTAAAATGGCAAGAAAAGAGGGATAGGGGGCTGTATTTTAAGTGTGATGAGAAATTTACCCCGGGGCACCGATGCAAGAATAAACAGCTACAGGTCCTTTTAGTGCTAGATGAGGAGAGGAAGAGAGTGCTGAATTGGAAGTGAGTTCGGTAGTGGGGTTAATTATGCCAAAAACTATGAAGATGAGGGGGAAAATAAGGGAATTGGAGGTGATTTGTTTAGTAGCTTCGAGTGCCTCACATAATTTCATTTCCATAAGGTTAGTTGAACGATTGGGATTGGAATTGGAGGAAACCAAGGGTTATGGAGTAGTCATGGGAAATGGGGTAACTATGGAGAGTAAGGAAGTTTGTAGGGAAATTCCATTAGAGGTACAACAGTACAACATAATTGAGAATTATTTGCCTATGACCCTCAACGGTTGTGATTTGATACTAGGGTTCAAATGGTTATAAGCTTTGGGAGAGGTGGTTATTAATTGGGCTGAACTTACTATGAAGTTCCGAGAGAATGGGAAATGGGTGATATTGAAGGGAGATCCTAGCCTTACCTGAGGATTGATTAGTTTAAAGACTTTGATGAAGCAGACCGAAGAGGAAAATGAATTGTTCATGTTACATGTCTGCGTTTTGGAGCAGAATGGGAATATAGAATCTGGTTTACTACCCGACAATGTACAGTTCTTATTGAGTGGTTATGAGGATGTTTTTAACATGCCAAGGGGACTGCCACCATCTAGAGAGATAGAAAATGTGATACATTTAAGGGAAGGGGTAGGACCTATAAGTGTCAGTCCATATAGGTATCCTCAATGCCAAAAAGTAGAAATAGAGAGACTAGTGGAATAGATGCTGACAGCAGGAGTTATTCAGCCTAGTTTCAGCCCTTACTCAAGTCCTGTGTTGCTAGTGTGAAAAAAGACAACAGCTGGAGGTTTTGTGTGGACTATAGGGCTTTAAATATGGCTACGATGTTAGATAAATTTCCCATCCCAGTGATAGATGAATTATTGGATGAACTATTTGGATCGATGGTGTTTTCAAAGATGTATCTAAAATATGGTTACAACCAGATCAGGGTGAACCCAAAAGATGTGGAGAAAACAACCTTTAGGACACACCATAGACAATATGAGTTTTTAGTGATGCCCTTTGGGCTCACCAATGCCCCTGCTACTTTCCAAGCCTTGATGAATAGGGTGTTTGGTAAGATTTTGAGAAAGTTTGTGTTACTATTTTTTGATGATATATTGGTCTATAGTAAGACCATGGAAAATCATGTGGATCATTTGAGAGTAGTGTTGGAGTTGTTGCGGGAGAATCAACTATATACCAATATGAAAAAATATGTCTTTGCTAAGTTAGAGTTAGAATATTTGGGGCATGTTATGTGACACCCTAATACCCCCTGGGAGGATACGGGGGTACCACGCAGACAACATAACATACAAGCATACAGACCGAAACAAAACCAAAACATAC
>JAOQMP010000008.1:24248867-24259904 GCA_027563575.1 Erythroxylum pedicellare
ATTGCTGAAACGTATGTTGTTAAAGAGTGCATGACATTCTGTTCAATGTATCTAAAAGGAATTGAAACCAACTTCAATGTGCCAGAGCGAATCAATGATGTGGTTGATGGTAGTGACATATCAGTGTTCTTCCAACAATGTAAGTCGATTGGTGCTGGCAAAACAATTTCTCTTCCTACATATTAGCTAGAGATTGAACATTGGTATGTTCTTATGAATTGTCATGATAAATTGTCGGTAATGGTTATGTCAATTTGTCGGTGAATCTACTGTAAAAATTTAAAAAAATTTCGACAATTTATCACAAATCATTGGTAAATATGGCTCAGTATACCGACGGACAATTTAAATTCTGACGATAAGTCTAAGGTGAATATGTGCATTTTTCTGACATTTTCTTGACCAGATGTAGGAAAATATAACTCAATTTACTAATGAAAACTAAAATTCTGTCGGTAAGTACCATAAATATTTTGTGACGATTTATCATAAACTGTCGGTAATGACTCTACCATAAAGGTATTAAATTTCTTTTTTAACATATAGCTAGTTTCTAAAAGATGCGTGTAAAAATTTGCATATGAAAAGTAAAGAGAAGCTAATCACGACATATTAAGAATTAATGAAATAATGGATTGACATAGTAAGGGCATGCAGAACTATAATATAAGTCAAACTCATCCTATATTAATTCAGTGATAAATTGAATTTTATACCATAAACAAGTTTCACATCGTGCAGGATATTTCAATTAAAAATGTAGGAATTTCAGATGGGAAGTTCAAACCGAAAACAAATACCCAAATTAAACCAAGTTCACAAAAACGTAGTAAAAAACAAAGTCACTTACCTCAACCAACACGCAAAAGGATCTTCCTGAAGTATGTGAAGGAACAAGATGATGACGGAGCTAGAATGAAAAATATAGAAACTGATACAAATGTCATTAAAATGTATGAAAATTTATTGTTGACATTGTCACATCATATAAGAAAATGAATGTCATTTGAATACCTACTAAAGCTTCTCTTCAATCTCCTTCAAAATATAAATACTGGCAACAAATGAGTTCCTACAACCAAGAACAAATTTGTTCATAGTTTAGAAAGAGGGATATATTAAAAAAATTGCTATAAAATATTGTAATCAATCAAGGTCATTAGCTATATTGAAATAATTCAACCATTAGGTGTTATCCTTAATAATTTGCATAATCATAAGTCTCCTCGACAATAAGATCATCAGTTAATATTAAGGAGATGTTGTTTTAATTTAAAAACGGTGATGCCACATTTTACGGGGACCCATTTGAAAATTCGGCAGAGTTTTTCCTATAAAATGGACATCTCCCTTTTGAAAGAAGGGTCAATCCTACAATAAAAATACACTTCTATATCGACCAGTAACCACAACTCAAATTAGGTCTCCAAACTACATGTCTATCCTCAATTTTGTCCACATTTACATCATAAAATCTATAATTATCCAATTCACAATTCAAGTATACCAATTTGTAATCCATACACTCTCAATTATAGTCAATACATCAAGATATTCTCAATTCTAATCAACAACAACTCAATTAAATCAATTTCATTCATTTATATAAGAGCATAACCCTTTTTAAAATTTTTCAGATACCTCGAGAATAAGATTATTTAGGCCTTAGTTGTTAGGGTTTATTCATTAAGAGGTTATTCAATTTTTTTTAGCTATGAAAGAAAGATGCTTGAAGACTAAATTTTAAGGGCAAATAATTAATTCTGTTGGAAGCAGTATAGTTAAAGGCATGCATCTTATAGCATGAACAGTTGTTGAAGTTCAAAATCCTAACTCGTAGAGTTGGTTCATTTCTTTCCTATAAGTTAACTTGAAGTTAATTGGAACATGGAGATGAAGTGACAATAATTTTTGACAAGTAAAAGGTACAACAATTTATACTTTTGATTTATACTTATGTTATTTTTTTATATATACGTTATTATATTCCATTATTTGATAGATGTTTAACTTATGAATATAAAGATTAATAAGATTTGTTAAGAAGTCGCTTCTAAATGCATATCACATAATATATCCCGAATATATGTACCATAATTAACGTGGACAATAAAGCGGTAAAGATGAGGAGACAATTATGGGTAAGTTCGTGGTCTACATATGTCAACGACTTCAATGGGAAAATGAACAAATTAGACAAAATTATATATGGAGTGTTTTTGTATTACTTAAATATCCATAAGAAAACATTTTATTGAAACCTTGTCTTGGTAAAATAAATTAAAAGTTTAATCATTACATAACCATTTATATGCAGAACATAAGGTAATAGTCCTTTCATAATCAAGATAAAGCTTGTTTTGAAATTAAAAAATTAATCTTAAAAGAAATTTCAGAAGTTTTTTAAATTATTTTCAATCAAATTATTAAAAGGGTATGTTTTATCTATGAAAAGACTTAAGAGTTGAAGTTTCCAAGTCAAGTAGAGTAAGAGAGTAAGAAAGAATGAAGTTATTCTTTATGTAACAATAATTGTAATTTTTATTACACCTAATCTTGGTCATTTACATAAATAAGGACTTAATCTGTTGATAATATTTTACATGTAGGGCATTATATATAAAATCCTTTATATATAAATTCTTTTAATTATCAAGAGGAAATTTTTTTAGAATTTTAAAGAAAACCTAGTAATCTCCAAACAAACTTGGGGGAACAATTGAAATGACTTCAAATCAACTTTTTTTTTTTAATATCAAAGGAGTGTATTTTATCAAACATTTGGTATGCATTAACCAATTCATCCCTAATTTAAGACAAATTCTCAACCTTTTTCCATCATTCTCTGACAAATACACAACCCATCATTAACAATCAGTAATTAACAACAAAAACCAAAAACAAATTCCATATCAACCAAAAAATTCAACCACGTACCTCTCATCGCACAGAGAAGAGGAGAGGACGAAGAAAAGGAGAATATCTTGAGTTTAAAATGTCAGAGAAGACGACGTCGGAGACGCACGAGCTCCACGGTAATAACATAGCTCCACATGATGGCGATGGAAGACGGAGGCGACAGATGGAGGAGGAGGAAGACGAAGCAGCAGGCACAATGGGGGAGGGCTTCGGGTGTCGTTTAAAACAGAACCAGAATGAAGTCGTTTGGTTTTAAACCAAACGATGTTGTTTTAGTTAAGTTATAAACGTTTAAACCTTCTTAACCAAAATGACAACATTTGGTTTTAAACCAAATGACGTCGTTTTGGTTAAGTTATAAACGTTTAAACCTTTAACTGAAAAATTGGTTAAGTTATAAACATTTAAATCTTCAGTCAGTAAACAACGGCGTTTGGTTTTAAACCAAACGACGTTGTTTGTTTAAGTTATAAACATTTAAATCTTCAATACAAAACGACGAAGTTTGATTAAATCCTAAACGACTTTGTTTTGTTAAGCCCAGATGACGTCATTTTGTTGGTCAAGGTTTCAACGTTTTAAGTTCACCAAAACGTGGTTTTCTTATAGTTAAAAGCCAACGAATGACAACGCCTTTTACTAATGAAATTACCGACAATAATATCCATCGCTAAATCATTTCTTCCGAATTTAGCGACGAAAAATTCTACCGTCGCTAAAATAATATTTCTAAACGACATTACCAACGTCTATACTATTTTTGTCAGTAATTGCCTACGGTTTCTTTACTATAGGTAAATTTCCATCACTAATTTCAACTTCTCTTATAGTGCACGGGAGTAAAGATGTAAGCATAATTTTCACAAAAAACTTTATTGAACTCACAAATATTCTATCATGAATATAATTTTATTCTAATATATGATAAGGAAAGAGAAGAATTATCAAATTTATTAAAAAGTTTTTGAAGATAAGTATCACTTAGCGAACAAGATCCTGAACTGGATCTAAGCAATTCTTTTAGCCAGGGGAGTTGACAATTTAATCTCCTCGTTTATGAAAACATGATGGAACCTTTACGGATAGTATTTTAAAGCTCCCTTTACAATTCTAAGCTAGTCCACTATTTAGTGCTTAGATAGGCAAATCCTTTGTAACTTGATGATTGGTGTACCTTTGTAATTTTCTTTTGCTATAGCGTGACTATTAATAATAAAATTTCTTATTCATTTTTTAAAATAAAAATATAAGGCAGAGTTATGAATACCATCTTTATTCATAACTCAATTACGGGGAAATGATTATCAATAATCTCTTTTTTTCAATATGTTTTAATTTTTCTATCTTTCTTTTGCAATGGTGTTTTGAGAGAAATTAAAACTTATTATTAGGCAGAGACATAACTTTAATCTCTTGAGTAAACTAACAACTATCAGTCAATTTTAACACTCCCCATCATAATGGGACCAATCCTTTAACTGTCTTTTAACACTTGAGTCACTTAAAGGAGTTATTTATAACATTCTCCTACTTGACTCATGTGACTTTATGCAGTCTATTAAATTAATAATTTAAACAATCGTAATGTACAATAGTTATCATATATATACAATATGATTATAAATGGGAAATACATAATGAGATTTATCATTTAATTCTATTTTCAATATCATATATTGCAATTAAATATATAAAGAAGAAAACAAGAACTTTATAAACAATACATTTATTAATGCACAAAGAGTGTCGAATATATAATAAGAGTCCATACAATAGTACTATCAAATAGCCATCATAATGCCCATATTCTTTACAAAACCATAAAATATTTTGCGTTGTAACCCTTTGTTAAAGGGTTAGTTAAAATAAGATTGGAGCTAATATGTTTTATTGACACTCAACGTTTCTGAACCTCCTCCTTAACGGTAAAGTATTTTAGTTCTATGTGTTCAGTGCCTTTGAATACTTGTCATTCTCAGAGACTAAAATTGTTTCAGAATTATCACAGCAATTTTTCAATGGCTTGACTATAGTATTGATAATACTAAGCCCTTAAATAAAGTTTTTCAGCCATTTAGCCTGAATGATGACCTCAAAGTATGCCACAAACTCAGCCATTAGAGATGCAACACTTATAAACTGCTTTGCACTCTTCCATAAGAATGCTCCTCTAGTTAACAAATAAATGCATTCAAAAGTAGATTTTCTTGTATCTACATAGCCAACAAAGTCTAAATTTGAGTATCTAACTACCTCAAGGTGATCATATCTCTTAAAAGTCAGCATGAGTTCTTTAGTTCCTTGGAAATATCTCAAAACTTTCTTTATAGCTTTCCAGTGATCTATACTAGGATTACTCTAGTATCTCCCTAACATCCCACTACAAAACTTATGTTTGCTCTCATACATGTCTAAGTATACATTAGGCTCCAAATTATAGATGCATATGGAATTAATTCGATTTAATTTCATTCTAAGTCACTTTTTAGAAATTGCATAAGGCTAAAATTGTCCCTTTTGTAAATTAAGACTGGTTATGTTAAACATTTGTCAAGCCTAAATCTCCCTAACAATTTATTAATATATGCTTTCTAAAATAAACTCACAAATATTGCCTCACCCATATCTTTGATTTTAAAATGACTAAAGAGAAATTTCTTATTTTCACTTAACAGATTAAGATCATTAGCTACAAGTAAGATATCATCAACATTCAGAAGCAGAAAAATAAACTTACTCCTACTAACCCTCACTTATATATACTGATCAACGATGTTTTCCTTTAATCTAAAGGAAATAATGATATCATTAAACTTAAGGTACCTTTATTAGGAAGCTTGTTTAAATTTGTATATTTACTTCTTTCGTTTACACACCATATGTTCCTTTTCAGTCTTTATAAACCCTATTGGTTAGTCTATGTAAACTTCTTCCTCTAAATCCATATTTAAAAAGGTAGTTTTCACATCTATTTGGTGTAACTTTAGATTATAATGAACCACTAAAGCTATAATAATTCTAAGTGAATCCTTCTTAGAGATTGGTGAGAAAGTCTTCTTACAATCAATGTCATCATTTTGAGTATATCTTTTAGCAACTAGCCTAGCCTTATAATGTTCTAGGATACTAAGAGAATTACATTTGGTCTTAAAGACCACCTTACAACTAATTCTCTTACAGCCCTCTGGCAAATCCAAAAGGTCCTAGACTTTAACTCAACTTTCATGACATTTAACCACTTAAAGACCTCCTTACAACTGATTCTCTTATAGCCTTCTACTAATTCTATGAGGTCCTAGACTTGAACTCATCTTTCATGGAATTGAACCACTTAAAGATCCCCTTACAACTCATCTTTCATAGTGTTTAACCACTTATCAAAATTTTCACTAGTTATGGCTTATAAAAAGGTCACAGGGTCATTCTTAATTCCTTAGTCATTTTCTTAACTCATGTAGATATACCACATAGTTATAAAAAATAGTTAGTCTTTTTTGTCTTTGAGACCTTCTCAATGCTATTTTTGTAGTTCTTCTACTATAGGTTCATTCACTTCATATTCAATTTTATTATGAATAGTGGGCTCATTAATTTGTTGTTCTTTATGATTATTAGGCAAGTCAATAATTTATGGAATGACAACTTGAGTAGATGTGCAAGCCACAAGCACTTACACAGCCTTAGTGACTTGTTATCCCATTTCTTGAAAATCCACTTTATGTGGTGTTTCACTCCCACTAGTTTCATTATGATGAATGAACCTGACATTTCTAGTTTCCATAATTCTTGTAGTATAGCTAGGAAAATAAATATATACCCTTTAGACTTCTCTAGACAATAAATGAAATAGATATTAATTATTCTTCGATCTAGTTTTTTTTATATGGATTATAATACCAAATTTCTACCTGGCAACTCTAATCATGCATGTGTCTTAAACTAGGTTTCCTACCAGTCTACTTTTTAAAAGGTGTATTTGGAACTGCTTTAATAGGAACCCTATTCACCAAATACATGACATTTTTAGTGCATATGTCTACAAAGATATGGGTAAAGATGAATTACACATCATACCTATAGGCATACCTAACAAAGTTTTATTCTGCCTTTCTGACACAACATTTTGTTATGGTGTGCCTAGCATTGTGTATTATGCACACATGCTATGTCTTTCAAGGAATTTAGCAAAAGGACTAGGATTTTGACCACTTTCATCATACTTAGCATAATATTTATCGCCTCTATCAAACTTGAGTACTTTCACCTTTTTTATCTAATTGCCTTTTAACCTCATTAATATAAACCTCTAAGGTGTTTACAATATGAGATTTATCATTTAGCAAATAGACATATCCACAACATGAATAAACATCTATAATTATTGAAAGCATACATGTCAAATGGTCACACATATTAGTATAAATTATTTCAAGAAGATGATTGCTTCTTATGGATCCTTTCTTTAATGTATATTTTGTTTGTTTGCCTTCAATAGAATCCACACATATGTTAAGATCAGTAAAATCCAATTCAGGAAGTATTTAATTTTTTTTACTAATCTTTGAAGTAATTCTTTAGAAATGTGTCCTAAACAAATATACCATAAGTAAACAAGTTTTTAACTAATCAAATTATGTTTGATATCAATATTGGGATTCAAAGCTAATAAATTTTCAGTACAGATAACATCAAGGTTTAATTTATATATACCATCACACAATACATCATTACTAATCATGTGCTTATGTCTTTACAAAAAGAAACTACCACTACCAAATTTAGATAAATATCCAGATCTATCAATTTTGGATCACGAAACTAAATTCTTAGACGTGCTAGGTACTGATAAGTGTAAATTGCATCATATTTTAAGATATAGTTTAATATATGTTTAGCTATAAATTCAATCAGTTAGTATGTGCTTAGGTTAGAATTATGTTAGTTTGTTAATTATTTGTGTTTAAAGTGTTTTATGGGTTAGTACAAGTATTTGAGCTTAAATATTATATTTTTGAGATATCTTGATGTGTTTTTAGTGTTTCAGGGTCAACATTGGAGAACGGAGAAGTTTCAGAGACATTCGGGTGAAACAACGGCCCACAATCGTGGCATAATAGGTCATTATTGTGACAGAAGCACCATAGTTGAATGCGCAGCCACTTCCAAACTTTGCCCCAGAAAAATCCTAGTTCAACCCTAAACACAAAAGAACATAAATAGAACAATAAGAATAGAAAGCTTTTGATCAGCCACCACAATGAAACCCTAAATGAGAGAACTTTGAGATATCAAGGATGAGAAGATGTAAGAGGGAAGAGGAAAATGATGCAAACTCGACGTGTTTTCCAGAATAAGAAGATTTCTGAAGTCGCAGCCTCCCATTGTCCATTCGAGTTTTATTTCTTATGTATTTTAGTTTTATTTGACTATAGAATTGGGATATATAGTTTGACGATATAATCGAATTGTTGATTAAATTTCTATACTCACTTTTGGAATATTATTTTTGATTTAATAAAATTTGATTGTTTTATGTATTTATTGAATTAATTATGGTTTAATTCTGCACTTGATATCTCGATAATAAACTAAGATGGTGAATCGAGAAAAAAGAATTAAATTAGGTTGACGAGAGTTAGGTAATTTAATGGACTCGGAATTAAATCAGGTTGGTAAATCTTGCATAAAGAGATCATATATAGGTTTCCAATTGTTTATTAGAGAACTTAAGAATTGATTAGGTTTTGGATATGTTGTTAATTGAGAGATTACAACTTCCCATAATCTAATTAAGCTTTATGCTTTAGGGTTTAATTATAACTTGAGAGAGAGTAATTAACCCCAGGATCGGCTAGAACCGTTAATTCGATAAATCGTAATCGGTTAGGTTCACATTAAGGACAGATAATTTTCCCTTTCTCTCTTTTGGTTAATTCACTAGGTTGAATTCTAGGGTGTGCTATTATTATTCAACAAATAAGTCAATTTTCATTAATTGTTATCCAGTTAATTTTGGTTGTTTGATTTATTTAGTTCTTGTGTTTAAATTCATTATTTGTTAAATTTCTGTTTAATAGTTTCTGACCTTAGATTTTAGGATTCCCTTTTAATAGGATTGACACCTTAGGTACTACACGAATGACCCATACGCTTGTGAAATATCGAGGTTAAATATTAAAACTTACACATATCAAAAAACTGCGATCAGGTAAATAAAAAGTTTCACTTAAGTTCAAATGATATCTAGTGTCTAGTATTAAGCGATAAATCCTGACAACTTCTAATGAAACTCTCATTTTGTTGCCCTTATAGACAAATCTTTCATTTGATATTGTGGTTTAGGTTACAAGGAGTCCATAAAATGTACTAAAAACATGAGTAGTACAACCAGAATCAATCTACTAAGTATTAAAAGGAACTTCTATAATGTTTGTTTCAAAACATACATAAGCACTATGCTTACCTTTCTTCTCAAACCATGCATTACATTTAGAACTTTCCTTTTGGAAATGCCTAACTTTCTTATAGAAATGGCATTTGTGTTCATCATATACCTTCTTGTGGATCTGAGAGGATTCCTCAAAAACTTTTAAGGGCCTTTCACTTTCTTCTCATGCTTCTTTCCACCTTTTCTACCAACTCTATGATTCTTGATATAATTAATAGAGTGAATTCCTTGATTCTTGAGTCTAGTCTCTTTATGAACCAACATACTGTGGAACTCATACATATTCCATTTGTCCTTCATGGTATTATAGTTCATTTGGAAAGGAATATACTCAAAAGGTAATGAATTTAAGGTGACCTGCATAAGAAAGCTTTCATCTACTTCCATTTTTAAGGTCATAAGTCTTGGTGCAATGTTTGTCATTTCAATGACATGTTTATATATAGTACCTGATCCATCAAATTTCACGGTGGTCAATGTACCTATAAGAATCCCAACAATAAACTTGTTAGCAGTCTAGGAGCACTCTTCCATAAGCTTAAGTAATTCTTTAGTACTTTTAGTTTTGGGAAGAGTGTACTTAATATTGCTAGCAATTGTCATCTTCATATACACCAAACTTAATCCGTTTGATCTTTCTCAATTATTAAAAATGAATTTTCTCCTTATTAGGGCTCAAAACATTAAGAGCATTTGGTTTCTCAACTTTAAGTGCCAAATCCAAGTCCAAAACTCCAAAATAGAATTGGATTTATTCACTCTATTAGAAAATGTTCAATCTATTAAACATCATAAAAAACAAGAAATTTAGATATATGGCAATAGCTACCATAGGAAATTTAAACTTAACAGTAATGTTTTAAGTTATACAATAACATACTACACAGATTTAATAAAACTTTATAACTTGCATAGTAATGTTCACCTTTAGGCAATCAATTAACACACAATACGATACAATACATAATAATTTTCATAAATTGTATACTAATGTTTACATTTTGGCAATCCATTAATATACTACAAAACACATAACAATGCTAATATATGCATAATTCAATAATGGCAAATATAGCCACTATAAAAATTTATTATCGTTGGATATCTAAACATAACTAATTATGTATATGAATTACCTACATTTATTCTCATTAACTATAAAAAAACAAACCACCTTTAGGCAATTTAAAAATTATTCTATAGTAATGAGTTTTAATTTACCCATAAATTACAATTAATTAGCATCAAATGATCAATAGCTAAAATTTAAAAAATAATATTTGGAATTAAAAATAAAAAATAATTGCTATTAAAGATAGAAATTTTCAATGCCTGGCAACTTTCTGCAGCACCTATGTTAAGAATTTTTTCCAGCGCTGGGATGCTGGGATTTCCTAATGCCTGGTGCTGGTTAAATGATCATAGCCTAACGTTTGGACTTTAATCCCAAATTTTCCATCCAAATATGATTTAACCTTCAAAATCATCAAATTCATAAAAAACAAAAATTAGCGTTTTTTAAAATTTTAGATTAGGTATTGGCCCCCAAATTTTTTTCTTGATGAATAAGTATGATTTACATTAATTATGAGGTCTTTATGAAAGTTTGTGGAGTTAATTATTATGTTGATGTTAGAAAGATTATATGATATAGGTTGATTGAATTAAAG
>JAOQMP010000008.1:24271834-24286295 GCA_027563575.1 Erythroxylum pedicellare
TCTTGATTAAATCTTTGAATCTTGTCTAAAACTTGTTGGGTTTATCAATTAACATATTCAAAACTCCTTTTATATTTCTATATGTAGCAATTATTGTTTATCAAAGTTTTCCTACATTTTATTTAATACTTTAATTGATATATAGATGACTAACCCAAACCAATTTAACCTACAAAAGGTCTATTGGTTATAGGACTTCGCAAGGTCTATGGCTAATTACTAGCTGTTGCATGTTCGGAATATTTTCGATATATGAAGTTATAGAAAGAAAAAATGAAAAAAATTTCGTTACCTTTAAAATCACATGTAGATTGACATAACCAAAATTTACAATTTAAAATACATTTCAAGCAGTAAAAATTCAATTAACTTCTCAAGACTTATATCAAGTGTAAGATCTCATGAAGTGATAACTTGTGTAACATAGTTCTTATATTTAAGTGATAGCCATATCAATTAAATATAGTTTTGTTGTTTTGATTTGTTTTTTTAATCTTATACTTATTTCTCTTTATCTTTTATTGTGTATAAAACTATTGTCCTTATTCACAATGAAATACAAGAATTATTAGCCTTAGTTTATGTACTCTTTTATGGTATTAAATGATTCAAAATTGCTAACTGTATTATTCGTGTATGACCATCTTTTGCAACAGTCTTTGGCCATGTCTTGTAACGGTTGTGTAGTTCCTCATTTTTCTATTTAAAGTTATTAGATCGTGTCCTAGTTATGCCATTATTTTCTGTTATTATTACATTTATGTGTTTCTTTGTAGAGCCTATTTAAAAGGTCCGTTGGTCTTTCAATTAACAGTTAGTTTAATACATCTGAAATATTTGTCCGCTACTTATAATTTTCTACACTTGTTTTACCATTCCTCTATTTTCTCAAGCTCTTCCTAACATTTTGGTATCAGAGATGCCAAGTTCATTCAAAACTAGGCATACAAACTATTGCAACTAATGGCAATGTAGTAAGTCTTTCTTATTAACCGATAGATCCTATTTTCAAAGGTCAAAGCTATGAATTCTCAAGCATCAAAATGAAGATGTCTTTTCGGATTCAAGATGTTATTTCACAGATGACAAACCCATGTTGAAAGAAAACAAGAAGGACGTAAAAGCATTATTTTCTATTCAACAATCTATTCACGATCAATTTTTTCAAAAGTTGTAGCAGCAACAATGACAATGGGAGCATGAATCCAGATCTAGATAACACTACCATTTAGTCGTCACAAACATATATAAATTGATATCATTGGAACCCGTTGACAAAAAGATAACAATGATGTACCTCACGTAGGTTTGACGATGACAGCGAGAAGTTTCGGTCTGACGATGGCGAGGAGAAGTAGTCGGACGACGGCAACAATGACACCCGATGGCACGACAAAGAGGCGTGGTCGGACGACAAGATGCATGGTGGGAGGGCGACGAAGGGAGAGGGGTTGCAGGTAAGGCAAAATGGAGGAGAGGAAATGGGGGTAGACGATGTTGCGGGGGATAACCATAAATCAAAATGCTGTCGTTTGGTGTTAACCCAAACGACGCCATTTTTGTTCTTCTCAAAATGCTGAAACGGAGGCAAATGATGACATTTAGGACTAAATTTTACCGACGGAATTTACTGACGGAAAATACCACCGGTAAAGCTTTCTTTACTAACGACAATCTTTTACTGTCGCTATATTCCGTCGAAAAATTTCCCCGCTTTGATTTCCCTTCATGTTTACAGACGGATTTTTTTTCCATCGCAAGTTGAAATATTTGCCGACAATTTTACTGACGGAACCTGATATTTCGTCGATAATTACTAACGGTTCCAATTTCGTCAGTAATTGTCTATCGCTAAAAACTAATTTTCTTGTATTAATAGCTTTCAAAAATAAACAAATTCATAATTATTCGTACTGACCCAATTCTCCAACATAGTCCATCAATAATAGTTATACTCAGTTTGTCTCTTGATAGGAATTCCAGTGTTGCAGATAATGAAGCTAATTCTAATAAAGTAGCTCCCGGAAAAGCTAGTGCTGATGCTGGTCGGGAAGTGAACTCAAGCCTGCAGCAACAAAAGTGGCAGTAACAACAGTTGCCTCAAGGAAAAGAAGTATCAACGAAGAAAGTGCTTCCATGAAAAGGTTTCTCTCCATGCTTTTTTCACATGAAAAGGTTTCTCATGTAGAATGAGAACTACTCACAAGTCACAATGGTAGACGCCACATGTAAACACTTGGTCTATGTAATTAATTCTGTATTATGCTTCAGGTGTCTGCTTTCTATTCTGATTGCTTCTTCAATATTTTCTTCAGAATTTCCAACTTAACATGTTTTCATGCCACTGAAATTAATCTGCTGCTAACTACCTCACTTGAATCTACAGTGCTTCTGGTTGATGAAAGTACCACGGGTCCAAGCACACCTTCATTTTCTTCAACTAAACAATAAACCTTCAGTGCCCAATTCTCCCCATGCTTTTTTCACATGCAAAGGTATAAAACCTTACGAAAGCTGAAATTTTAGAATCTTTGATGAACGATCAAAATTAACTCGTGATTGTATCTTTTCAGGCTGCTTCTGGACATAGTACCATTGGCACCTAGTTGGAGAACTTAGTTAAGCTTACCCAAACCATAGGGAAATGGCCCCTTTGCTAAGGCAAAAGATAAAGAATAGTGCTGTCCATTTGTAACTAAATGCAAATGCATATAATATTTCAGGTCAAAGCGGATTGGACGGTGACGTTGGGCAGTTTTTGTTGACGTTGGCAAGTACATTTGAAAACCTGTGTAGCTAAAAACCCGTACCCAGAGCGGAGAGAAGGGTCTCCGAACAAGAACTCCAACGATCAATCATACATAATTTACTCACAATTGATAGCTGCCTCTGGCTCTACCTAACCTCCTCCTTTTCTTAAGTTGTATTACCAACTAATACAGTAATTTGTCATGGAGAGAAAAAGTAGTGAAGAAGGAAAAAGATTATCAGTCTTTCATGTGATTGAAAGGTATTTTTATTTTTATGGGGACTCATTTTTGGTTTCTTTTAGGTGGACATGAAGGGGATTGAAAGGGTGAGGCCCACACTTTCACATGAGCTCTGACAACGTGAATCAATGGTATCTGGTTACCACTAACTCCCGTCACTTTCACTCTTTAAACTTGTTCAGATTTTATATAAATCTAGCCCTTTCTTTGATTAGAATTCACATTTGTTTAATGTACTTGTAACCCTTTATATTTTTGTCTGCCATTTGCCAAGTCTTTCTGTTTTTGCAAGTCTTGCATGTGCCGTAGCTTTATCCTTACCAATGTTTTGTACCATGTTGTTTGTTGGCAGATGAGGAGGAGATGGTGACTAGTTAAGCAACGTAATGATCATTTTTCACTACATTACAAGTTTCCTCAAGCTATTGGGTTGCATATCTTTCGTTAGGTGTTGCCAAAATGCTGAATTAGACAACATAAATACGACAGTGTCCGCTTATGGGAGGTGAGGTTAGGCAGTCATTTTCCTGTTAACTTGCATGGCGATTTGAATCTCTTTTTCATCTGCAACTTGCTTATCATTTATAGGCTGCAATCAAAGATTGGAAAAAGGTTACATGATTTTCATTCAACTTTTGTACGCTTTCTAATTTGTGTTAGGGAATATTTTGGTTGAAGGTTGTTGCTGCATTTAATTAATAGAGCATGTAAAGGCTCGAGTTCATTCCCTAGCCATCTTTTAGAAAGCAAGATTCTCTTGGATTGTAGATTTACGTGAATGGAAGAGCAGTAATAGTATAGTAAAAAAATTGTTCTCTTCCTATATTTTGATGTCATTTTTCTTCATTAGAACAAACTTATTTTATTAAATAAAAATTAAAGAAAATTTATTTTAATCCGTTATATAATATTTGTTAACAATTTATTAATAGAATTATTTTATTTTATTAAAATAAGTAATTTAAAAATGAACTTTTATTCATAAATTAATATTTTTAAAATATATGTTAATTTATTGAATCATATTTTATTTGAAATTTAATTATTAAATAAAATTTATTTAGTTTAATTACATAAGTAAATAAAATTATTAAGTAAAATTAATTATTCATAATTCTTTTTAATTAAATATTAAATTGCTCATAAATTTATTTAAAATTAATATATTAAATAATTAAATATACATTTAGTTAATAGTAAATCAGATTGTAAAAGTCGAAAAAACAAAAATTATTTTTTATAACATTCATAATTTTTAAAAATCTGAAGAAACTAAAATTAAAAATTAAAAACAAATTTTACTAAATTTGAAAAAAAGAAAGAAAGAAACAAGCAGCTAGCAGTTTCCAAGCCTGAGTTGATCGTCATCCAAGGAACAGAGGTAAAGTTAGAAGTCTTAGTTGATTGGACTCTCGCAATTAGCGTATAGCCAAATTCTCGACTAAAGTGAGGCTTAGTAATACACCTTTGATTGAGGAATCATGATTGAAAGTGAAAGGACACTTGGCGACATCACCAACGAAATGAGGTGTATGATCATGAAGAACACTTAAATTGGCTCTCTCTTTCAACAACAACAGGTATCATTTATTAACTAAGCCTATGATCATGACTCCTGTTGTTTGCTTCTTCTAACAAAACTTTTCTTATTTTGGCGATAGGACACCGTTTCAATCATTGTGGTATGTTCAAAGCCAACAGTTCCACGAGATTGCTTTATTCTTTGAATGGTTCATGTCACTTGTTCCATTATTCTGTTACAGGATCACCTATTTATTTAATAAATAAGACACAAACTAACACTTGTAATCACTTTCCTAGAACATCTTAAGATTTCAAGTTTGGTATCAAATTTAGTGCATTGTAATTGTTGTAAACTCAGTACTAATGAATCGGTTTGATTAATTTAATCTTTAAATTATCTAATTTTTTAGTTCGATTCTTAACTTTTTAGTTCAATTTATTGTAATAACTTTTTTATTAATTAAATGGTCAAATTTTATAAATTAAACTCTATCATACTAACTTTTGCTATAAAAAATCTATTAATTAATAAGTCAAAATTTATAAATTAAAATCAATAAATTAATTTTATTTAATAACTTTTTTAATTAAACCTTAAATTATTGGATAAATAAAGATAATAGTTTTTAATTATATTTTTAATTTTGATTTAATCTTAAACGGATGTTATAATAGTATAATATTAATTGAATCTTATTTTATCTAATTTTTAAAATATAAATACTCTTTTGACTGACCTACCCAATAACACAATCTAGAAAAGGGCTTGGTTAATAACCAGGAATGAAATTGGATAAACGGAAAAGTAAAAAAATGGTTCAATCGCGGATTCTGGCATTTTCTCCAAACAAAAACAGTAGGCATCAGAGGAGACACCTTCAATTAGAAAGTCAAAGTCGCCATCTCGTAACAATTCCTATTCAAGGGAACAAAAAATGAATAGGAGAGGATAGAAGAAGTGCAGGAGTTGGTAACACATTCAAAGCTTTTCTGACCCTTAGTGCCGAAGAAGTATGATTTAGTTTCTGAAACTCTGATACATTCAACAAACTCTCAAGCCAAGACCCCACCATCATTTCAGTTTCCTTGACATAAATTCTATTTAGATGTTCAACTTTCAAGGTGATCAATAACACATTTTTTCCAGTTTAAAAAACCTTTAAATTTTGTAATTTTTTTAATTTTCAACTTTTAAAAGAACATCTTTTTTTATAATTCATAACAATAAAATATAAATATTAATTAAATGTACAATTTAATCAATCTCTTAAGTTTAAATTAAACGAATTAAATTTTTATAATTTATTATAATCATCTTAAATTAGTCAAAATTATGCTTAAAAATTAAGCCGAACTGTCGTATTAATAACATTTGATTAGCTCATATTTAATGTTTATTTTATTATGTGTTTTATTCAATGTTTGTCTGATTCAACAATGAAAACTTTGAACTAGTTAAATTTTTTTGTTCATATTTTAATTTTTTAGTTTAACTTAGTTTAATAATTTTTGTTGTTAAAAACTGATTAATTTAAATTAATCAATCCATTTTTATAAACAAATCAATTGTATAAACTAAAACAAACTAATTAATTTTTATTTAATAGTTTTATTTTTAATAAAAATTTAAATTTTTTGATGAGTATGAAATTTTTTTAAATTCTTCAAATTTATTCAATTTTTAACTTTACGACGATATAATTTTAATTGAACCTTTTAAATTTTAAACATCTTGTTTTATCGGTTTAACTTTTGAAACCATTCGCTTAATCTCTTTTTAATTGAAATTCAATATAAAAATAAAAAATCAAAAGGAGATTTTTTTAATTTAAAAAATAAGAGAAAAATATCTTTTACCTTAATTTTACAAGGAATTCAATTGGATTTCACATTAAAAAAAACCCAATAATTCACGTTCCAAAGTACGGAGCATGCGTTTTTTTGTAGTTGGAGAAGAGTCAATTATTCAATACCCCACATTACCTTTCTGGAAAAGAAAGAAAGCTAATTGGTCAAAATCTTATTATTATACAGAGATGGATAGATTTAGTCTCAGTAAAATCCTGCACAGAGATTACATCACAAAGAGCACATCAACTAGTGAAGGAGCTTAGTCAGCTGAAACAGCAGAGAACGTGCAGTTTATTGCCTACTTGTGAGTATGGGCAATTGGATTATAATAAAAGCACAAGCCTACAACTACGCTCATTTTACAGCGCCTTTTCCATTTCTACAATACCACAGCCACGCCGAGTCTTTAGTTTATTGGACTGAATGCCCCAATTGAAGGCTCTTGTTTTCCTGATTTGAACTTATAATTTTATGTATTTTTTAAATAATTTTTTTGAATTTATTTATCTAAAAAGATACATAAATATTAATTTTTGTCAAAAACCATTAAAAAAATTGGATAAAATTGCTTAAAATGGTGCGTTTAGTTGTCCAAAATCTTATAGAATCTAGTGCTACATAACCAGCCTTTCAAATGATATGAACAAAATCAGTGAATCCCTCTAAACCAGTGGAATCTATAACAATAAGGGAAATTAATTTAGCAAATAGAGAAGTTTAGTTGGAATGTAATATTTGCCCTACTTAAACTGTGGCACAAGTTACATCTCGAGTTTATACTATTGCCTACATTTCTTCATTAACCATACCAACATACATTGCAACTCTCTTTGTTTAATGTCAGAGTTAGACTCAACGAATAAAAAATTAAATTAATTTTGACCCATTTAATTATAAAATTTTGAATCATTTAATTTATTTTTAAATTTTTTATTTGATTTATTTTAATAATTTAAATTTTTTATAAAATAAAAAAATTAATTAATTTTTATTAAATAATTTTTTAATCAAACTTTAAATTTTTACTATATAAACCTTAAACCTCTCTAACTTTCGGTTTAAAAACTCCACTGTAATTGAGAGGCTTATTAAGAATGGATAAAAGAGGTGATTTTGAGTTTTGAGGCACAGCCCGCTTGTTTCACTTTGAAACCCTACCCTCGAAATCTTCTTATGTCATTCTTAAATATGGTTTTTGGCTCAGACCAAGTAATAGAAAAACGAAACGAAACAAAACAAAACATCACAACCTCAAAAGCCAAACCAACCCCACATACACACTCCACACAAACATACACTCTCTCCTCCTACTTCTGTCCCTGTCCCTGTCCCTGTAAGTGTTTCTCTCACTAACCTTGTCTCTCTGTAAACCACAGCAACCACTCCTCCGGCATGGATCTTTCTGAGGCAACCAACTTGTTACTTTCAAAGATCAAAACTTTGGACCCTGAAAATGCTTCTAAAATCATGGGTTGGATTCTGATACAGGGACTCAGTGACGCTGATTTGGTACGCTTAGCGTTTGGTCCAGACACCCTTTTACAGGATGTGGTTATGAAGGCCAAAACTCAGGTAGGATTTTTAGCCAACACCTTTTCTTCATCTTGTTCTACACCTATCTCTCCATTAAATCCCATCTCCAGACCCAATAATACCAGTAACCCATTTTCACTTTCCTCCCCTAGACTCGCCGGAAGTGGTTCTGGGAGTAGTTCTTTTGCTGATTTTGGGAAAAACCATTCACTACATTCCAGAACAGTTCCTGCTATACTATCCGACTATAGTAGTAATAACCCCATTAGCACAAAGTCGAGTCCTTTTTTATCCTATGATAATATACGTTCTGGCTCTGTTTTAGTACCACCGTTTTCTAAGAATGTTGGCAATAATATCGGCGGATGTGGCAATTTAAACGGCGATATGTTGGATGAGTGTCATTTTGGTGATTATCTTTCGTTTCTTGACGAGTCCTCTTCAAGAAATGAAGAATTTGTGGACCAAAGGGGTCAGTGGGGTACTTATTCACTGGGAAATGGGGATGCCCATTTGCATAGGAGAAGATTTTCGGAGAGTGATGCGTTTTTGGGTGTTGAAGATGAGAGTTTTGGAAATGGCTATAGACCATGTATGTATTTTGCAAAGGGATATTGTAAGAACGGGGACAATTGCAAGTTCATACATGGTGGTTTTGGTGATAATGTTGAAGTGAATGGTGGCGGTGTTATTATCGGTTCACCGAGGGAAATGGACAGACTTTATCTGCATCAACATGAAGAGATGCTGAGAGTAAAGGCTGCACAGCAACAGCGCCGATTGGCTTACAACAAGTATTTGAATTTTCTGTTGCAGCACCAAAGTGACACCCAAAGGTAAAAACTTTGGTTTTCGGATTTGTTGTTTACTTTAATTTGGGGATCCTACAGTTTGAAGTTGTTGTCTTCCATATAGATCTTTCTCTTGAACTTGTTTGGGCATTTAGAGTTGGTAAATTTTCGTCTTGCCTTCACTTAGGTGCGATATGATGCAGTTTTTATTGCGTTTCCTAGGACAAGCCCATTATATCATCTTGGTTTGGATTAATGATTAAGTTTCTTGTTGTATCTGGAAAAAGTTGCCAGGGAACGCACTGGTGAACGGTCAGAAAATGCTGCTCAATCACTTTTATTGACGAAAACTTTATATTCAAAAATTGGAAATTTACTTCTGGTTTTATTTATTGTTTAGGTTTATGTGAGTGCTGTTTCAGTAGAATTGGCGATGCAGAAAAAAAATCTACATATTTCTGTTATTTCAATCATCGGCCTTTCTAAAATCAAATTATTCATATAGTGTTGCTTTCTCTTGATTGGTAATTATTGTCTGGGTGTTTACTCGATTGTAGACTGGGGACAGCAGCAGAAGTTATAATGGGAGATGAATTCCACAAGGTTGGTCGATTTCATCATGAAAGGAATGACCTTTTGGCAATGGGAATGATAGAGAAGGCAACTTCAGCTTCCAGACAAATTTACTTGACATTCCCGGCAGACAGTACTTTCAAAGATGAAGATGTATCAAATTATTTCAGGTATACGACCTCAATTTCTGATGATGATGCAATCTTGGTAACATCATCAACTTGGTTGGGCATGTAGTAATGAGAAACTAACTGTTCCTTACATCTGCAAAATGATGAAGGCATGTTCCTAATAAAGTGATGGAACTAAGTTAAAAATAATGACACTGACAAGATTTAGTCATGATAAATCCAAAATAGAAATAATCACAGCCAACTGCATTGAATTTCTGTTGGACCAGTGGCGTCCTAACACCTCTAATTTCTGATAGTGATATATGCTAGATGCCTTGTTGTTTTGGGAATTAATTTTAGAATACCTAGTTAGCATACGAAGTTGTATTTGACAGATTTTGATTTTTTAATTCCTTATCCATGAAAAATGCTTTTAAAATTCTGGCTTCTGTAATCAGGACTCGAATGGTGCATTTTGGAGCAGCAATATCCATGCTTTTTGTGCCCTTTTTTTCTTTCGAGAAGGTTACCAACGCGTGCAATCTCATTCTTGCTCTATTAGGAACAACTGTTAATATCTAATTTGATGTTTGCCAGGATAGGGGGTTCTTGTCTTTAGATTTTTTCAAAACTTCTCCTGATCTTTTATGCTTCCAGAATTATGCATCTGTACAGTGTCTGATCTCATCTCTGGTTGTTAAAAAATGGATAGTAATATTGGCCTGAAAATAGAAGTAAGAGCTTATTTGAAAAAGAACATTGCTCCATATCAGAAATCTACACATGTTATCTGCTTTACTGCCATCTGCTTGAAAATTGCATTTCCTAGTATTTTCCGGACTTCTTAATTTAGTAATTCTTTATATGGGTATAGCAAGTATTGGTTTTGTGGATGAAGGAAACTTTTCATGCTATTTTTTGTCAATATGGAAGGCCAAAAAGCAATCATACAAGCTCTCAAAGGTTTTGGTTATGTATCTAACTAAGTGTTCTTTTCCTGCTAGCTCTTTTGGACCTGTGCAAGATGTCAGAATTCCTTACCAACAGAAACGAATGTTTGGATTTGTTACATTTGTTCACCCAGAAACAGTGAAGATTATATTGGCGAGAGGGAACCCTCATTTTATCTGTGATTCACGCGTTCTTGTCAAGCCATATAAGGAGAAAGGAACAGGAAGAATTCCAAATGAGTACGACTTTCTTTCATATTCATTGTTCCTTTTATCTGTCTTACCATTTCCCCTGGGAATGCTTCTAATGCTAATTGAGCAAACAGCAGGAGGCAACAGCATGTCCAGCAACAACTTCTGGAAAGGACAAATTTTCCACTCTGTTCTAGCCCATCTGGGCTTGATTCTAGAGAGCTGTATGATCTTCACCTTGGTGAGTGAAAAATAAACATTCTGCAATTGTTTATTGAGAATCTTTACGTTTTTTCGTTACTTTTTTTTATTACTATATCTTAGTTTGTTATATTTATCTTTTGTCTGCAGGTACTAGAATGCTTTATAATAATCAGGAGATGATCTTGAGAAAAAAGTTGGAGGAACAGGCTGAATTGCAGCAAGCAATTGAACACCAAGGGAGAAGACTGATTAACCTAGAACTACCGGAGGTGAGGGGAGATTACATAAACCGTCACCAACGCAGTCTCTCTGTTGGTACTCCTGTTTCGTTGCCCACTAACAATGCCATCAATCAAGATACTGGTTTTAAATCTGATGGAACATACCAGGAAACGTTAGGAGGTAAGCGAATTGGTGATTTTGTTTATGTTAAACATGTTTTGTTGTATTCCAAGGGAGGAGTGTTGATCTTGTTAATTTGTTGAATATGCTGAATGCAGAGAATGTTGGTAGCGTTGCTGCTACTGCTGTATCATCTACATTTGCTGCTGATGAACAGATTCTTGAGCAAGATTTGAATGCAACTTGCTTTGAGAAAAATAGTGTTTTGACTATCAAAGATGAGGTCATCAGCTCCGATGGTTGTGATGTCCATAAATGGTATGGAATCCTCATCTTCACAAGGCATTTGTCTACCATAGCTCCTTTAGGCCCTCTGGTACTTCCCTTGTTTATCCCTGTTTGCTTCTCTTTTCCATGTTACTCATTTATGTCCAACTTTTTACAGTCATAAGGACGATGTAGACCAAGCTCTTCCTGATAGCCTTTTTGCTTCTCCCTCAAAGTTATCTAAGAACCACCAGCCAGCCCTACTCCCAGATTTAGCAGAAATCAAAGAAGCCCCTAAGGTCTCTGCATCATCGTCCATGGATCCAGTTACTTCTACTAGCAAGGGGACTTCTCAGTAGTTGTGCTTTTACAATTTACAGGGTACTGCCCCGTTAGCTGCCAGAGTCAAACTGCAATTTTCATTTGTCTAGTTCTAGTTGGAAAGTCATAGTCCTGACTGGGAGATGCCTTACGCTTATGGCTTTGATTTCAGGTACTTAGGTAATAAAAGATTAGTGTGGCCAGGAGATACTTAACTTTGCTAGGGTAAGATATTATTGATTCTTGGAAAGACCTATACTTCTCTAAGTTGAACAATTCATCAATGATGACACGGTTTATTTTTGTCCTTGCAGAAAATTAGAGCACATTCAAGAAAGAAAGGTCCTGTAGAGATGTATAGCCAAAGTATACCTGCACTGAGTGGTAGATATGTAGAGACTATCTCAGCAAGATTGCCATCTTTGTCATCATCAAAATACAATACTACTAACATACATAATGGACAGGTGGACTAATTTTAGTACGGTTTTCATCTTCTTTGTTACTTGTCGCCCATTTGTAGGTTTATGTGCTGGGCCACAGACTAACATGATCCTTGTTACAACGCAAATTACACATCTTTATGATATATTACCACCTATTTCCTTGAGTTATTACACACTAAATAGAACTCACGTGTAAGCACTGAGGTCATAGCTCAATGTACAGCCTACAAGGAGAGACCGCCCGGTTCTTAGTTAATAAAAAGAGGCAGTTTTGGTTGCTATGATGATTGGCAAATGGAAAGCACATGGTAGATGGAAGTGGATTAGCAGAACTGAGCGTGCCACATTTCTTCCCAATCCATCTCTTTTTGCTTTTTTCCTGCTTATAGTTATAGTTTTAACCACATTGGAACCAGTTCGTCAGATTCAGATGGGGCAAAGGTAGCAGAAAGGTAAAGCAGTGGCAGAATGTTAGATGAGAAAAGGGTTGGTTGGTTTAAATTGGTTGTTCCCTTTTGTGATCAATCAGGGGAGGGGAGTGATACTTTTCCAGTTGGGGGACTTGTTTTGTCTTATTTTATTTCATTTTTCGAGGTCCACATGTGTCTTGTCACATGGGTTGCTGACATTTTTATAAAAGATGGTGCCAGGGGGTACCACACTCAATCACTCCCTTCCTCTTCAACTTATTGAAATGTTTGTTTTTCCAGTCTGTTGTTTGTTTATTCTGCTCTGTCCCTGTGCACTGGTCCCGGTGTTCCCGCATTTAGTTTAGTTCTCTGCCTCTCCACTCTCCAGGCCCTTGGAATTTTGCCTGTTCACTTAAATCCAATAACATGGAAACAACAATCTGCTAACTACATGTACCAAAACAATGACGTAGCTCTTGGTTTTCTGTATTGCTTTACACTTCATTAAAGTTACAGAAGACGATGATAGGCAACAGGGTAAAAAGAAAAAGGTACGAAGGTGGACATTAACGTTTTTCTGTTATCTCAAGTTCGTCTAATAAAAAAAAATCATGTCAAGAGTTATCAGATTAGTTATTACTTTTGACTTTGAAAAAAGAAGCAATTAAGTTTCCATGATTGGCCAATTGCCTGGACTAGTACCTTTAATAAGATCACGTTTGGAGAGGGCACATGGACCACCATAAGTGACTTGTCTACGTCAAATTTTATTATTATGTCAAAGGTATTAAGATATCAGCATTGACTCCACTGTGCTGTGGTAATGATGTTAACATGTCTTTGGGTTGTGCAGTACAAAATTGTAATCTTTGTTTCGTATATGTGCTTGCTTAGCGTTACCAACCAAAATTTGAGTTTCTTTTGATTAATTCCCTCATGTGATGTGACTTTTAGATAGGCTTTGTTAGCCTTATTATTGCCATATCCATGTCTACTTATTTACAGTGTTCTTTTCATACATGAAAGTAAAAAAGAAAGTTTGTCTCTTCTCTGTTGGTGATAGTACAGTTGTTTTAACAACGGTGAGTGTATGAATATGAACTCATAATGTGAAAACCCAAGTGGAGTTTTAAGAGGAAATTATAGTATCAGAACAAAGGTCCATCATTGCATTTTTATAGTGTAGCCCAACAATATCCAATCCCATACCCAATATAGGTTTTAGACAAAACCATGTTCTCTATATAATGTGAAACGCTAAGCCCATTGCTTTTACCTTCTTTAGGTCCAAGATGATGTAACCCTTTCTTTCCCATTTTCCACCAAAACTAGCAATGGCAAATAGCAACAGCATGCGTTGAATTCACCAAAACAAGCATTTATTTCTTCTAGTCAGGCACAAAAGGATCACATCAGTACCATTTTCCATTAAAGCAAATCCAATTTGGTCCTATCACTACGACTATCCTCAATATGCAATAAAGAGAGTCTCCAAAGCTGCATATTTAAAGACGGAATGAGAAAAAAATTTAAAAATAGAACAGAAAAAAATTGAAGGCAGTAAGCTGTTTGGTTGTGATGGACAAAACCGATAAAATTGTCTTCGTCTCAACGACATAAATATATTTGGTTGCAATTGACAGAACATAAAAACAGTATCAATGACTAAAATACCCCTGCAGTATAATATAATTGGAAATATATAATTCATTGATTATTTTAAAACGAATGATTTGTATTGGTAAAAAAGTTAACAAACAATAATAATAACAATAACAATAAGAAATTAATTTCTTATAATAATAATGATGATGATGATGATGATGATGATGATAGAAGAAGAAGAAGAGGAAGAAAATTAATAATAATAAGGAATTTAATAATTACAATAATAATAAAAAATAATTATGAATAATAATGATAATAATAATAATAATAAGAAAATTAATTTTGT
>JAOQMP010000008.1:24286395-24296686 GCA_027563575.1 Erythroxylum pedicellare
ATTTCGTATAATCAAATTGATAATAAAATAAAAATAATAATAAAAGGTACGAAATTTATAATAATAATAATAATAATAAGATAATTAATTTCGTATAATAAAATTAATAAAAAGAATAATATTAATAATAAAAAGAATAATAATAAGTATCATCATCATAAAATAATAATAATAATAATAATAATAATAATAATAAGTTCAAAATTTATAATAATAAAAATAATAGATAATAATAATAACAATAATTAATAATAATAATAATAATAATAATAATAATAATGACGATGATGATGATGATGAGTTTAATAATATAATTAAGAATAAAAAATTACTTATGTGAGAATACCCCGATATTTTCTTATGTGTTTTGTTTTTGTTATTAGGACGACAAATTCTGCACCACAGTTTTGGAAAGAGGAAAAAATTTCTATTTTTATGCTCTGAAGTCGGAACAAAAATAAGTGAGTACAATAAACAAACATTATAGAATACAAAATTTTTATGTCTCTTTTATCTGTCCTCCCTCATACAGATAGCAACCCAACGCTAATTAAGTGACATGAAAAGAAAAAGAATCTTTCCAAGCACAGTCATGAATATGATACATACATGCTATCATTCTAGTCGCGCAAGAGACGTGTGACTGTACAAGAAATCTGCTGGCCTGGGATTTTCTTTCCACCAAAGGAAAATGCTTTCTTGCCATGTTGGTTTTGCTTTATCATGTTCATGTGTCATACTCTTCTGCACGATTATTGACTGTATAAAGCTCATTCCATTCAGGTGAGTGATCAAGTGAAGGGGCCAACCCAACAGCACACACAAATAAATAAGAGTCCTTGAAGTTCTTTTTCTTCGTAACTTACTTAGTCAAGGTTAGTATTGGTAAGCATTACACTAGCGATTTGTTATATTTTTTGCCGAGTATTTGAAACCAACTTCAACTTCAACCATTACTCCATTGCTTATGTCGTCTAATTGTATAGAAGATGCAAAGACCAAATCTTTCCATGAGATTCCTGTTTCATTTCCTTCTCCAGGATTTTGATTCCATTAATGGGTCTCTGGAAAAGAGAGCAGAACATTACATTGATAAGTGCTTTTCTCGATATGAAGAATTATTCACTGCATAACATTACCAGGCAAAGCTTTAACGCAGCAAACTTGAAACTGAAAAGCATGGAACGTGACATTGGCAGCTCTGAAGGTATTACAAAATCAAAATATTTATAATTTCTCTTTTCTCTGAATTTGTGACATCAATCAAGTTTTTGTACGTCACTGAATTGCAGGGAACAGGGTTTCAGAGTTGGAAGCACTACAGAATGAATATGAAGAGAAATGTAAAAGGATTGAGGAGCTCACGAGGCAAATCGAGTCTTTGAAGGCTACTTTAGAAGAGAATAAGAAGTTGGCTCCGAAGACGAAAACGGAAGAGTTTGAGCGCTTGACTCAGACTTATAAGAGGATGAGCGAGGAGTACAACAAACTGCTGGCTGGGAAGCGTCAAGACAAAACACATGAAAAACCTGAGGCAGAAGAAAGTCCAACCTTACATCCGTCATATAATATGTGTGGTTTTCCAGTGTTGGTAGCCTCATGACACTCTTCATCTAATCGTATAAGCTTCCAAAATTGCAGTTTTCGTATGATTTTGCTAAGAGAAATGCAAGTAGTTTTACGAGAATCAGCAAAAACCAGTCAAAAGGAAAGCATATAAGTGCAGCTTTATATGGTTATATCTTTATATGGTTATATGACATGATCTCCACTTACCTAACACAGGGACTGAAGTCTCCTTAATAAAAAAGCTTGAAGAACTAAGCTTGTTTGATCAGAAAGGAGAAATGGAAATGGGCATCTTGTTCTCATCACTTGAGGAATAGGTGTATAAATATTACATAAGACGATGGAATGACATAATGATGACTTAATTACATGCAACCACGTCCTACATGTACAAGATGGATTAACAAGAGAGAATTGGCTCACGGTTGTTTAACTACAACTATTGCTCTTTTGTATCTATAAATATACATTATAACTTTAAATAATACAAGAAATTATATTGAATTATATAATTACTTTAATTCGAATTCAATCTAAAATTTAGTTTAATCAAATTTAACCTATTAATTATAAGTTGAATTAAATTGAAATTTAGTAGAATTTATTTTGAGAATTCTAAGATTGTAAAATATTTTCCAATTTTTTAAAAAAGGACTAGAAGCTAAACTAGTACGATAAAAGATTGAAGATTTAAAATGTTTAATCGAGATTATATTATAGAGTCATAAAACATACTAAATATTAAACAAAATTTAAAAATAGATGAAAGAGACTTTTAATTAAAAAATATTATTAAATAAAAATTTATTTATTTATTTTTTATAAGAATTAATAACTTATTAATTTATGAAAATTAATGAATTAATGATTAATTTTTAACCGATTAATTATAAGAAATGAAATATTAGGAAAAACTATTTTGAGAAGAACTTCCAATGAACAGAAAACCACAAAAACCAAAAATAGGAAAAAAGACCATTAGAGGATCAGTCAAAGAAGAGAAGAAACAGAACACATGACAATTGTGAAAAGGAGAAAAGTGTCACTCTCTTTCTCTATCTTATGTGTCTTTCGGTCTCTGTTCCTTGGCATCAAAGGAACCCTAGAATCATTTGTGATCATAATTACCAATTAAATTTATTTTTCTGAATAGCTAATTAAGATAGGGAGAGCACAAAACAAAACACCAATAGAATAATCCGTCAACATTTATTGCACTTTCCAAGTTTCAATCATTTTGTTCGTCTGATCAGATTTCCGTCACCCGTCTGATTTGATGACTCCCACTTTGACATGTCGCCGGCGTCGTTAGACACCGGATGTTCGATGCCAAGCCCTAACTGCGGCGGTCAGGTTCCCATTTCTTTCTCTTCCAAGTTTGTTTGGTCTTTTTCGAATTCGAACCAAAACTCGTCGACCGACATGAACCCATTCAATTTCGGCGGTTTAAATTCTGGGTTTTCGAGCTCTACTGGACATGAGGTTAATCCGGGCTTCAATTCGCCGTCTTTGTCGCGATCGTCGGGGCGTGGTCTTTCAAGGCCGAGATTAGGTAAGGTGAGGAAGCAATCGAGTTTCCAGCATTCGAAACTTCCAGCAGAGACTTCGCTAGAATCCGGTTTCAACCCGTTTCGACGGGGTTCCACCCGGGTTGAGCCAGGGTTTTCGATTTGTAGTGAGGCTATGTCTGGGATGGATGACAATGAGGCATTTACCTTTGGAGCGAATAAAAGTGATACGGGTAGGAATTCGAACACTAGCAAGTCGAATATTGAGAAGGGTGTTTTTGAGGGAATGAGAACTTTGAGACTTCACAGTGAAAATGAAACTGTAAGTAATAACATCAATGCCTCCAACAATGTTGTTTTTGAGTTCGAGAATGATCAGCGTAAAAGTTCAGTTATTAATGAGAGCATGGAGAAGTTGAGCATTGACGAGAGTGAGAAAGGTGTGGAAGGAAGGTCTAAGTTGAATGCACATGGTAATGCCAATTTTGGATTTGGAAATGGGGACAATGTGCATGGTTCCTCAGGTTTAACAAATGAGTTGAAGAAGAAACTGACTATTTCTGAGACTGGAAATTTCGGTGGTAGCAGTTTTATTTTCAATGCCAGTGTTGAGAAAAAATCTGGATTAAGAAACAGTGAAGAGGGTTGTGAGAGAATAGCTCAGAGCTTGCAAAATCGACTGGAAGATCGGATTAAGACTTTGAGCACTGATGACTCTGTGGAGGCCAATAATGTCTGTAATAATACAAATGCCAAGGATGGTTACACTTGGGGAAGGAGGGGAAGCAATAAGGGTTATATTAGTCGAGAAACAGAAACTCTACTATCAGATGAGATGGGATGCAAGATGAATATTGGAAGTTCAGCTGAAGAATTTTCTGGTCGAACTGACACAATATTCTCTTCCTCCAGAGTTTTTGAGAAGGATGTACAAACAAAGAGCAGGGATGATGAGAAGTTGGCTCAATTTGCTGATGCAATTCCATTTGAATTTACTGTTCAGGGAAGTGCTTACAATAAGGATGCAAGCTGTAGTCAAGCTCTAAGAGATCAATCGGAAGTTAATATGCAAACTGTCTTCTCATCGGTTGGCTTGACTGGTGGGAATGCCTTCAGGGTGCCACCTAGACCAGAGAAGACTGATCAATTTAGTTTTAAAAGTAGGCTAGATAATGTTCAGTCACCCTATGTAGAATTTAGAACACCAAATCCAAGAGGAAATTTATTTTCAGGCTTAAATCCAAAACCAGAATTTGGTGCTAAGTCTAAAGACCTGAAAATGAAGAAAAAACGGGGAAAATTGAAGCAACCTACCAAAGTTCATTTATGGTCGGGACAAGATTTTGTTTCAAGGGAAAGCTTTTCTCAGGAAATCTCAGAGCCTTCTTATTCACCAATGGATATTTCACCATATCGAGAGACTCTTTCTGAAAATCAATTTTCCAGGGAAACTTCTGTGGCATCAGAAGAATCAGTTAGTTTTGAGAATCCATATCCATCAACTAATTCACAGCCAACTGATTTGAATAACGCGGTTGATGAAGATCTTCTAGCTGCAACTGAACGAATGGATATAAATGAAGAAGAGAGCAAATGCAGAGAGGAAAAGTACGAGGGTCAAAAGTACTGCTTTGAGAAAGGAAGTGGTGCTGAGAATAATGCAGAAGAGTCTATTTCTGGGGCTGAAACTGAAAGCTTTAAGTCCGCAAATGAGGAACTGGATCTTCTCAATGATAGCGTACTCTTTTCATCAGAAAATGAATCTTGTTCAATCACGAATATTGAGCGGCAAGATAGTGACTTAAGGACTCAATTTGCTTCTGCTTCCAATTCAGATTATATGGGGGGTTCAGGATTTACCTTTGCGGCCTCTTATACCCAGCAAGCATCATCTAAACATCAACCCAAAAAGAAAGCTTGGGTTAAAGGTTTTCATGATTCCAGTAATGTTACTCAAAAAACAAAAGTTCCTTATGCATCAGCCTCTTTACAGTTTACTTCGCCATCTGCACCTTCATTGGCTTCTCCTGAAAGAGGGAAGAAAGTGGGACACTCTGTTCCTCCTTCAATGGTTGGTGATAATTCAGAGGTTCCTGTAAAAGACATCAGTCAGGAATCTGATATGACTTCTGATGCATCTCTTGCAGCCCAAGAAGCATGTGAGAAGTGGCGGCTAAGGTAACGCCTCTTATCAGTTGATTGTTCTGATTTTAATTTGAAATCCTCTCTTATTTATCTTCTTGCATGACACCTAGTCTACTTGGTCGCCGAATCATTTTATAAAGCATAGGTCTTACACTCTTTCAAGTTCTAAGTTCGTATTTTATTTTTTGTGCTCTTACTGCAGGGGAAACCAAGCATATAAAAATGGTGATTTATCTAAAGCGGAGGATTGTTACACACAGGGTTTAAATTGTGTTTCTAAAAGTGAGACATCTAGAAGCTGTCTCAGGGCATTGGTGTTGTGCTATAGCAACCGTGCAGCAACACGTATATCTCTTGGAAGAATGAGAGATGCACTGGAAGACTGTCAGCTTGCTGCTGCCATTGATCCCAATTTCCTTAGAGTCCAAGTTAGAGCTGCAAAGTATGTCTATTTGCTTTTTTCACCTGTTTGCTCTTTTGAGTTCTCTAATCGTTAAATTCAGTAGGTATAGGAGTCCACAATCTTAGACTTACTGTATTGTCTCTCATATTATGTTAGAATGTTTAGAAAAGGAGTATAGCTCATTCCTTGGTAAATACTTTTATGTTGATTCCGATGCATCTTGTGACCATATCCACAGAGTTAGTCAACTTGTTGTGTAAATCTAAAATCAGTGGCTTAGAAGCTTTTACAGTTCTTGTTTCTAACCGATTTAGTTATGTTGGCTTCTTAGTTTTGATAGTACCTAGGTTGCACTTTCCATTTTGGTTTATGACACTTGTATCTACTATTTAGTATTGATGATTAGTTTATTTATTGTACTTATTTCTCTTTCTTTGTTACCAAGTTGTTACCTTGCCCTGGGAGAAGTTGAAGTTGCATTAGAATATTTCAAGAAGTGTTTATGGTCAGGAAATGATGGCTGTGTTGATAGGAAGATTGCATTAGAAGCTTCAGAGGGGCTAGAAAAGGCAGAGGTGCTCTTCTTTCTCTTTTTGATAGCCTCTCCTAATTGACTCAATTTCAAATCGCATGCTGATTGTCTCTCTAGTGCGTCATGAATCAAAAAAGTACATGCTTTGTTGTTCAGGATTAATGACATTTTGTATCACACGATTACTGTTTAGATTTTGGGACTCATAACGTTCCCTTCTAACTGTCAGAAAGTTTCTGAACTGATGCTACATTCTACTGAACTTCTGCAAAGGAGGGCATATGATGATGCTGGAAGAGCATTGGAAGTACTTGATGAAGCTTTGGCTATATGTCCATACTCAGAGAAGCTTCTTGAAATGAAAGCTGAGTCCCTCTTCATGGTTTGTGTTTCTTCTGCTGATACTTGGAAATTCTTACTTCATGTTTGGGTTTTGTTCAGGTATTATGTAGAGCACGTAAAGGTTGCCAGGAAAGGATTAACTTTTGTCTTGTTGTAGCAGCTTAGGAAATATGAAGAATCAATTCAGCTATGTGAGCAGACTTTGGATGCTACCAAAAAGAATTATCCTTCCACAAACTCGAATAACCACTTGCCCATTGTGAACGGTTCTGCACTTACAAAGGATGCTTCCTTGAGATTTTGGCGATGCAACATGATTTTTAGGTGCTATTTCTATCTTGGAAAACTTGAGGAAGCCATTAGTTCACTGGAGAATCAAGAGGAACTGATTTCTTTTACAACGAGGTATTTCATACACCATGTGCATAGTGCAAAATCCTATATTATCATTTGTTGGAAAATGATACAAGTGCTACACCTTCTGCAGTCTGTCTACTGATAGCAAGGCATTGGAATCTTTGATACCCCTTGCTGCCACTGTACGTGAACTCTTACGCCATAAGGTAATTTTCTTCCAGAATACATGTACCCTTTTGGGAAAATTGATCTTAACCTTTGTTATAGATACAGCCATAAAACTGTAAACGTCTGCATTGGCTTCATATTTGGTTGGCATGTGTGCTGTGGGATGACTTTATAGTCCTGCTTTGTCAAGTTTTTTTCCATTGAAGTATCATGGATCCTTGCACTAAGTTTTCAGATAGATGCTACTTGAAATAGATGTGGGGCTTTTGGACTATGGATGGTGCTGGCCTCTGATACTAGATAACGAAAGAGTAGTCAACCTATTCAATAAAATTTGGGTCCATTTTGTAGATGCTATTTAAACCAAACCTTGTGGCTTAATGATAGAGGAGGCTTAAAGCCTCCCCCTTCACCTTGATTCAAATTTTGATAAGAGTCTTAGACTTTCTGATGTTTAAAAGAAGTATGCATCACTTAACTTTTAGAATTTGTGTGATGTATAGTTTTCCTTTTCCCCGGCATTCTTTTTCTCAATGCAGACTGCAGGAAATGAAGCATTTCAAGCAGGAAGGCATTCAGAAGCTATTGAACATTACACTGTTGCTCTGTCACGTAATGTGGAGTCAAGGCCATTTACTGCTATCTGCTTCTGCAATCGAGCTGCCGCATACAAAGCACTGGGCCAAATTACGGATGCTATTGCAGACTGCAGCCTAGCTATTGCTCTTGATGGAAATTATCTGAAGGTTTCTCCCTGAACTGAGAATATTGGTTTCTAGATAGCAAAATTTACTGAACCACTGGACTAGATTAGGCTAAGTGATTTGAAAATTATGATTGTATTCAGTGATGTTAATCTGCCAATGTATACAAATAGTATAATTAAAATTTTATATACTTGTATGCATAAACTGTTATGAAAACCAATCGAACAGGCTAGTCTCATGTGAAACAGTATCCCTAAGGAGTTAAAAGTGAATCACTTTCAAGGTTTTGCATTTGGAGTTACAGAATATATAACTTCTGCAAATCTTTTATTATTACATATTTAATTTTCAAATCAGATTCCTGATTAAAACATTAAGAGGTCTAGATGGAGTGCCTTAAAAGCTCCTCAATTAGAACAACTCATGCTAATACAATTGTCAAATTTTTAATAGCTTAGTGAGACAAATTCGTTCAAATACAGTTGTCAAATTTTTACCTGGATATCGGTTAGGAAGCATGTAATTTGCTTGGTTATTTGAGCTGGTTCTATCCATTTCCCTATATGCTAAGTATCTTGATAGCTTTCCCTTAATCAAAGATGGGAATATCTGGAGTTTTCTTTGATTAAAGTGTTTTTTTTGTATTTAAGTCACTTTTGTGTCATTTGTGTACTTGGGAAATTACAACTGTGATTTATTGGCAACAACAGTTATAGTAATTTGTATGGCATACATGCTTGTACAGGCAATTTCTAGACGGGCCACTTTGTATGAGATGATTAGGGATTATGGGCAAGCAGCTTCTGATCTTGGTAGATTGGTAACTGCTCTCACTAAGCAAGTAGAGGAGAAGGCAAATCAATCTGGATCATCTGAGAGATCAAAAAACTTGACAAATGACCTGAGGCAAGCTCGTTTACGCCTTTCTACTATAGAAGAAGAAGCCAGAAAGGAGATTCCTCTGGATATGTACCTCATCTTGTGAGTATCTTGTGATTCTAGCATTTGATGTTATGATCTTGCCTCTCTGTGAGACTCGTCTACAATTGAAGTTTCTAATACATTATTGTACAGAAACATCTGCAATCAAAGCTGATAATGTGTTTTCTTGTCTACATGCTTTTCCAAATGTATGTGGCACCTAATAAAATTTTGACATTTAGACATGTTAAATATTTTCTATTGTATGTTGAAAGCCCAAATTTTCCAGGTTGAAGCATGTATAACATGCCATACCTTTCCAAACTGTAGATTTTGCTTCTGAGGTTATTTGTTGAGGTCACTTAATAGTGATCATAGACAAAACTTGATGAAAGAAAAAAGGTTGGTCTGTTGAGATCATTTAATCTTTCATTTCAGGGGAGTTGAGCCTTCTGCTTCAGCATCAGAAATTAAGAAGGCATATCGTAAAGCTGCACTTAGACATCATCCTGACAAGGTTTGATTACTGTCTTCATTTTGAGCATCTTTTTGTTAAATATTCCAAAACCAGAAAAGGTGTTCTCCAAGCTACAATGTTTTTACAAGCTTGCTATGAAACCACTTATTTGACCAAAACTGATTGTTTGCATAGGCTGGTCAATCCCTGGCAAGAAGTGACAATGGAGATGATAGACTGTGGAAGGAGATTGGAGAAGAAGTTCACAAAGATGCTGATAGACTTTTCAAAATGATAGGAGAGGCATATGCAGTGCTTTCAGACCCTAATAAGGTTCAATATAAGCATAACATTATTATAATTCTCACCCTTTAAAAAAAAATTGCCCAGATCCTTATGTCATATGACCAATTCCTATACGCATCTGCTTATCTTAGCAGATTAAGAATTACTTGCAATAACATGGTAGCCTCTTATGTAGGACAAGATATTTTTCAATTGGGTTTCTTGATCTTTCAGTCATTAAAACTGGCTTGATTATAGATATTGATGCTTCTGAATTCTTAACTCCTTTTTGTCCGTCCTGTCTATGATAAGTTCATCCTTTTGTTTTCAAATTGGCATATTTTCCACTCATTGCATCAGGTCATGTCCGATCGCATTTGCATAAGATCTTCATTTATTGTCTTGAGTTATGCCTTTTTGCTTTAGATAAGCTGGTCCATAACTTAGAATCTGAAGTTTGGCCCTCTTGTTTCAACCCTTCTATATGGAGATTTAGTGCGTATGATATTGCCTATCATCTGTTTGCAGCGTTCCCAGTACGATCTTGAAGAGGAGATGAGGAATGCCCAAAAGAAGCGCAACGGAAGCGGCACATATAAGACGCATATGGATGCTCAGAGTTATCCATTCGAAAGAGGCAACAGTAGGAGACAATGGAGAGAGGTTTGGAGATCTTATGGTAGGTAACTCACACGTGGAATGAAGGGTTGAAGACGCTTGATCTACATGTTGACCATGGTAATGGCAATCCAGCATGCTGCAGCAAAACCCAGCATGATGTCATGCAGCGAGTGTTAAGATAATGAGTTTCTGCATTTCATGCGTAACATGCAAGGAATGTCAGTCGAAATCCTGCTGCTTTTTGATTGATTATACATGGAGATGGTACTACGAGGC
>JAOQMP010000008.1:24318684-24337764 GCA_027563575.1 Erythroxylum pedicellare
AGATATGTACTCATAATAACTGGTCGACATAACCTTGAGAACTTCTACATATATCACTATTATTTGTTTTATTTTCCATGCGTACATTCTTAATCAATTTAGAATTAGAGATGCATAGCCATCTTGAAATTCTAATCTCAAATTCCACTAATATATTTTTATGGTAGATCGTAACTCTTGTCATATTAATCAAACAACTACTCCGGTTCCAATTTCATCTTTTTAAGATCACAACAATTTCTGTTTTCATTACATTCTACTTGTACATTTAATCTCATCATTTCTACTTGTCTCCCTATTTTCCTCAAACAATCCAGGACAATACCTTCACATCTATATCACATTCTGGGATATACATCACCGTACAATATTGATGTCATACTCCATTCCACTAATATAAATGCGTTGAATCATTATCGGTCATATTTAACCATATACGATTTCTCATTTCTAATTCCCCCATAACTTTCAATTTTCTCAAATTCTGATAAGGCATCAGTCTTCTCACCAATTCTATTAGCTCGAACTCTTACTAAATGCCCATGCGTGTGACTTATATACAGGCGACTCAGACTGGGGATCAGTCACTGTGGCAGGCTAAAACTTGTCAAAAATGCATGTAACTTAATGCATATTTCCAAAAATGCCCATGTAAGATCCTAAACCTAGGGCTCTGATACCACAACATATTGGACCCCATTTTCGGAGCCTAACGTTTGGAGTCATCATACGTGAGCATATTACCCTGTAGGGTTATTTCAATGAACCCTCATTAGCCATCATCCCATAACAGTGGTATGCCCACACCAGTCGATCACCAAAATCATAATTTGACTTCTTCAACACAATTGTAGCTTTAAGTCCCTAGTCTATTTTGAAGTAGGAACCATCTCAATCGGAGCCCTATAGATGAAGATACACTTAAGAAGCCAAATTATGTTCATACCCCAGTCATGCTCTCTCAACCAACCCCTCACTATCTTTCCATCAATCTTTTTCAGATCAAAACCAAAAGCTACTAATTTTTATCGAGAGATAAAAAACTGTGTTAGGAATCCATTTCTTCAAGAATCACTTCATTTGGAGGTTAGATGATGAAGTTATGGCCAAAAGAATCAAACTTATTTATATCCTCAATCATATTGTACCTATCATGGGACAATTTAAATAACTTTCTCTAGAGACTCGGATTAAGGTCGTTCTTAGAAAATTTGAAAGAGTACTTCTAGATCTACAACTTTCATGAAGACCGCAAAACAAGATTTTTCCATCTAGAGGATCAAAATTGCTGATTTACTATTGTTGTCCCGTGTATGTCAGTTTAATGGACTTAATTTCCGTTTAACAGACATGGACTAGGCTGGGGGTGTTTTTACACCCGTGAAGGTCAGTTTAACGGACATAATGTCCATCTAACGAACATATGTGTCACAAAACTCCCTCCAAAGCCCCTCTAATGGTTCCTACATACATTCTAACATCATATTCACTCATATTCTTACTCAAATTCACTTCTTCTAATGTAATATCACTTCCTAACCATTCAATTACCAAAATGATTTCATAAATCTCTCAAATCTCAACTCAAATGATTCATCTCATATAGTTAATTCTCATCTTTCACTATAGCTATCATGTATATATCTTGTGTAACATTACTAAATTATAATGATCATATCTCTCAACTCCAATGTCTAAATTTTTTTTATTTTATAGCGTTAGAAAGCTAAAAAGATAAGCTACAACTTTTATGAAGACAACTTTGGCTAATTCTACCTAGATGAATATAGTTTTCCCCCTGAATTCATAACACAAATTTTATCCTTATAAAAACTTGAAATTTTGCACTGTACCAACTTGGAATGTCATGAGCACAACCATTCAAGTATACCTAATTTCATCTCAACATCATCTATACACAATTCATGTTTCATTAACATCATAAAACAAGAGTTTACAGGGCTTTAATGGCATTTCAAGCCACAATACATTAATGTTCCAAAATCCCCAAATTACACTAGATACCTGAATAATAAATGCTCAAAATGCAACTACAGCCTTGTTTTATATAAAATACTCCAAAATAAAACAAAACATGCAAATTTGAAGTAATGTCTTGACTTTCTTACACTCGGTCTCTTGCTCATCACTTAAATAGGAGAAGGAGAGTAGGGGTGAGCTTGAAAGCTCATAGGTGACAAGTTTATAACCGAGAATTAAGCAAAACCCTTGAAATATTTATTTCCATTTTAAAATTCACATTGAAATCGATGTAACACATATTTCCCAAATTCACAACTTATCAAGCAATTCATAAACATTATAAATCATGAATTTATCAAACTTGTCGCAAATCATAAACACATAAGCACATCAGAAATGGTTTGGGTGGTTCCGTAACAGAACGTACTACACAGTTTCCATAAGGGTCCTATGTAGCTGTGAACAAAACGTACTATCACAATTCCACAAAATAGTTTTGCGTAGCCGTGAACTTATAGGAGTCCGTGCAAGAGCTCCATGCCACTAACGGGCAAGCGAGAGAAGCCTTTTAGTCAAAATGCACTTGACAGACGTAACAGACCACTACAAACCCACATAACATGTTATTCATGATTTGAAAACCAATTGCCCAAATGGCACATTTCGAAAACTTGTCTTTCATGAGCATAAAATATTCCATATGCAATTCCTTCATCATTTCACACTTCATCAACCAAAATCCTATAACAATCATGTAGCCATTTCCCAAATCGTTGAAAAGCAACAAATGCAACAATTATGAAGCAATTTGAAATCATTCTCATATCATTCATAATTCATTCACAAAATTCACATACAAAAACAAGTGGTACATTTTCAAAGCATTTTAAAGAACAATAATTGCACATTTTCAAGGTGGTTGGAAATCATTTAATTCCATTAATTTGAAAGAAACTTTAATGGCTTATTAACTCAATTATAAAAATGTCACCCACCTTGATTTCCTTGCTTAAATCTTTGCTAAAAAATGCCTCTACTCTTGCTTCTGTTGCCTCTCTTGATTCCCTTTATTAAAGACAAAATTTCCATTCGATAGGGATTCAAATTGGAGAACCTATAAGACATATTCACTAAAATTGATCATAGAATTCTTAAACCCATACATTTCTTAAGCTTTATGAACCAAAACCTTTTCAAAAATCCAAAAGATTAAAATCAAACTTACCTTGAATCTTCACCAAATAGTGAGATTGTTGGCTCTATTGGAAGCTCTAATCCTCCTCTTCCTTTTTCCCTTCTTGAATAACTTCAAAATCACCCTTTCAGATTAAGAAAAATCAAAACCTAGCTTAGCTTTCTTTCTCTCCTTTCTTTTCTCTCCAACGAAACTCTCTCCATCTTATCTCTTCTAATTTTCATTTTTTTGTCTTCTATTCACGTTTTTTATTGTTCCTTAAAAGCAAGCCAACACTTATTATTCCAATTATGCCATTAATGAGTCTAAATTGTCCATTTTGCCCTTCCTTATAAGCTTATGGTCTTATACCCTTAAGTGTTCTTCCAAAAACGTCCTCATACATATATGCTCTTACTACTTTAATTCAACTAAACCATATAATAAAATCCCAGTAACATTAACATAAGAATTAGCTCCAAATAAAAATAATTAATTTAGTAAGACCTCAAAATTATCTTCCAAAAATCTAGACCTTTTCTAATCAGGTAATTGAAGGAATTTGATAACACTTTCTTGTAGAAAAATGTTCTTCATTGTCTTAATTTTCTAATGACACCAAAATCATTCAATTTGGTTCAGAAACCTGAAAGTTATATCTCAAACATTTTTGAACTATTCTTGTACTGAAACAATATTCTATGTTCAACTTCTATCCAAAAATTGAAATTCTTAGGGATTGAATTAGAACTAGATTTCACTAGATAATACCCTTATCTCTCTAGTTTAATGCAAATTAATAATCGCCTCATTTGGATAACTAGAGAAAAAGTTATGGTTAAAACACTGAAGCATACTCAACGAACATGTTTCAACTACATTTTCTATCTTTTAACTTCCAACATTTCACTTACAATAGTTCTAACTTCCAAGAAATGTTTGGGGTTCAATAGCTAGTGCACATCCAAGTGAAGCATCACATTCTACAGATACTATAGAATCAAGTGCTACACGTCTAACTAATGCACATCCAGATAAGGCATCACCTCCCCACCTACAATCCTTGTAAAGTCACATTGCTTATCTACTGCTAAACCATTTAGCACCCCCCGCTACACCATCCAACACCCCTACTCCCATACCAGAATTAGAATATATACTGATAGAGATATCAGAGGTAAACTTTGCAGATGAAGAGGCAAACTCCATCTTGGAGCTAAGGGATTTGATGGAAGAATTTACATTACAATTGTCAACAATTTGTTAGTGAAATTCTAAAAATTTTGTAATGCATGATAACATCATAGGTTTATACTGAAGTTATAGGTTTTAATTTGAAAATGATCTAAAATAACTTATATATTAGGTTGATTTCATCTAGAATGTGTTCTAGACATATCTCATCCAAGTTCAAGGAGAAGATAGAACTTAAGGGTTACATATAGAAGAATATCTCTCAGGGAACGAAGGATTTTTATCAGGAGTTTGAGGTATAAAAAATACATTTTTTAATCTTTTTTATTTGTATCTAATTTTATACATTTATTAGATAAATATTGTAGATTATAAGTACTTATAGTATGTTTTTCTTTTTTTTAGAAAGAATTTTTTTGGGATTCAAAATTCGTTGTTGTCATTTATAATGTATGGAAGAGGTGAGCTCGTGCACTTTATAAAGACTTTCTTGGTTCAATACACAAGAATGGTATATGACCTCCTTATATATTTGAAGAAATATAGAATCGTTGGGAGTAGTACTGGGCAACACCCGAGGCAATCTCCATTTCAAAGCACAATTCACGGCAAGAAAAAGGTCGTTTAGTAACGGAAATTACCAACAGAAAACGTTTATATTTCATCGATAATATAAAATAGTGACGAAAATTACCGACGGACAACGACGCTGTTAAAGCGGTTGTAGGTAAATTTACTGACGGAAGAATTCGTCCGTCAATAAATTTACCAACGGAATTTACCGACTATAAATGCTGTAAACCGTCAGTAAATTTACCTACAGATCTAAATTTTGTGTCGGTAGATATTAAGCATTTTACCGACGGAAAGTAAAATTCTGTCAGTAAATAAAATTAAAAAAATTAAAACATTCTTCCTTTTATCTTCAGCAAAACTAGCCACAAATTTCTCAACCTCTTTGAGCACAACCAACCATCTTTTCGACCTCTCAGAGCCTCTACAAGAGATCGCAGCCTCCTCTAGTCTCTTCACTGTTTGCTTAACGCTTCTATAGCTCTGATGCCCCTAAAACACATCACCGAAATGTAAACAAGAGTGAGAAACTCAATGAAAAATGAAAGATTTTATCATGCTATGAATATCACCAGGCTGAGGAAGAGGGCTGGTACAAGTAATAAGCTTAATTCAATTAGCAGTCATACTCACACAAATCTGCATAAGCAAAAAAGTAAGTACAAAAATGTTAAATGAAAGAATACAAAATTCTTGATGGTGAAATATATCTCACAGGTAGTACGCAATACCATTGCTTTACACAATTTGACTTCGTATTAAAAACACATAAAGATTACCAGCCGATTTTTTGTTCAACCAAAAGGACGACAACAACAAAGAGATTTCAAACAAAGATTTCAAAGTACAAAGGCTTGTAGAGAAAAGGAAAATTTTGAAGAAATGTAAACAAGGTGAAGAGAAGAAATGTTCTAGAGAGAGAAATGTACAAGAAGAATGGTTACTACTTACCTTGGATTGGTTTTGGAAGAGGAGAAAAGGAGACAACGTCAGAGAGAAGAAATCGCATGAGAGGGACGCAGCAGGAAGAAGAACATGTAGGGGGAGAGAAGAGAGCTTCGGGTGATTTTAATATAAAAGAATTTACAGATGGAATTTACTGACGGAAAATTTCTATCACTAAACTCAAACTTTTTCAATTCCGCCAATAATTCCCGCCTTATTTATCGACGAAAATTTTATACCGTCGCTAAAATCCATATTTAGCGACGGATATTAGAGTAGAAAATTTTAAAATTTATTATACCGCCTTTAATTACCGCTTTATTTACCAACGGTAATGGTTCTGTCGGTATTTACCGATGGTAATTGTTCCGTCGGTATACTTCCCTCTATATTTAGCGACGGATATTAATTTTCTATTGCTAATTTCAATGTTATTACTGACGGAAACATTTACCGTCCCTAAAGTCCATCGCTAATTTTGCCACTACGGGTTCCCTCCATTTTTAGCGACGGAAATTAGAATCGTCGCTAAACGAATTTTTCCCCGTTTCCGTCGCTAATTTGCTACGCTTTATTTTCCGTCGGTAATTTTTCGTCACTAATTCCTACTTTTCTTGTAGTGATTATGCAAATAGACAGGGAGGACCAAAGGGAGGGAGTCTACCCGTATACACTGGAGGATCTATGACCCACCAGGAGCATGCGGAACTTTATACTTATATTTTGATCTTTTTACTTTGATGCATGAAATTTAATTTCAATGTAATTTAATGTATGAAATTTATAGTGAAAATATATATGTATTATAGAAAATGATAATTTTATAAAGGTTTGTTGTTATGAATGGCTGTGTTGTTAAGAATTTTTTTTTTTGTGTAATAAGGGGATAAATATCATAAAAATAATGGAAACTTTATCAAAATTTTTGTAAAATGTAATTCACTTATAATATTTTATTCTAACGCAAGATAGTCTATGGACAGGAAGCCTACACTACGTCAACTCTTTTTGTACACCCACAATAACATGATAGTGTGACATTCATCAACACCCAATGCAGACAACTTAATGTATGTAAAATTTATACTTTAATATTAATTTGATAAATAATATTAGTTAAAATTTATCACTTATTAACATAAACAATTATAATGATAGGACCGAATATAAAAAAGCATTGAATGACAGTCTTAGAACTCTGAAAACTGTTGATGAGAGTCAGACATATCTTGATGCAATTAGTGGTAGGGACTGCAGTAGAAGAATTTTTGGCTTAGGTTCTTTTGCAAACATATGTTTTTCGCAATCCTCCACATCCATTACAACTAGATCTAGTAGGCACTCCGCATCTAATGAGAGAGTCATTCAGCTTGAGAGTATAGTGGAGATGGTGACAACTCAATTGCTACAGTCAATGGAGTATATAGTCCAGTTTTGTAATGAGGTGGATTAGTTAAGTGGAGGGGCAGCACCTCATCGCAGCAATTAGATTATCTGCCTTCACCAATAGCATAACTTATATTTATAATATTTTGGTACTTAAATGAATTTTATTTGATGTTTCACTACTCTTATATTTTTATGAATTCTTAACTTAAAGTTATTTTCAAGATAGTTATTGTTGTATATTATAATTTTTATATTATATTACCATTTAGGGTAATTTTTATATTATATCATCAACCAAGATATATTATTTAGAGAAATTGAATGTAGAAAAATCAATAGATTATCAACAACAATTCAGGTGGTAAGTGTGAAATGTTAACTAAAATTACTAAAGGTAAATTTTCTGAAGGAATTGCAATATTTTGTAAGTAAATTACCAACGGAATATTATATTTCGTAGGTAAATTACCAACAGAATAATATATTCCATAAGTAAATTTAGCGATAGATATTGTCAGCAAATTTAACGATGGAAATATTAATTTCGTTCGTAATTTTAGTAATGAAAAATGTAATTCTATTGATAAATTTACTGACAAAAATTATAATATCGTCGAGAAATTTAATGACAGAATCACAATTTTATCAGAAAAATTTACCTAGGGTCATTTTTTCTATGACCCTTTTTCTTGGTGATTTTTATTGTCAAATTTATTTATGTATGAAAAATCAATAATATCTATCACTAAAACTAATTTTCTTACGGTAACTTGCGCAGAGGCATTCGTCCTAGAGAAAATACATAATATAAGAGTCTAGCTCCGAAATGGGCAACGTGTCCGGTCACGTGACTAGGTAATGGGCAATCCAATGTGGGGCAGCAGAGAAGAAAGTAACTGCCAAATAACATGCACCAAGACCAAGTGCGAGGGATGGTTTGGTCATGGTGGGGCTAAATGGGAATAGGAAAAAGGACTAAGTAAATGCTAAATAACATGCACCAAGACCAAGTGCGAGGGATGGTTTGGCCATGGGGGGGGTATATGTGAATAGGAAAAAGCAGTAACACATTGGTGAGTTGTCAATCTGCAGATGCCGACACGTGTCTTGGTCAGAACTGAGGGTGGTCCCAACCTTATACTTAATGAACGTGCTGGGAGTTCGACAGCGACAGCTGCTCTGGCTGCGATCCTATGCACATGTGCTTACCAATTACTTGGTGTGCGTCATTCATTCATTCTTTTTGTAATTTGTGGTGTTTAAGAATTTTCTTTTTCTTTTTTTGTTATGAAATCCAAAAAATGTTAACTTAAGAACTGGGGGGCATCTCTTTGTTTACAAAGTACAAATGTACTTGAACACAATAGATTTAATGTCGCTTACACTTATATTCGTTTTGTGCATTCTTAAATGATATTGTCACACATCTCAAGATATTGGAGATTGAAGGCTGTCTTGCACTAAGGACGACTCTCTATTTGTCGGCAAGTCTAATGTTATGTGGAATACATATATACATGTGGAGATGGTGCAACCACATATACTTCTTATTATGAATTATTTAGAAAAGAAATAGAATTTAAAAAGATCAATAAATCATTTTATACTCTTAAGAGATCTTATAAATTCAAACAGAGAATTGGTATATGTTTATATTTTTCCAAACTGAATTTAGTCATGCAAATAACCAATCATCCCTTTAGACCTTAGCAATATATTAAATATGCACTCATAAAACGCCTGTAAATATGACGACAGGGACTAATTATGGTACAGAATTGAAAAGCTGCAACTGAAACATTTTCAATCTCCAGAGATCTCCTTCCTCTGCCACTTGAGACTTAGGACCACAACCCTAGACATTGGCGAATCGTTTTGATGGCAGATGACTTATCGTTTCACGCCAAGCCGTCAAAAGACTGGGATATGCACAAAACTGAGACAAACAATGTGTCAAAACAAAGGCTTTTACTTGCTTGCAAATATTGCACGTACGATTAACCCTCTATTGAGTGTTTGAATGGGCACAGAAAAAGGCAATGGGTGCAGTGACACCTGTAGCTAACTACAAAGCTGTTGTTTTGACAGCTTGAGATAGTAACTGTGTGATCTCTGGGGAGCCACCATATCTTTTCTCAATTATTGTAGCCCTCTTGTTTTTATTGCATCGATTTGATCCAAGTGCCAACTTGCTCTTCCCTTCCATTGCTTTTCACTACCAAATTCAATTCTCGCCACGCAACTGATTGTCTTACAAGAAAATCTACACCAGATCCCTCCAAGATTGACCTACTATACATTGATGATAAACACACATGCCTCCCAGATTATCCCCACTCATCTTCCGCACGCTAGACAATTCATTCTAAATGAGTGGTTGGAATTTAAAGAATAACGTGTTTTAAATTTTTACGAAATAAAAATTAGAAAACACCAATTTTGTGTGTGATTTTATAAATTTTTATTGACGTTTTTGTAATTTTAAAATTTGCTGAGAGCTTTCTGTATTTTTAAAAGAATTTAGAGCTCTTGTACGGTTTTCCAATGTTAAATATTGTTAATGTAATAAATATTGACAGTATCATACAATGTTTTAAAAGTTAAATCAAAAGTTAAATTAATAATACAAGAAGTTTAAGGTTTATTAAAAATTAAATAATATTTAAAATATTTAAATATTTAAAAATGTCAAATAATTTGAAATTTAATTACAAAAATAGTTAAATAAAAATTTATTTATTTATTTTAATTTATAAAAATTCATCAATTAATTAATAAATTGATTAAGTTTTAACAACAAATCAACCAAAAATTGGATGATTCAAAGCAGTTTTTATAATTGAACTGAAAAAATCGCATCATATCAATATAATACGTTTTATTTTATTTTATAAATAAAATAATCAGTGAAGATATTTAACTCACACACCTCTGCTTCTTTTTCTTTAAACCCCAAACCTATTTTTTCCTAAACTCATTTTCACCTCTTCGTTATCAGGATACCCAACAGTAGGCAATGAGAGGGGGTATTAACAAGAAGGAAAGGATTGGTTTATAGAAAGTGATAATTTGTTGTTTTACGGAACAAAACAACGAAGTGAATAGTTGGGAGATTTTTGTAGAAACAGACACAAATCTAAAGGAAGTCATATTTGACAAAATATGGGCCTCTCACAAAACTGTTAAATTATTAAATATTTTGGTAATTTTTATAAAAGAAAATATTAATATATTTTACCTATAAAAATTCTATTTTTTTAACAAAATATGGGATTCTCACATAATTTTATATTACAAATATTTAAGTAAAATTTATAAAGTAAAATGGTAGTATCTCTTACCTATAAATTTTTTTATGTTGCTCACAACTCCCTTTATCTACACATGAAAAAAAAAATTATTATTATTATTATTAATATCCTACTTATTGTTAATATTATTACTACTTTATTTTTATTTTTAACTTAATTTAATTATTTATTTTATTTTTGTGGATCATTTGAAAACAACCTCTCTGCTAGTTAAGAATAAGACTACATACAGTGGACCTTTCTAAACCTTCTATTTAGCAAAATTTTTAAAAGTTTTTTCAAAAAATGGAAACCTTTTCTTTATTATGGTATAACTTAAACAGTAATGTGATGTTTAAATAATTAGGATATTATATTATTTTTTATTTTAAATTAAAATTATGAATTTATATTATTTTTTATTTTAAATTAAAATTATGAATTTCTTTGATGTTGTAAGACATGCAAAAGATTCAAATAAAGCTTAACATAAGCTATCATGTTATGGGTAATTGTAAAGGAATTGAATCCATCTTTAATAATTAAAAATATTTTAAGTGAATACACAAGAAAAATGAATATCTGTCCAAAAATATATTAATTACGATTTTAATTAAACCTGGAGACCAAGTACGATTTTATTAAGGTGTAAGTAGAACCTTTGAAAAGCTAATAACAACCAAAATATATTAGGTTGAAAAGGAGAGTGGAAGGTCATCCCAAAACTTGCATACATACATATCAAGTACGCCAACATGCATATATTGATAAAACGAAACTGTTGAGAAGGAGGAGTGTATTCCATATGAAGGCACAGCAAAAGAGTGTTGAGGTTCTTGAAAGGGAAATGAAAAGGTTGAAGATATGGACATGAATGAAAATTTGCAGCTTGGCTTGGTGGAAAATGGAAAAGAATAAAAAGTAATGGTCACATGAAACGTATAAAAGTCAGGAGCGGAATAGAATCTTCACGTGAAAATCACCCCCCTTCTCACCCAACCTGAAATTCAATATTGGTCATTTTGGGCCATCTGTTGTCACCCAACACACAATAGCATGGCACGAAAGTGACTTTCCTTTTTCATGTATATTTTTTTAATTATCAAATTGCGGTCACTCGAATATAAGTATCTCGAAGAAGAAGAAGAAGAAGAAGCAGGGCCAAAATGATGGAAACAACTGCAATTTGCAGAACCCTTTTGGACATTAATATCTTTGTGAGATTTGAAGTCTATCGAATGTGTGCACTTTTGGTCGGCAGGTTGTTCATTTCTTCCCCGGAAAGAGAGAACTCAATCAAGTCGATGCCCTCCACATGTTTCGGATACTATCTTCAATAATGTCGCCTTTAGCAATAATCAATATAGACCATTTTAACATAGCCTCACTCAGTCACTTTTCAGTTCACTCCATGCAGTCGACAGATATCTGTTATTTAATCTATAAACCTAAACTAAATATATTTAAATATATGCTTATGCACTGTTCACGCATGTTCCACCACTTAGTACGGTGCTTAATGAAACACCAAAAAATGATGAGAGGTGGATCAAATGAAAGATGATATGGTCAATAACGTAATAATATCTGAGAAAGGACCGCATTCATCATATCTTCAAATTGTATTCATTGCGTGGTAGGTTTCTATTTTTTACAAAAAGATAGAAAAGCCAACTTGAATCATTCCTTTTAATTGAGCCAGTCATTTCTACAAACTATAGTTTAATTCTAATAACAAAGAACTAAAGCTTAAATACTTTCTAATCAACTTAATATTAAATACTAATCCATATGTACTTACCTTCATTTGTTCACAAAAATAGTAAACATCATAATATACTTAGGTTTTTTCGATTTAAAGAGGGTCATTAATATACATAATTTTTATTTTATTTTTTTATAAAGAGATTGTTTCCTTTATTGAATTAGACTAATTGATTAAACTAAATATAGTTATAGAACTAAATAAAGATTAATAAAATGAAAATAATTATACAATCCACTTTAAAAATTGTTGGGTTTTAATTTAAAGGCAATAAAACAATGTTTTGAATTTAGTGTTATATCAATCACGTGGTGCAAATTTTACCTTATATTGTACCATGGTGTAACCTAAAATTTTAATTTGTATTAATTCAACTAATTAGTAAATTGAAATACTATAAAATATTGAATTAATTTTATAAGATAAAAATTCAAATGGTTAAATTGAAAAATATATTATATATTTTTATATTTTAACTAAAAATATGTTTTAAAATAATTCTTTTTTATGTGATCTTAATAAATAAAATTATTGACTCAAACATAAAGATCACATAAAATTTTAATTATTGAATATTAACAAATATTAATACTGCACCGTATTAATATCAAAATTGATGCAAACTTCAGTATATAATTAAAATTTTATTACATAATTTTTTAAAATAACCTAAATCAATATTGAATATTAACAAATATTAATACTACACCGTATTAATATCAAAATTGATACAAAGTCCAGTACTACAACAAAACCCTCAAGAAGGTTTACTCAAACAAAAAGTGTCGTCTATGCCACATTTGCACCTCCCTATTATTAGTCATGATTATGAATTAGCATGATCATGACCATTATATTTGTCGCAACCACAATATAATAATGTAGCTTTAGCCGGCCATGGTCAAGCTCTAGACCTATCAATGACATGATGGCCTTGTAAGATGGTAGAATTTTTAGGTTCAATAATCTAGGGGGCGGCACAAAATTAATAAGCATGGCCACAGCACTGGGTCCATGCAATCTTTCCCGCATCCGCTCTATATGGTCACCAAAGTCTCATCCTATTAATCACTATTATTGGTGTTAAATTTTCCATTTACAACCAAATAGACATGGGAATTGACTTCTTAATATTTTTAAAAATTAAAATAATCCTATATATTTAATAGACTAATGTTTATTTAGATATAGTAATTGGTATGTTAAAATATAGTTAATTATGAAAAATGTGGAATGTATAAAATTACAGCAAAATCAAAATAACCTTAAAATAATACTATTTTAAGCGAATCTACACAATATTTGGAGTAATTATGGTACTTTTAAAACTCGATTTATTATTGTAATGGATTTATAATTTCCAAATTACTATTTATACATTTTCACACTATTTAAATTAATTATTTATATAACTTTAGATGTTTATCAAAAGTAGGTTAATTATGTGAATTTTAAAGAATATTAGGAATCAAAATTATTTCAAATATATGTACATCAGGCTTCGATTAATCCTTTTGCTAAAAACTATTAGTTAATATATTATTTAGGTTTGAAATTAATCCGAGAAACTTAATCATTGTTTTGCTAAGCCAAGTGAAGTTCTAGTGCATAGTTTTGATGATAATAAAGCATATTATTATTGATGTTTTAATATTAATGATATTATTAAGTTAATATGTGAAAGATCACATTCAACATAATGGTAAAGTGAGCAAAAGAGAAATGTTTTAAGTTGCATAATTGTGCAATTAATTCAAATGGTTAAATTACTTGAAATATACATTATAAGAGATCCTGATAACCTTAAACATGATTTGTAAAGGGTTACTTTTTGTATATAATCAAGAAGAATTATATGGAGAGTTACTCTTCACCAATTAAAGAAAGAAGATAGCAAATCCTTAAGTAAACTTTAGGGAGTGGATATAAGTTCAAAGGGTGATTGAATCAATATAGATTAGTTTTATCTTTCTTTTCCTATTTTTTTAAATTATTATTGTGATTCCTTTATGATTATCATATATAAGCTTGCTATAATTATTCTTATTGTAGACAATTTAACCATTAATCTTCAAATAAAACAGAAAGTGAATACACATAATTCACATAATTCACCTATGTCTTATGTGCCATTCACTTTTCTCTTATCTACATAATGAAAAATTAGACAGCATGTTTGGAGCCTAAAAGAGCTCTAATAATAGGCATGCAATATGTATCACTAATAGAAGTGCACCATCTAATGCCAAGATCATTCTTTTGAATGCTAAGTATTTTTATAATAAGCATACTATATCTCTAATGTATAAAAATTACATGCTCATCCATTGTCATGTAGGCCCAAGTAAAAGGAAAATTCCATGTATTCATGTATGAGTCACATTTTAAAAATAAAAGACATAACATTTTAAAAAAATATATGCACATTTTTTTTACGAGGTCATCTAAAAACAACATGCAACATCCTTCTCATTCATGTAGGCCTCTTTATCATCAAAATGACATAAAACAAACTTACAATCATTATGAGTTTCATTATAAGCATAAAGACGTGACATTTGCTCCCTTTAATAGAGGCTTTATAAGAAAAAAATATGACTTCTGCTCAAAATCATCATAGGTCGTATTTGCATAGACAAAGCATGTCATATATTAAATCGTTTATTAGGCCTTATTGTGACATAAAGAGAGGTTTTATTTCTTCCACGTATCTAAAAAAAGAATTATATCACCTACATTATCCATCAAGACCTTTATAAATTGTACTCTTATAAGTCTTTTTATGAAACTCACACTTTCAATTCCTATCATGTGAGATGTTATTTTTACGGTGATTATGGACATATATATAATTTATTCTTCGAAGCAATGTTTCTTAAGTAAATCCAAAAATATATTGGTTAAACATCAAATGAGTACTAATAATTGATATCACATATATTGATATCAAATGAGGAATAACAATGGTATCTCTAACAGCTGATTTCAAAAGAAAAATCACCAAGATCCGTCACATGAACCAAGCAAGGAGGTTGATATCAAAAGACCACTTGTTGAACTGAGTAAGAAAGCAAAAGACATAACCATCGGTGGTACATAAAAAAAGGTATACACTTACTTTCATATTGATATACTTGAGCCTATTGACTTAACATATATATATTGAATAGCGTAAGGACGATAGGAGGTGACGTGGAAGCGTTTTTGATTGGTGTGGGACTATACCAAGGCTCTGCTTTAAGTCCTTTTCTATTCACATTAGTGTTAGATGAAAGTACCAAACATATTCAAGGAGAGGTACCTTGGTGTATGTTATTTGCTGACAATATTGTCCTAGTGGATGAGACCAAGAAGGGGGTCAATGTCAAGTTAGAACATTGAAGAGGAGCGTTAGAATCGAAAAGTTTTAGAATGAGTAGGTCAAAGACAGAGTATTTAGAATGCAACTTTTCGGGTAGCCAGATGGTACAAGAGGTAGCGGTAGTGATTGACATTAACATCATACCACAGAAATCGAGTTTTAAATACCTTGGATCTATCATTCAGAGAGATGGTAATATCGATGATGATATATTACATCGTATTAGATCTAGGTGGTCCAAATGGCGGACTGCATCAGGTGTCTTACGCGATAAAAAGATCCTTGTAAAACTCAAAGGGGAAGTTCTATAGAATGGTGATTCGGTCAACGATGTTATATGGGGCAGAGTGTTGACTTACTAAACGTAGGCATATACGACAGTTGTTGGTAGCAAAAATGCATATGATGAGATGAATGTGTGATATTATCATAAGAGATAGGGTACCGAAGCAAGTCGTGAGAGATAGACTACAAGTGACTAGTATTGTCGACAAGTTGAGAGAGAAAAGGCTTAAGTGGTTTGGGCATATGCGCAGGATGCCCTCTGATGCTCCAATACGATGCTATGAGTTAATAAACATTAGTGGATACAGAAGAAGGAAACGAAGGCCTTACAAGGCCTAAAGGGAAGTTATTAAGAAAGATATGTTAGAGTTGGCACTCACTGAAGCAGTTGCTAGAATTAGGAAAGTCTGGCGTTATATCATAAGGGTAAATGACACCTGCTAGAGTTCTCGTGCCTCATACTTATCGTATAGGAACTACAACCGAATGTCCGTTATACCTCTGCGAGTGGCAAATCTTGGGTCGAGGCATCAGGTCATGTATAATTTTTCCAGCGATGAATGCCTAAAATCATAGGATTGTTAGCATTATTAGAGACAAATAGAGTCGATCTTTACAAGGTGCAAGGTACTAGCAATTCGAGTCAACCAGTAGGTATGTCCTTATTTGTCTTGTATCGTAATTCTTTTTACTTAAATATTCTGCATTTTTTTCCTGCATCACTATTTTCCTGTCACATCTGCATATGGGTCTACCGGAAACAGTCTCTCTACTATATAAGGGTAAGGCTGCATACTATCAGATCTCCCTGGACCCTGCTTCACTGCGGAACTTCGGACTGGGTGTGATGATGATGATGATGATGATGATGAAAGTATTACTCCATGTAACTAGAGCATAACAAAGATTTGTTTTGATGAAAATTTTTCTCATATAATAAAATCTTTAAAAAAGGGAAGAGAGAAGTTATTTTCTCTTTTGATGCATATATATTTACATATAATATTTTTTTCATGTTAATAAAAAAGGAGATAGAATAGTGATGATAAAACTTAACCATTTTATGATCCATGAATTAATAGGGTGTATCCTATTGTTTTAGCATAGATAAACTCATTCAATGTCATTTATTTTTCTAATATCACTAATTATTTTGTCATCATAAGAACAAGAGAGATTATTGAACCAAGTGAGATTCTAATCCATAATTTTAATGATAACAACATATGCTACTATTAATATTTTTATTCTTAATGATATTAATAAATTAATATATGGAAGATTAAGTCTAATGAAATGACAAAGTGGGCAAGAGAGAGATGTTTTGAACTTTATGATTGTGTAATTGCAACAATTGGTGAGATTATTTGAGATGCATACAGTGAGAGTTTTCTTTAACCTTAAACAGGATTTATAAATATTTACTCTTCACCTACAACAAAGAAAAATGTTACATGAAAGGTGGTTATTCATCTATTGAAGAAACAAGATATTGACTTTTCAAGTGAAGTTTAGGGAGTAAAGGTAAGCCAAGAGTTATTTAATTGAACCACTATAAATAGATTTTGTCTCTCATTCCCTACTCTCTTTAATTATCGCATTTATAAAATTGCTATAATCATTTATTAAATTAGACAATTCATTCACTAATTTTTAAATAGGGTAAAAAAATGAACATGCACAATTTATTTTCTCTTATGTGTCATTTGGAGACCAATAACTTTATATTACTAAATTTAAATAAAAATGAATTATGTTGAAAATGCGTAATGCTTGACCGTTAAATATATGTAAAGGGAGTGTACATCTAATCACTATTAGTCAGATAAGTATAAATCTTAATGCTTAGACATTTGTTAATATATCAAATTAAATATGTAATTATTAAAATTATTCTTATAATTCCTTCTTTTCAAGAATTAGCTAAGGCTTATTATTAATAACAACTCTAGTATACAAGACTTCCTATTTTATGAAAATCGAGAAAATGATATCAATTATATGCAACCTTCTTTTTAGATTTTACAAAGAGACTATTTTTGTGACTCGAACCTATAATTTCCTGATTACCAGTTGCTTTAGGGTTTGCTCTCAATTAAGACCTATAACTTATCACAAATATAACATCGAATTGTAAGGGATAATTGCTTTTGGATAATGCATTTGCAGTGAACTAAATTTAAAAATTGTATGCATTTTATGGCTAATATTTGTGACTGTTAAAACCTTTGCATGCATATTTTTCAAGTAAACAGATTTGAAAATTTGACATTTTGACATAACAAAGAATAATCTTCCACGCATGATGATTCACCGTGTGTAGCCTACACTGGATGGAAACTTTCGACTTTTCTTCATCTTGTCTTCCTTCCTCTTTTGTTCTATCATATGATTAAAGAGTTTTGCAAGTACTTAATTAACCTTTTTAACTTTTACCATTGACAACTCTCACACACACATATATGTTATAATTAACTCATAAAATTAAGAATTTTGTACTTAAATTTATCTCTAATATTAAGTTCATCTTTTAATTTAGTCCTTCAATTTTTATGATTTATAAATTTTATTTTATTTTATGTTTGACACTGTCATATTTAATGATTTATGAATATTTACATTATTGCCAAGGAAAACTTAAAAAAAGGGGAAGAGATGACTCCTGTCATTAGCATCTATAATAAAGGTCGCGACAGGTGAGCCGTCAACGTTCGACCATTTGAAAAGCTCCTTTAATTATATACACATTCAAGTTTGGATTGCTCAGCAGTTAGCATAGAATAACGTGGGAGATGTTCACATTGGTCAAATTAAAGTCAAACCGCAATTAAGAAATTTTGGCATGTGCTACACGGGAAGGTATATTTTCCATTTTGTATGATGGTTAGGTTAGGACATGAAGAATTAAAATTTTCAAGATTGTACAAGTAAAATCAAACCTAAGAATAATTCAAGTCTAACCATATGATTTCTTCAAACCTAAAATTTAGCATAGTATCATAACTTTATAAGTATTCAATTTAATACATTATAATTTAGAAAGGTTCAGTAATATATAGTTTTATTTTTAATTATTATATAATATAAAGTAAGATACATATTAGAACAAAGTAGTTAGGGG
>JAOQMP010000008.1:24337840-24352644 GCA_027563575.1 Erythroxylum pedicellare
GGCAAATAACAATAGTATTATTGTTACGTTACGAATAGTTCGTAAGGAATTGAATACTCACGTACCATCTACCTATCCAACTAAATAACCTTGACTCATAACAGCCTGTTTGAACAGTCATGCAACAGCCAAATCTCATAACTCATGAGCGTTCTTGTAACTGAATCCGTTACTTAGTGGTTTGAGCGTGATCGTATTGGGTAGGCTTTTTTTTTTTTATAAATCTCAGTCAAAAGGCCTTGGTCAACCAAATAAAAGGGAGGGAAGGTATCGATTATTCAATTAAATGTGTACTGATTCACCCCTAAAAGTAAAATGTCGCTTTCGGTGGTGGGTCCCACCAATCACTTTGAGCCTTTTTTGTTGCACGTGTTGGAATTCATCCAAATCTTTTTGCCAGCTAAGCACTGGCTGGGTTGCCGAGTCAACCGCTCTCCGTCACGACCCATTTGTTCATCGCGCGGTCCTTATGAATCTGATCTTTCCTGATTTCCGATGCACGCTCATGATAACATCTCGAGGGTAATTTCACATGTTTTCTCAAAACATATAATTTCTACAATTTTGCTTTCTTAAGACGGTAAAAAGAAAAGGAAAAGAACATGGGTTCGATTTTGGTAAGACGCAGGTACAGAGGGACAAAGACAATAGCTTTATTCGTGGGTGGCACAGCTGGACTTAGCGGGGACACAGCTGGCACTAATACACGGACACTACTTAATATGTGGCTAACGTCGCCGTTTTATTCTGTATGGTTTCATCTTTTTCATGATTCTGTTCCATCTTTTGCCCTAAATAAATAAATAGAATGCAGCTGTCTCTCTCAGCATTTGGGAACTTCCATCTGTTTGGACAAAACCGAATCAAAACCTAAATGCAAAAGGTTACCTTTTCCCTATTTTACCCTTGTCCCTTTCCCCTTTTGACAAATGGGTCCCTGCCAATTTATTTTGTTTATTACTCTGTTAAGGGTATTTAGGATATTTAAATTATTTACTTGTTTTCTACGTCGCTGTTAAATATGATAGTCTCTCGGTTTTTATGGTCGTGTATTGGTAAAGGAGAGTAGTATTACTATCAACCTAACATAACAAGTGATGTCATGGCCATTTTATAAAGTCAACTTTTATGTGGAAATTGCAATTGCGAGAAAAAAAAACATGCTTTCTTTTCTTATATGCCAACTTGGTTTAAAACCTAAGTGCATGCAAATTCCACATCGACCACACAAATAATTGACAAAATTCCCACCGAAATTGAAATACGTAAGGATGGAAAGCATTCACCCATGTCAATAGCTATCAACGACAACAAATAACCGACTCTTCATTATGTTCAAACCCATCATGATATTGTTTTCTGCACGAACACAAAATGGACACGACCTAGTCGGAGTTGGCAATGCAAAAAAAGCTTTTAAACCTAAGACACAATGAGAGGTCACAATCACCCATTTTTTTTCCCCAATGTTCTTAAACAATCACAAGCACCTAGTCCCACTCCCAACCCTCCTTCCACTCTCCACTTTAGAAATGTCTTAATCAATCCAAGTCAAACACAATCAATGACATCACCTTTCAAAGTTTGGGTCAAAAGCAAAACCCTTTTCTTTTTTCTTTCTAAGTAGATGAAAAAGCTTATATAGGTAGGAGGTAGTATCTATACTTTGCATACATACTGTTCGCCCCTAGAATGTAACAATTAAGGATAAGCTTCCTGAGCCTACACAAGTGGCTGGAGTAGAAATATCTGACGTTTCTAGTGGGCAATAGCGTCCACCCAACCCCAACAGAAGCAAAACAAGTCAAAAATCCCGTTAACCTAAAAGAGTCTGATTTCATGAACGGTGAAAACATATCGTAAAATAAGACCCTCCTAACAAATCTGTCATTCATTGGCGTCTACAAGGGCAAACATGTCATTTCATTGTCTCTATAAGTACTCCCCAGTTCGTCCCCAACACTACTTTAGATTGAAACCACCTCCTTCTCTCTCTACACCAAATAAAGAAAACTCGGACGCAGAAATAACTCTCTCTTTATTTAAACCTTTCCTCGAACAGGTCATCGACAGTAGCCACTTTCACCGGCGATTAACCGTTTAAGGCACCGCCTGCGAGAGGCTGAAACGGCCCTGAACGGGAAAGAAGGGAAGGACTGGAAGTTTCCATTTTGGGGTCCATGTACAAAGAAAGCTGGGAGCTTTAAGTCTTTTAACCATGAAACGTCGCCGTTTCCCTGTTGGGACTGATTGGTAGTCATAAGTACTACTGAAGGAGTTGTTGGTGGTTTGATGGGGAAGGTGGCGGTGGGAGTGGCGGTGGGGCTGGCGGTGGTGGCGTGTGCTGTGGCGGGGTTGATGGTGGGAAGGAGAGTGAAGAGTAGGAAGAAGTGGAAGAGAGTCGTGGGGATATTGAGAGAGTTGGAGGAGTATTGTGACACAACTGTGGGAAGGCTGAGGCAAGTTGTTGATGCTATGGATGTGGAAATGCATGCTGGGTTGGCCTCAGAAGGAGGGTCGAAGCTTAAAATGTTGCTCACTTTTGTTGACCGTTTGCCTACCGGGTAATCCATCTGTCTGTTTTGTCTAATGATAGTGGTTCTCTTTTCTTTTTGCCTACTTTGTTTATGGAGATGTATTTTGGAGTTAGGCGGGCTTTCGTTATATTTTCTTAAAGGATTGTTGATTGATTCTAGGTCAGTGTGGCAATCCTGGAGTGATTAGATGATGTTCTAGTATGTCGATGATATGTGTATGCTTACTGTATATTGTTTCTTCGGTCAAAAGATTTATGCTTTCTTCCTTGGTTTTGCTATTTCATTTATTGGGTACCTTGTGGGTTCGGTATGCTTTTGTGCGGTGTACTTCTTTTTTCGTTTATCTTTATCTCCTTTTTTCAGTTGAGAATCGAGATTGATGCCTCAGCCTGTTGGTCTCTTATCAATACTTTGGAGTTGTGGTTTGAAATTTTGTAATCGTTTTGTTACAATTTCTTCACTCTTCCTGGCGGCCTTCTTTTGTTTGTTGTCAATACACACTTCCGTCCAAACGGGTCAAATTGTGACGAGTTTGGCTATTTCATTGTTGTATATGCTGTTTTTACCTCTTCGTATTATACAAGTTTCTTCTTTCCTTCATTCCTTCCTTTCATTCTTCATTGTTATTTTTGTTTCTTTATTCCCTTACGGTGAATTCGTTGTTGTAGAGGATACCCTTGCAGTCTGTGGGAGGGGTCTAATTTTAAAGCTGTCCGCTTTTAAACTATTAACGTGTATCTTGTTCGCTTTTGTTTATGCATCATTGATATTGATGAATATATCCGTTAACTATTTTGTTGGGAATATTTTTCTAGAAAAAAAAAGCTTGCTAGATAAGATTTCATAGAATCTTTAAAGGTGCCATTTCTTTTCCCTTCTATTCTCGTATAAGTTTAGTGGGACCTTATGAGGGATACTGCTTGCTATTCTCCTTGACGTGGAATCTATTTGTTCTCAGTCCTCTATTTGGGTATTTGTTTACAAAAAATGTAATTCTAAGACTCTTGTCTGTTTTTTGTTTTGCAACATTCCATTGCTGATATACAAACAGTTTTGCAGATTCTTGTCTCAATTGCCCTCGGATGTAATCTGCAGCTAGGGCATGGATTTATCCATGAGTTTCTACTTCTTTCCACAATGGACTGTAGTTTAGGAGTTTGATTCATTGTGTTCTATTTTTGGTTCACATTTCCTTGTTTCAGTAACTAGTTGTTCATGATATTGTTCTAGCTTCTACTTATGTTGTATCCACAATTGCTTTTTGATGTTCTTGTCAGGAGTGAGATAGGAGCTTATTATGCTCTAGATGTTGGAGGTACTAATTTTAGGGTCTTGCGGGTTCAGCTAGGAGGCAGAAGATCCTTGATCTTATCAAAAAATGTGGAACGACAACCAATTCCCCAACATTTGATGGAGAGCACAAGTGAGGTGATCAGCTTAGACTTCACACTTCTTTTTTCCCCAACTTTGACATCCTCTGTTTGAAGAAGAGTTAAAGTATGACAATATTAAAATGGATTTATCATGGATTTCTTCCTGCAGGATTTGTTTGACTTTATTGCTTCAACATTGAAGCAATTCGTTGACAAGGTAGAAAGTGGTTCCGAGCTTTCGCTGTCTAAAAGCAGAGAACTTGGGTTTACGTTCTCTTTTCCAGTGAAGCAACTTTCTTTTCGCTCGGGGACGCTTATCAAATGGACAAAGGGATTTGTTATTGAGGACCTGGTTAGTAAGAAAGCTTATGCTATGACTGTTCCTCAAGTGCTTAGAATCATTAGTTTTGAGGTCAAACTTATTTTTGTTTGAAGTTTGATTGGTATTCTCTTGCTATGAGCAGCATCTCTCCTACTTTCATACTGTGTTTTGCCTTATGATACAGTCAGTATCTGAATAAAAATTATCTAGAAACTTACAAAATGCTGGATTGAGTATTATGCAGGAAGCTGTTTTGTACAGTTTATTAACATATTGTGCTTCTAATTTTAGATTGGAAAAGAGGTTGTTGAATGTTTACAGGCGGCGCTGAACAGGAAGAGTTTAGGTATGGAAGTTACGGCATTGGTGAGTATTCCATCTCAAAATGAAAAGTTCAGTTCTGACCTTTTGAACTTTAGGAGATTTTTGACTAAGGATTTGTCCTCAACCTGTGACGCTTGGAGTCTGTTTGATGAAGGCTTGTGCTATGGACTGTTATTTCTGGTTTAATATTTTTATACGATCAGAACTGAATCTTTTTTTTTTTAAAATTTGGGCGAGTGGGGGTTGAGCTGAATATGAGCAATAATTAAGAGAGGGAAAGATGAGAGCAGTAATGCCTTTGTTCTCTTTAAGCAGGTTAATGATACCGTGGGAACACTAGCTCTGGGACATTATAATGATGGAGACACTGTTGCTGCAGCAATTTTTGGTACGGGTACCAATGCCTGCTACTTAGAACGGGCAGATGCAATCATCAAGTGTCAAGGACTTCTCACCTCTTCTGGGAGCATGGTATTCTCTCTCTTATCTAATTTAGGGATGTCTCCATCATTCTTCGGGAGACAGTAATAAGTCTAAAGCTGCTAACATTGTACTTTTCTGTCTTCCAATAAGGTTGTGAATATGGAATGGGGAAGTTTCTGGACGTCTCACCTGCCAAGAACTTCATATGACAGTGATTTGGATGCTGAAAGCCATAATCCTAATGATCAGGTAAGTCAATTTGCTTTCATCTTTTTTAGTTACTTTAAAAAAGGAAGCATCTTATGTTTCCTAAATTTTATTTCAGGGCTTCGAGAAAATGATATCGGGAATGTATTTGGGTGAGATTGTAAGAAGAGTTATTCTCAGAATGTCACAGGAGTCGGATGTCTTTGGATGTGTATCATCTAAATTATCAACACCCTTTAGTTTGCAGTATGTGTTGTAATCTCTCTCTTTGTGATTCTGTACATGCATGATCTATGCTCTCAAAAAATTGTCGTCCTTAAAAATCTGGATTCATCAGGCTTGAATATGCCGTAAATTACTTTGGACGTAAATATGATGACGAACTGTTGATTATTCGGCTCATGAGGATTTGACGTTTAATGGCATGGTTTGGGTGATGCTCTATTAATGGCGTGCATTGGTCTATGCTTTTATCAAAGGGTTACCGCCTCAACCTCATGGTTGGATCTGTGTTGCAGTGAAGTGCATGTACATAATTTTTTGTTGGAACTTAAAAGTGCATGTACATTATTTATGAACGCATGCGTGATTGCTTGTAAATTTTATTGCCATTTTAAGCTTCTGGTATAAAGCCAGTAACACAATGCCTTGTGTTGTTGCAGAACACCTTTGATTGCTTCAATGCACGAGGATGGCTCTCCTGAACTGAAGGAAGTTGCAAGGGTCTTGAAAGAAACTCTGGAGGTAGATAAGTGTCATGGACAAAGTATTTCACTTTTCTTTTGTCAATGAGTCTGCATATGTTTCTCTGTCTCATCTCTTTGGGTGGGTTGTTCCAATTCAGATCCCGGAAGTCCCTTTGAAGGTCCGGAAGCTCGTTGTAAGAGTGTGTGATGTGGTGACACGCAGGGCTGCTCGATTGGCAGCTGCTGGTATTGTGGGGATCTTAAAGAAGATCGGCCGTGACGGGAGTGGAAGAAGTAGAAGTGACACGAAAATGAGAAGAACAGTTGTAGCAATTGAAGGGAGTCTATATACCAGGTACACGATGTTCAGAGAATACTTGCATGAAGCCTTGAATGAAATCTTGGGAGAAGATGTTGCCTCGCATGTCATTCTTAAGGTGACAGAAGATGGATCAGGTCTGGGAGCAGCTCTAATTGCTGCTTCGCATTCGTCTTACAGTGTGGATAGAGAACAGTTGCTTTAGATATTTATATCATTGATATACACATATAGCTCCTGTAAATTTAGAATTCTTTTCGTTATCGATATAGAAGTATAAGAGAAGGTCCGTCTCTGTAAGCATTCGTCTTTTGGGTGGCTCACGCCAGTTGTTGCTTCATATTCATTGGTATTATTCTTATTTTCGCAAGTCTGTTTTCAACTTTTGTAAGGTCGGTCAATGTATGATTAATATTGCTAGTGACGTGAAATTGATGGCTTTTGCTTCAAGAAATGGAAAAAGATGTCCTCCGGAAGGACGTATGATGTCTTAAAAAACTGTTGAATTCATTCATTAGATATCCATGGTCGTTTTTGTTTGGTGGCACCTCCTCTCCTCCGTTGATATTGCCTTCTGCTTTAAAACCACTGTTAATGGCATGCAGAGCGCTGGCTTTCACATTCTCAAGCGTCAAAGTATCCAACAAGAGCCCTGTTCAAGGATTAATATGGTAACAATATTGGCCATAAGCAAGTTCATAGTAGCTGCTTAGCTGCACGTGGACTACCACGTTAAGATTTAGCAGTTTGAGATTGTCTACCTTCTACACTGTAATGTATGTAATCCTAGTGCATCTCTACTGGTTTCCAATGGATTTTTGATGAAGTGAGGGTTTGTAATTGTTGGTGACTCTTCGACCACTGTCATGTACGTACACCTTAGCATAATTTTGTTTAAACACCTAATCAATCGATCACATTGAACAAGACCAACCAACCTCTACCGTCATTCCTGGACGCTTGACGATGATGATAACGATGCCAATGTTGAATTTGGTTTAGGCTGATCAACTTTATTCTTTCCAATTATGTTAATGCGAAAATGTGTTTAGATTCCTAATTTAATAATGTAGTCATTCAACAGTATGTAATGAAGAACTTATCTTCAAGTAAATGTAAATTAAAACTTTAATTGGATTGCTTTATACTCTACTCCATTTGTTTGTAGGAAGGTCACAATGGATTGGAGTTTTTATGTTAAAGTTTATGCAACACAAAATATATAAAATACTGTAAAATTATATAACATCTAACATCACATTATTCTAAAATATCACCCTATGATTTTAAACGTACTGTTACATTATACAAAATATACTACTATATCATACAAATGCTCATGTATTCTATAAAATACATCATAACAGAGAAACTTAAAAGAGTTATTGAATAACTTCAGAAGATGTCAAAATGCAATAACATGTTTATATTCTATAATTAACTATTTTGTTGCCCTACTATAGAGGCTTGTTAAAGTTGAGAGAGTTGTCTGATTATTGATGAAAATTCATAATAAGGTCTAGAAGAAGGTGAATTAGAAGTAGGTCTTCCTTTATTTTCATAACACAATTCATTGTAGATATGATATAAAATGTCACTAAGCAAGATATTTAGTGTGCAAATGCTTGCCCTTTATTGGAGAATGAGAGAGAAAACACTGTGTACTTAATCAATCATTTATGTAGAAGGAAATTAAAAAATCAATCATAATGATCATCAGTTAATGGTTTAGTTTCGTACAACTAACTTTCAACTGCTCATATGGAACAGGATTGCTCTGCATTTGTTAGTTGCTTTCTTAAAAGAGTAAGATAAAAAAAAAACAATAAAAGTTGATAGCTAAAATTTGATGTATTATCTAGTAACCTAAAAATTCTTATAAGATCTATAATATCATGTCATGTATATATATGTTCATCAAATCAATCTCATAAATGAAATATAAGTTTCGATTCATTCATTTAACCCTTTCAAGCATGATATCTATAAAGCAACAAGTTTTCTATTTTTATGTGAAGTAGGGGGACTTTAATCTTTATGATATATAACAACTATTTGGACCAATACTCTTCCTAATCAAAACTTGTTTATTCTGCCCAAGAGCTAATTATAACATAATTATCTATAAAAAGTAGTTGTTTGAGTGAGGATGGACCATTAATGGAACCAAAAGATAATTTAAGAACATTGATGTTTTACAATTAGGTATCTTTAACTTGCATTAATAATAAGGCTGTTGACCTTAGTGTGTTAACCTTTTGTAGATAAGAGAAAAAGGGAACAATCCTCTTCATATTTACAAACGACTCTCCAAAAGACAATAGAACACAATATCATCAAAATATATGAATCAAGAGCATATTTTTGTCCTTTAATTGATTCTTAACCACTAAGTCATTGTTAAAATACTTGAAACCTATCAGATCATTTTTAATTGTGAGAATAAACAAAATTAATCAATCCAATAACTGATATTTATAGGATTACAACTTCATGTTCTTTTGCGATTATCTATTCTAAAGACAACAAATAAAAGATTGTAAGACATCGTCTTTAAGAGCATCACATTCTAGAAATGTAATTACTTTATAGAGATCAATTATAAATAGAAGAGGTGAAGAAGAGAGAGAGAGAGAGAGAGGAAGGGAGGGGGAGGGGGAGACAGAAAGAGATTTTTAGAAGCTACTTTTGTAGTTGATTTATCAGGATAGTTTCTAGATGGTAAGTCCGAGCACTTCAATTTATTCCTTATCATTAAACCATTTTTTGCTTATTTATGCATCTAAACACATAGCATAGGGAGTGACTAAGGAGCTGTCTCTTTTTATCTTTCAGGTCTTTTCTTTATGTTGCTAATGGAAGAGTAAGAAGAAGCATAAAGAAGGTGGGAGAAAAGTTTCTGAAGGAAGATTTTTGCCCTTTTATGAAATTACCCACTCACCCCTTTATATACTTAAATTACAATCTCACCTTTCAGTATATATTTCCCTATAAAGTGCATATGTTATAGGCTCTATAGTTGCACACCAAGATCAAACAAGTTCAATGAAGGGAATGATTAGATGTTTTTTTAATGGAAAAGCTATGAAGACTCTTAATTTTTGGGATTCTACTTTCTTTTTTTTTGGTAAATCAGAAATTTAAATTAATAAAAAAGGGTTTATTTACAAACCATGGGGTTGCCTTGAAGGCCATCCCCTCCCAAAACCAGAAAGGTAACCTAACTTAAGAGCAAGAAGAACTCTACAAAAATAGTTCCCTATGAATCGTACTAACCACATCATCTTGCCTACATGAATTTACCAACCAAGATGACCTTTTAGGAAGGCACATCTAACCAACTACACAAAACATTTACAAAATACCATAGAAAGGAAATATATTAAATACACTATCATTTACATGGCTGAAACTAGAAGTTCACACTCATTTCCACATCAGAAACCAGAAGTTCACGTCTACCTTGCATGAGTTAAGCCTCCTTGTTGTATTTTCCATTTTGTTGAAAGGTAGAATGTTCTTTGGTGATTTACTGAAGAAGATAAAGGTGCAGCTCTTGTCCTTGTTCCTTTCGTCCCTGTTACCCCTTTTATCCCTAACAGCTTAGTCCCACATCTAAGCTCATCGTCATATACCCTCATAATTCTCGCCCATCCTTCTTTGGTTAAAACTATATACTTGCTTCTAATTCTTTAAGACTCCAATAGAGGAGTAGGATTGTCCTACTATCATGAATTGTCAAAACTAGAAGTACCTAAGATGAAGGGACTGATGGTGTCCCTCTAGTTTCAATTTTCTATCATAGTTCCATCCGAAGGGTTTGCTTTCCTGCTATTTAGATTTATGAGCATCTTTGCATAAACATCTTTGATGTTTCTGTGAAGGTCTTTTAGCTACCAACTTCTTGCTTTGCTGATTGGAGACATAGACTTGTCCTAGGACTAGATTCCCTTCTGCTTTCAGTACTAGAGATAGATTGATACCTTCCCTTTTGCAGACTTGAAAATAAAAACTGCAGAGATATTGTTAGTTAATAATAGCTCCTACCATTACCTTCTCTCAGTGTTTGAGCTGAGATGCTTCATAACTTGAAAGATCACTTTGGAGTTTAAGCTCCCCACATCCAAGGCTTCATATTTGAAGGTTCGAGAATTTCTTTCTTTCCAAAGGTTATAAACTATATCTAAAAGGAGGATAGGAAAGAAATTGAGGTCACAAGTACAGAAATTTGGTGCTTGGCTCAACTAATTAGGAATGGAACGGAGGTTTATCTGATTTGGAAGGATTATTTGGAAATGATTAAGGCAATGTACTTATACAATTTTTGATAAGGAACATTCAAAGAATAAGTGTTTCTGTTGTTTCATTATCCATGGAGCACAATGAACAATGATTTGAGGTATGAAGATAGAGGAGTCTATCCTTTGTTTGCAACTTTCTAAGGAAAGCCGACCATAATATGAAGGAGCGCCTAGGGCTGTTCCTTTTAAACCAAACTAGTTTATGCTAAGGGACTCTCTGAATCGGGGGTCTAAAAAAATTATAGGTTGAAACATTAGTATATTGATTTGAAGGACTAGCTAACCATTCTAAGCAATCTGGTTTTGAGCTGTTCGGTTGGTACTATAGGGGCTCTAGGTTTTCAAAAATCTCAACATTTGCCTCTTGCCAACATCACTCATTGTTTTTGATAACTTCTGAAACTTTTGTTGTCATACTTAATTCTGACACATTTATCACTCTTTGGGTAGAGAAGTGCTTTAAGATTCCTTTTGGATGCCAAGGATCCTACTATAAAATAGTAGAAATACCATTTCCTATCCTAAATATGAATTTGTTCCCTATTTTGTCCGTCATGGATAATATTTTCTTCCAACTCCATGAACTATTATTAGTAGGTTGGGCACTCCAAAAATTCTTCCTTCTCAAAATGATGGTATGAACCCACTTAACCCACATAGCTTCATTGTCATTAAACAAAAACCAGATCCTATTTCCTAATAGTGCATTATTCCATGTAAGTAATTGTTTGATCCTTTTGTACCTACAAATTTCAGTCCATTTGACCTTGGCATGTGATTTTGAATCCACCATCTCAGCTCACAGAAAATTCCTAAGTTTTGCCTCTATCTCCTTTAGGATGGAAGAAGGAAGAATGAAAATTGTAGACTAGTAAACTGGAAAAGAAGAAAGCACAAAAATCACCAATTGAAGCCTGCCAGCATAGGAAAGGTTTTTATTAGTCCATCTGTTAATCCTAGCTTCAATCTTCTCCAACAAGGGAAAGTAGTCCCTTCTAGACAACCTTCTTATTATGAGTGGTACCCCCAAATACTTTATGGGGAGATTACCTTTCTTGATTCCCGAAATCATTTCCATTTAATGAGTTAAATGGTCCATGTCAGGGGATAAGAAAAACTGACTTTTAGAAGGGTTCATGTCCAGTCAAGATAACTATGAAAAGGTTCTCATACAGTCTAGTAATGATTGTATTAAATTCAAGTCAGCATTGCAAAACAACATAAGGTCATCAGCAAATAAGAGGTAGGTGAGTTTAAGAGTTTGGCACCTCCAGTGGTATTTGAAAGAAGGGTTACCATTTAGACAAGCATTCGCACTCCTAGAAAGGAATTCCATACAGATTATGAATAGGATTGGGGATAAGAGGTCTCCTTGTCTTAGGCCTGACTTTCCTCTAAAAAATTTAGAGGGTGATCCATTGATCAAAATCGAATATGAAGGGGAAGATATGCACTCTTTAATCCAATCAATGAATTTTCCAGGAAATCCCACAGCTACTAGAACATTCATGGGAAACTCCCATTGTATGGAGTCATAGGCTCTTTGAAGGTCCACTTTGAAAGCACATCTCTTATGAATATTAGATAGATGGTAATTCCTAAGAATTTCTTGAGCTAGCAAAATGTTATTCCCTATTCGATGATTTTTAATGAAAGCACTTTGGTTTGGGATAACAATAAGGGGGAGAGACTCTCTCAGCCTATTAGCTAGAATTTTAGCAATCACCTTATAAATCATACTACAGCAAGAAATAGGTCTATAATCTAACACTGTGGAAGGGTGATCCTTCTTTGAAATGAGGGAGATAAAAGTGGAATTGAGCTCTTTAAGAAATTTCCCATGCTTAAAAAAGTTTTTTTTATAGAATCAGTAACTTCCTCTCCAATAATATGCCAAGTTTTTTTGAAGAAGAACCCATTAAACCCATCTGAGCCTGGGGCCTTATTTGGATTGAGAGAATTGAAAGCCCCTCTTATCTCTTGTGCTAAAACTTCAGCAATAAGGGAGTTTGAAAGGCGTTTTGGTAAAGAAAAAGGGAAGAGATTTTTCACAAACTCTTTAGAAGGGAGAAGGGCTTTATTATTCATTATAGAACCCTGAAAATGTTAAAGAAACTGATATTGAATCTCTTTAAGACCTACAATTCTATTCCCATTTCCCACTTTTAAAGAGTGAATGTTGTTTCTATTTTTGTTTGCATTGAGAGAGTAGTTAAAAAATTTGACGTTTTTATCCCCTTCTCTGAGCCATTTATTACGGGAAGATTGTTTGACGAAAGATTCCTGATCATCTGGAGCTCTAATTAATTCATTTATGGCTTCAGACTCCCTAGCCTTCAAAAGGGAAGACATGGGCAAAATTCTCATTTGATCTTGAATGTTGTTGAGAATAACTTAACATCTCTCAACTTTATCATTTACATTACCTACTTAGTCAGAATTAAGAGATTTAAGGGCTTTTTTGACCAACTTAAGCTTAGACACTACACAAAACATTGGAGTACCCCGAACTTGATGGGACCAAGCATACTCTATTGCCTAAAGGAAGTTAGGTTGATTGACTAGAAAATTTGAAAACCTATAGGGAGAGGATCTCTTCTGCTGGCTAGTTAAGGCCCTAACCACTATTGGAGAGTGATCTGATATGTTTAGATTGTGAATGACACTATAAGAACTGGGAAACCTAGAGCTCCACACCGAATTAATAAGAATTGTATTTAGCTTCTTAGCAATAAAAAGATCTCCATTTTGCTTGTTGTTCCAAGTAAAACTTGTACCACTAGCATTTATATCAAATAAAGCACAGTCCTCCACATACTTCCTGAACTCACTCATTCCATACATTGTTAAGGAACTCATAGATTCTACCTCATGAGAGAACAGAATCGCATTGAAGTCCCCTGCTATAGTCCAAGGTTGATTGCCAACAGTTAAGATAATATTTGACAAAGTAGACCAAAGATTCTTCCTATGATTGAGATTATTAGACCCGTAAACACATGTCACAAAGAAAGAAGACGAATAGTTTATGGGAGTCACCTTTAATTGAATCAATTGATCATTTGAGCTAAGCATAGAACATAAGAAGCAGTCTGGGTTCCAAGCTAACACTATCCTTGCATTTAAAGCATGATCTACATTATTGTAATAAAGCCATCTAGGAAACATCGAGGAGCAAGCATTATTCAGAATAGAAGGAGACCATATTCTAGATTCAGTCAAACAAACAAAGGAAACTGATAATCTCTTAAGACAAGCTTTCACTGCTAATTGTTTTTAAGGCTATTAAGTCTCTAACATTCTAAAAACCTAAATCCATAACACAAACAAGACCATAATAGACTCCTGCTTCTGTTTCCTCTTAGATTTCCTACTTGTTCTCATAGTGGAATCCCCTTCTCCCTTCCCTCAAGACCAGGACTACCAGGAACCAATTAAAAAATAGGAGAGGAAGGAATTATACCTACTTGATTAATAGCAGGAAGGTTTGGATCCTCAAGGTCTCCGCTCAATTCATCTTCCTTTTGGTGATCCTCGTTTAATTGGATAGGTCTACATGAAGACTAGCATCCTTTTCACTTTGTTTTTCCATCTCTGCCACATGGTTCATCTGCTGAGATCCTTGGTCCAAACTTTGCTCAATTTGAATGTCAGGAATTTTTGTCTCCTTAGGACTTTGAATTGTCTTCTCTGAGGTTGAAACCCACTCCTTCCTTTGTTGATTTGTACTTTGTGGTATTGTCTCCTTCTCTTTCACCAACTCTTGCTGCAATTTTGTCTCAAATAGCCTCCCTGTAGGTGCCCATTCCTTCTTCTGTACTTGGTACTTGGGTTTCCATTCGTATTCTATCTTAATTTCCTTAAAGTTTAACTTCCCTTCTTCATTGTAAGTGGCCAGTTGGAAAGAGGAAGGCCAACTCCTCTGTAATTCTAACTCCACACATATTTTTGCATGCACTATTCTGGACATCCTTAAAGTCTGAGTATCTATAAGTAAAGGAAGTCCTATAGCACTTGCTATTCGTCATAACCGTTTTGTGTTAAATATTTGACAGGTATATTGTAAAATCTTACCCACAGTAGAGCTAACCTAACCTCTTTTTGCTCCCCACCATTCAGACACCATTTTCTTAAAAATAAGGGTTTACCTTGGATATGCCAAGGAACTTTTTCCAGAACTATATTTAGTCCTGTAACATCCCATCACCGATGGGAAGGGTAAAATAGTAAATTGTGACGGGTTATGAGTGTGTAAACTTATCTCGGCATGTTCATGCATAATATGGCCTCCATATATACATGAATAGAAATT
>JAOQMP010000008.1:24394556-24410663 GCA_027563575.1 Erythroxylum pedicellare
ATTTCTCCATTTAATACTCCTAATTCCATCAATCTAAGCAATAAAATCCTCCAATCATTGACATGCTAATTAAACTCTAAACAAAATAATTTATCTAGCAAAACCACAAAATTTAATCAATTCAAGCTTGATAAAATAAATAGAAATTTAGGGCCTAACATTTCTCCCCCTCTTAAAAGAATTTCGTCCTCGAATTATTACCTGAGTCATCGAAGAGTTGTGGATACTTCTCCTTCATGGCTTCCAATGGCTCCCATATGGCCTCCTCTTCAGAATGATTTCTCCACAAGACTTTCACTAGCTAAACTGTCTTGTTCCTGAGAACCTTCTCCTTGGTGTCCAAAATCTCAACTAGAGTCTCCTCATAACTCAGATCATCCCTCAACTGAACCTCAGTGGCCTGAATGACGTGAGAAGGATCCAATCTATACCTTCTCAACATGGAAACATGAAAACATCATATATCTTGGACAATTCTGGTGGCAACGCCAACCTATAAGCTAGTGGTCCAATCCTCTCAAGAATTTCATATGGACCTACATATATCGGGCTCAAATTGCCCTTCTTGCCAAATCTCATTACTCCTTTCCAAGGAGATGCCTTGAGGAAAACTTTCTCACTGACTTCATACTCCATGTCCTTTTTGTGTGCATCTGTATAGCTCTTCATTCTATCCTGAGCTGCCTTAAGCCATTGTTTAACTAAGTTGACCTTGTCAACTGTCATCTGGAGCAACTCTGGCCCTACTAGTTTCCTTTCTCCTTCTTCACCCCAGCATATTGGAGTTCTACATCTCCTTCCATATAGTGCTTTATAAGGAGCCATCTATATGCTCGAATGGTACTAATTATTGTAAGCAAATTCGACAAATGGCAAATGTTCATCCTAAGCTCCTTTTAAATCCATCACATATGCCCTGAGCATTCCCTCACGTGTCCAAATAGTCCTATCTGATTGACCATCCATTTGGGGATGAAAACTTGTGCTAAAATTCAACTTAGTTCCTAAAACTTCTTGCAAACTTCCCCAGAATATTGAAGTGAATCGAGGATCCCTGTCAGAAACTGTGGAATATGGAATCCCATGTAATCTTACTATCTCATCAACATACTTATTTGCTAACACATGTAGAGAATCAGTCTGTCTGATTGCCAGAAAATGGGCTGACTTCGTTAACCGATCAACAATAACCTATATGGAATCATGCTTCCTACTGGTCTTGGGCAAACCCATCAAAAAATCTATAGTCACTATTTGCCACTTCCACTCAAGAATGGATAATGGCCTTAACTTGCCCGAAGGTGCCTAGTGTTCAACCCTGAATTGCTGACACACTAGACAGTTACTTGCATACTCTATTACATCCTTCTTCATGCCCTTCCACCAGAAATGTTCTCTCAAGTCTCTATACATCCTGGTACTACCCGGGTTCATAGCATAAGGTGCATTGTGTGCCTCATCCAGTATCTCATCCTTCACCCTCTTGACATTTAGGATGAAAAGCCTAGTTCTAACATTCATGAGTCCATCATCCCTCACTACCACTTCAGACTTCTTGCCATTCTAAATTTCTTCTTGAAGCTTGCTTAATCCTATGCCAGTAACTCTCTAACCTTCTCCCTGAGTATCGGTCTTACTCTGAAGTTAGCAAGAATGCAATTTGGTTCCTCCTGTTTCAAGCTTATCTTTAGCTTAGCCATCTCTTCCAATAGAGGAAGATAAATTTTCTGAACATGGGCTATTGAGGACTTCCTACTCAAAGCATCTGCCACGACATTTGCCTTACCTGGATGGTACTCAATCAACAAATTATAATCCTTAAGAAACTCAATCCACCTTCTCTGTATCAAATTCAGCTATTTCTGGCTTAGTAAGTATTTGAGGCTTTTATGGAAAGTAAAGATCCTCGTTTGAATCCCATACAGTTAATGTCTCCAAATTTTCAAGATAATGATCACTGCTACTAATTCCAAATCATGGATCGGATAATTCAACTTATGAGGCTTCAGTTGCTTTGAAGCATAAGCTATCACCCTGTCTCCCTGCATCAACACACATCCCAAACCCTTTCTTGAAGCATCACTGTACACTGTATAACCCTCATCTTCAGTAGGCAAAATCAAAACTGGAGCACTTGTTAATTTGTGCTTGAGCTCCTCAAAACTTTTCCGACATTCATCGCTCCAGATAAATTTCTGATTGTTACTTAATAGATTAGTCATCGGAGAAGCTATCATAGAAAATCCCTCAACGAATCTCCTATAATATCCTACCAAACTCAGAAAACTCCTCACCTCTGTCACTGTCTTAGGTGCATGCCAATTCACCACTGCTTCAGTCTTTCTTGGATCAACATGTATCCCATCTTTAGAAATCACATGTCCAAGGAATATCACCTCATGAAGCCAGAATTCGCATTTGTTGAATTTGGCATAAAGTTTGCTCTCCCTCAATGCCTACAACACTATGATAAGACGCGCCTCTTGTTCCCCTTTACTCTTGGAATACACCAGAATGTCATCGATAAATACTATGACAAACTGATCTAGATATTCCTTGAAGACCCTATTCATAAGATCCATAAAAGTAGCTAGAGCATTGGTCAGTCTGAAAGGCATAACTAGAAACTCGTAATGCCCATACCGTATTCTGGAGGCCATCTTGTTTACATCAGACTCCCAGATTCTGAGTTGATGATAACCTGACCTGAGATCAATCTTGGAGAAAACCCTTGCTCCATACAACTGGTTAAACAAATCATCTATCCGGGGCAGAGGATACTTGTTCTTAATAGTCACCTTGTTGAGTCTCCGATAATCAATGCACATGCGTCATGTTCCATCCTTCTTCTTAACAAACAGGCCTGGCTCTCCTCAGGGTGACAAACTCGGCCTTATGTACCCCTTCTCTAGTAGTTCTTACAATTGTGCCTTAAGCTCCTTTAGCTCCACTGGAGCCATTCTATAGGGCGGTATAGAAATAGGTGTGGTTTCAGAAATCAAGTCAATGGCAAACTCGATTTCCCTCATCGGTGGCAAACTAGACAAGTCCTATGGGAACACATCTGGAAACTCTCTCATAATCACAAAATTCCTCCAACTTCCCATCATTCACATCAGTGTCCACAACATGCGCCAAGAAAGCTTCACAACCCTTTCCCATCATTCTATCAGCTAGCAAGGCCGAAATAATTCTTAGTGACGGTGTTTTCCTGTCCCCCCTGAAAATCACCTTCTCACCGTTGCCCAATTCAAACTCAACCTCCTTAAGGCATCAATCCAACTTCATATGATACTTCTCCATAACATCCATTCCCAGTATGACATCTAACCCCTTTAGATCTAGGGGTAGTAAGTCTACTACCAGTTGAGCACCCTCAAAAAAGAGCTTACAATCTCTATACACTTGACTTATGATCACATTTCTCCCTAGAGGAGTATTTACAATTAAAGGACTACCCAAAGGCCTCAAATCAATATCATGTAATGTCCTACTTGTAGAAACAAATGAATGTGTGGAGCCAGAATCAATTAACACAAATACTGCATAATTGAATAAGTGAGTCATACCTGTGACAACTTCAAGTACGGCTGTAGCTTCCTCTCTGGTCATGGCGAACACCCTTGCCTGAGCCTGACCCCGTGGCCTTCCTGGAGGAATAGCCTTCTTTGCACCTCTAGAACTGTGACCCGTCTTGTTTTGATGCTTGGGGAAAATCCTTGATTAAGTGTCCCCTTTCCCTGCACCAAAAGCATGCTCCAAATACCCTAAAGCACTTTCCTTTGTGAAGCTTCCCACAATGCTCACATTGAGGGTTTGTGTACCTACTCTTCCCTATCCTTCCAGTACCTCTCACACTTAAGGGTTGCCCTGTGGCTGCTCTTGTCTGCTTGCTCTTGGTAGGGCCACTGCTTCCCACTTCACTCTGAGTAGGGTGACCTTTTGTACTCCTCTCAAGCATTGGAGCATTCATTCCCTTCTTAGAAGATTGGTCCCTATTCTTCCACTTCCTGCTCATTTCACTCTTTATATTCTCCAGTTTCTCAGCTTGGAGTGTAGCATCTACCAATTGCTGGTAGTCACATAAATTATGGATCAAAACTTTCTCCTTAATCCCTAAATGTAGTCCTCCCTTAAACTTGCGGCACTTATCCTCCTCACTAGCAACAATGTTGGCCGTATACTGTGATAGCTAGGTGAACTTCAGATCATATTCAATCACACTCATGCCCTTCTGTGTGAGGTTTAGGAACTCCCTAGCCTCCTCTTGAATATAGACCCTCGACAAGTACATCTAGACCTAAACCTAGTTTCTTTGATACCATAAATGTTGGATCCCGTTTCTGGAACCTAACTTTTGCTTTGAGAACACATCTGTTGGATCCCATTTTTGAAACCTAACTCTTGCGTTGATACCATAAGATGTTGGACCCCGACTTTGAAGCCTAACATTCGGATTCATAAAGCGTAAGCAAACAAAATACTATAGGGTTATTTCAAGGAACCCTCTTTAGTCATCATCCCATATTAGTGGCTAGCCCATACCAGGACAGACATCGAAGCAATTCCCTTTTCCTACTTTCCAACAGATTTTGGGAAACCCCAAAATCAAAATTTTAAACAGACTTGTCCAGAACATTTTAGGCTTTATGCCTCTAGTTTAATTAGAGACAAGATTCATCTCATTAGGAGATCCCATAACAAGGTTATGGCAAAAAACCATGTAGGTTTTTGACCTTGATCATGTTGCACTTGTCTTGGGGCAATTAACATAATTGTCATTTAAGATATCAGATTAATACCATTATAGGACGGTTTGAAAGAATACTTCGAGATCTACAATTTCCATGTAGACCTTGAAGGTGGATTCTATCGATTGAAGGGTCAAAAATGGAGCAGAAAATAGCATCAGATGAATAGTGTACAAATGGAAAAGCATTGGTCACCTAGGCAGAAAGCAAACGAAGTAGAAAGATAGGCAAAGCAGGAAACAGACCAAGCGGAAAGACAGACGAAGCAGGAAACAGATGATGCAGAAAGACAGATAAAGCAGGAAACAGACGAAGTAGAAAGACAGATGAAGTAGAAAAATAGACGAAGTGGAGTTAACTTAAGATGATGCAACTCTTAAGACGAAGCGGAGTCAACTTAAGACAAAGTAAAGTCAACTTAAGATGATGCAACTCTTAAGACAAAGCAAAGTCAACTTAAGACGAAGCAAAGTCAACTTAATATGATGCAACTCTTAAGATGAAGCGGAGTCAATTTAAGACGAAGCAAAGTCAACTTAAGACGTTGCAACTCTTAAGACGAAGCGTCTTTACAAACGATACAACTCTATAAATGGTGACATCATCATAGACGATATGTCTTCAGAGACGATATCTCTTTACAGATGATTCATCTTTACAGATGATACATCCTACAGACGTAATGACATCATCACAGAAGATGTGACGTCATCATAAATAATACGTCTTCACAGACGATGCATCATTACAGATGATACATCCCTCTAGACGTAATCACATCATCACAGACGATACGTCTTCATAGATGATATCTCTTTATAGATGATGCATCTTTACAGATGATACATCCCTACAGACGTAATGACAACATCATAGACGATGTTATGTCGACATAGACGATATCTCTTTACATTTGTATATAACTTCCCTTCTAAGGACCACAAATTTTGACCTAGATGTCCAACAATTCTAGGTTATATCTCGATGGAAAATTAAAGGAAAGATCTACAACTTCCTAGAAGGCACACTTGCCTAACTCATCCTGGATTAATCTAGATCTTTCCTTGAAGCCCGAACATGAACCTTTCCCTTATGAAAACTTTAAAATGCGATGTACCAACTTAACAGAGATTCATGATCAAAAATGCAATTATATCCAATTTGCATCAAAAGATAAGAGTCTTACAAAGCTTTAGTGGGCATTTTAAGCCACAAATACATTAATATCTTAAAATTTCAAAATATAAAAGGTACATAATCCATGATTTGCTCAAAATGCAACTAAAGTCTCTCTTTACAAAATTTTCTTCAAATACAAAATATACAAAAATTGGAGTGATGCCTTGAACCTTGTCTACTCGATATCTCGCTCATCACCTGAATGTGGGGGAGGAAAATAGGGGGTGAGCTTAAGCCTATGGGTAACAATTTTATAACAAGAATTAGCAAAACTTTTAAGAACATTTTTCTTGTCACAGTAAAGTTTCAATGAATTTGTAAAATGTTTGTTTCTCAGATTTTCAGCCAAAAATCCACAGTTGCAAAACATGAATGCATCAAACTTGTTAACATGACATAAGCATATAAGCACAACAGAATCGTTTGGGTATGTACAAAAATATGACGCACTACACATTCCCACATAATGGTCCTGTGTAGTCGTAAACTTGAGGGAGTCCATGAAGGAGCTCCGTGCCACTAGTGGGCAGGCGGGAGAAGCCTATACTTAGTCAACGTGCATGTGACATTCTTAAGGGACTACCACAAACCCACATACCACATAATTTATGAATTGTAAACTTGTTGCCCAAAATGACACTTCTTGAAAACTGGCTTTTTCATATACTTTCCATATTTTGGAAACCATTTTTGAAAACATGATTTCATAAACATGTAGCTTTTCAGAAATCACTTGCAAAGTCTTTTTATGCATCAATCATCAAAAAATTGCATATACAACCATTTAGCACATTCTTACAACATGTACAAAACAATAAATGCACATGAATAAAGTAGTTGAAAATCATTTATTGTCATTTCTTTCGATAGAAACATTAATGGCTTATTACTTAATTATAAAAGTGAAACCCACCTTGAATTTTCTTGCTTATAATTTGCTCAAATGTGCCTTTCTTCTTGGTCCTCTTGCCTCCCTTGATTTTCTTTAAGAAGGATACAAATCTCAAAATCAATAGGAATTCCAAATAAGAACCCAAAGAAACATATGCATAAAATGGTTCCGAGAAATACTTAAACCCATGCATTTTCTAAGCTTCATGAACCAAAACCTTTTCAAAATCCAAAGCATTTAAAATGTTCTTAACTTAAACCTTCACCAAATAAAGGGATGTTTGGTTAAATAGAAAGCTCTTGTCTTTCTCTACCTTTTTCCCTTCTTGCACGACCTTAAAAACACTCTTTAAGACTACGAAAAATCAAAACCTAGCATACTTTCTTCTTTCTCTTCTTTCTCTCTCTTTTTTCATGTTTCCCTCTCCTCTCTTTTCTCCAATCACGTTTTTTTGCTTCTTCCAACTCAAGCCCACCCTTTATTTTCTCCTTATATACCCTTAATGATTTCACAATGTCCATTTTGCCCTTCATTAGAACCTTAATTTTTCTAAACTCATGTGACTTGCCAAAATTGCCCTTACACACTCTTACTACTTTAATACTTCGATTTCCTTAACCCAAGTCGTATTATCTTACCCACCTTAGCAAGCTCATTAATTCCAACACATAAAAATCTAGCGAGACCCCAAAGTCAATTTATTTATGCTTAGTTATAAAAAAAATTCAGGGGCCAACATTCATTTACTTCTTATCCACTGTATGCTACCAAGAGTAGGCTTAAAGGACTTGGTGACAATGAATGATGAACATTGTTTGTTTCATCTACTTACTCACCAACCCATTAATCTTCCGTTCTTGATTTTGAAGAACATGATAAAGGCTAGGGAAGATTATTATGGCTTTTACGTTACGGTATGTTGTTGACAAGATTCTTTAGAGAATCTAGAATCCTACTTGATAGAGGTAACAGGGTAAAGATGAATGGGAAGAGAGTTATTAATGCATCTACCATTCTTAAAATGGGAATCAAGATTGAAGCTAAAGCAGAGATAGGTTTTACACTGAAAGCAAAGTTTGAGCGGGAGCTTGTAGTAAGACGAAGCAGGAGTGAACATGTTTTTCTGAAATACAAACAAAACCTCGATTGACAAGAAGAATATCCGTAGAAGAAAAGGCTAAACAATTGTCTAATGTGCCAACACAAGTCAAGAAGATTCTACAGAGGGAGGAAAGTAAGGATCAATAATCAACTCAACAAGTATCTTTGAAGAGGAAGGTTGAGATGCTCCAATCAAAAAAGCCCAAAAAGTCAAGAAGGTCACTAAGATTATTGACCTTACGATAACAAGAACAGAAGAAGCATAAAGTTTTGATTCTTGGTGGAGATTCTGAGAAGCAAGAGCAACAATAGCAGCCTACCAAATCAATTATCTCTATCCTACAAAGTCAATCATGATAATCATCTGGACAGATAGAGATAAAAAGGAAGTTAGTATTTGAGTAGAAGAAGCCTCAACAACAACTCTCTTCCAAACTAGTAGAAGAACAAAAGAAGATGAAGCTTAGTCAAAAAAAGGTTTCTTCATCTGATGTTCCATAAAAGGAACAGACAGTTGAACACCAGCTAGTATTTTACAACCCTCCTCAACTAATCAAGAAAAAGGATTTAAAAAAGAAGGTTATAGAAGAATCAGTACTTGATCGAAATAGAAGTTCAATTATTATCAGAGAACCTTCTGAGTAGACAGTTAAGGTACAAGTTGAGCCTATAACAATAAACGATCAGGCAATACATCTTCTTAGTCATGAAGAACGAAGACTATATGGTATTCTGCAGGATGAAAAGTCAGAACCATATCTAATGAAGATTTCAAAAGATCGTTATACTATCTATCCGATAACAAGTAGTACAACAATAAAGATTATACCAGATGTATAACCAAGATGTCCAACCCCGGTAACAAAATGAAAAACAAGGGAAGAAGAAGATGTTTCCTGAAGGGTATGAAGATGATCTTACAGAAAAACATATTCAAGTGACTGTAAAGAATATAGATGATGCATGTTATGCTGCTTAACCTGTAGGTGTATATGTATCACATCACATATCAAGGGCATCAGGAAGTCAAATTGGAGTTTCTACCAAAGATGAAATTTTAAGGTAGTTGGCACAATAAGAGAAGGAAGGTACAGAAGTATCACAGTTGAAGGTATCAATTTTAACTTAGAAACCTTTGTGAATTTAATCATGCATTTCAGACCCTTAGGTTTCATACCTTTAGTCAAAAATGTGTTACACCTTGTTAGGCAACCAATTTTCAAACTACCCAGACCTGAGGATCTTAATCTTCTAGAAGGAATACAAACCTTCAAATTAACCTCAATCAAAATCATAGAGTTAGACTTGTCACCTAGACAACCATCTGTTGTTGAACACCTTTATCCACTTACTGAAATAAAACATGATCCTACTGTTAGTTCAGAGTTCTTGAAGGATTTCATTAATTGGACTGAAGCTAGTCACAAATAGAAGGAAGTTCAGGAAGCCTTAGAGAAAAATATTAAGGAAATTCATACTAAGGTTAATGAACTAGGTGATTTAGTGGGTGATCTTCATAAGGAAATATCACTTCTACGCGTTTCTATTGAACAAGACCTCAAGACGATCCACACTAATATTCAACATATGTATTCTGAAATTCTGAAGAGTCTAAGGTGAGCTATCTTTCTGATTAATAACAAATAGGGGGAGAAGAGGAGAAAAGAGAAAAGTGAATATTAGAAAGCATTGTATATCTTATGCATATCTTGTGTATTACTTTGATTGTTATTCGTCTAAACTTTATTTGTTTATTCGTCTGAATATTATTTTATCTTCTAATATTATGATTATTTGTTATCATAAAAAGGGGGGAGATTGTTAAGTCAAGAAGACTTCACTTCTATTAATTTTGATGACAATCAAATAACAATAATCTTAGAAGTGTGTGACTTGTTTGATGAGTTTGTTAAGTTCACAGAAAAATGCAAGTGACATAAATCATCAACTTAAGACGATGCATAGTCAAACCAAGACGATACTTAAGAATCAAGATGGTTGACATAAGACGGGCAATATAAGAAGATACAGAAGGTCAACATAAGAAGATATAGAAGGTCAATATAAGATGGTCAACATAAGATGATCAACATATGAAGATACAGAAGGTTAACATAAGAAGATACAAAAGGTCAATATAAGACGATAAAGGTCAACTCAAGACGATACTTACTTATACGACAAAGCATCTTAGATAGACCAGACAAAAGCGTGACACCAAACGAAAGCGTAAAACTAGACGAAACGACACCAAAAGAAGCATAGTACTAGACGATGCAAATGAAAAATATTCTAGAACATCAGTCAATTAGTTAATTGGAGTTAGTTACAAGACTCGACTAATAACGGTTTCTAAAAGATTCAAGAAGTAGTTTTCTCAAGAAGACAGTTGAAGACTTAGGTTACAAATACTAGTTATAGTCGTAAACTAAACAACGTTTACAACAAAAACAATACAAGAAAGAAAATATGATTGTACAATACTTAGAGAAACTCTGTACTCAACTGCGAAAGAAAGACAGCGAACACATCTGTAACGTGAAGCTCAAACAATATCTTTCCAAGAGAAAGAAAGGCTAGAGCCTGGAGAGGCTAAGAAAGAAAATAATGAATACTTTGTGAGAGAGACCTGAAGAAGCTTTGCAAGTGTAGAAAGAATACTTGTAACATTGAAGAGTATAGTGAAATTTCAGACAAACTCTGAGGACTAGACGTACCACATGGTTAAGGGTAAACCAATATAAAATCGCGGTGTCTTACTCTCTAACCCTTATCTCTTTAACTTTCTTGCTGTTAGAAGAGTAGAAAATAATTTTTGCGCTTACATTACTCATCAATTTAAGTGAATTGGTTTTTGGAATCATCTGAAATTTGCAAAGAAATTCAAGAAGTTTCTAAAGATTAATATCTTTGACAATTGATCCACTTTGTCTTTCGATTTTACCCTTGGAGGTCAAATCAAAAATTAAATTCCAAGGATTGCAATATAGAGTGCAACCTCGGGTCCTCTCACTTAATTGGAACCTAATGCAATGGACCTAAGCTAGCCTAAATGTCATGAAATGCAACTAAAATGGGTTAGGAGGGGGGTTTTGGTTCTTAAAGAAATCTAACAAAATTGAATAATTGTAAGAAAATTGTGTAAAAGGTATTTTTGGATTTTTGGGAATGAGAAATTGAAAGTTAAAAACAATGATCAAATGTGAGAAAATCCTCTTGAAAAATGAGCTTCGGCTATCATAGTTCAAAACAAATCTTGGTGGGAGTGAAAATCACTAAGTTTTCAAATGATAAACCTTAAAGAAATATTTAAGTCCAAGGCTTTAATCAATGAACTCCATTTCTTAAAATATTGTTGAATGCATCTTAGTGTGTGCAATGGGTAAGTTAATGCAAGTGGTCAATTTGGTGATCAAGTATCATCTCAATATCAAACATAACTTGGTAGATAAAAGAGAATTAAAAAAATCACTAAATGACATATATGAGAGTTCATATATTCAAGCTCCAAGTTCTACATCAACAAACCGAATAACACCATACATTGTTCAACACTTGATTAAACTATAACACCTGTTCTCTTGCTGACTTCAGTTCAGCCTTCTTTGACTCTACAACTTCTTCTTCTTGAGTCCCTTGTCCTTGAGTCTCCTACAATAAACAATGGTAGTTTGCAGTATCAATTGTTCTCAGAAAATTAATTAGTGCATTTAATACGGATTTGTGACATTTTTTACTCTTAAACTACATAAAATAAAAATACACACTCAAGAGTCAATTTAAGCATAAAATCTAGAAATAGGATTCAAAAAGTGTAGTAAAAGTCATGAAAATGTCGCCAATTTATATAATAAAGTTGGGCTCAATCAGATATACAATGCGAATATTTTCTAGTTTTTCTCAGTCTTAGATTTTGAAATACCCAATAACTTAACCCGCAAAAATCGATAACTATTAATTTGATTGATCGCATACAAGGTTTCCAATTCCTTCAAGCAATAATAATAACATCATCTCCAATTTAGGAACTCAGTAATGTAATTCAGATACTTTACCACAAATAAAAATATATATACAATCTCTATAGTATATTCAGCCCCTCGTCCCTGAGTATTATAATTATTCAACTCCAATATTCACCTTGATCTGTTCAATATTCACCAATTCCTAAAAATTGAGCATTTGGTCTACATGATATAATTCAGTGAAAGGCTTCATAAAAGAAGATTTCTCTCTAAAGTTACTTGTATTGTTTATGAAATATATTAATCATTTCTTTTCAAACATTCATAATATTTCAACAAAATCAATCTCTCTTATATCTTACATAATCAAAATATTCTATATACTAAAGCTTGGGGATGTAGTAACCATGGAAATTTACTCTTATGCCTAGGTATATACCATTAAGACCATTACATCTTATCTAGAGATTTATTTTCAAAAGGTCACCAATTAATATCTCGAGCTGATGATACCTCGATCTCAATTGATTTTGGATAACATTTGGGTATCATATGACTATACAAAAGTTACCTATCCTCAGTGGTTACCATTTTAATATATTCACATAAATCCATGCTTGCACTGCACTACTCAGAGTCATCATAGAAATTTTCCTATAGGGATTAGGGTTTAAGAGCATTCAATATGTCATAGATCACTCCCTATACAATATCCAAGCATGTAATACATATGTGCTCAGTAGCATCATTTGTCAACGTAACCACATTATGGGATGTGCACTCATAATAACTGGTCAACTTAACTTTAAGGACTTTTACATATATCGCTATCATTTATTTCATCTACCAGTTATCATTCATTTCATCTTACATAACTATGTTCTAAATCAATTCAAAAATATAAGATACGTACCCATCATAAAATCCTGGTATCAGATCCAATGATATAACCTTATACTAAATCATAAGCTCTTATCATGATAGTTAGACAACTATTTCAGTTCCAATTTCAACCTCTTAATGTAATAAAAATTTTGGTTTTCTTTTAATTTTGTTCGTACACTTTAAATCTTATCATTTCCACTTGTATCTCTAGTTTTCTCAGTCAAATCCATGAAAATGTATTCACATTCACATCAGTTAAATTTTGTATAACCACAACCTAAGATTGATGTCATATTCGATAATATAACCACGAATACGAATTCATTGAAACTAGGTCTAACATCCCAATCCATGTAAGATTTCTCGTACCTATATAATAAATATTCAATCACATGATTGATATAACACTTTTATTGGCCCTCTTTTTTCCCAACCCATTTTCAATCTTTACTAAATCTGTTGTATCACGGTATTAACAAATTTTCATTTTCTCACACTCTAACAGGTCATTATTCTTTTTATTGTCTCTAACAGTTCAGACTCTTAACGAATGTTCATGCATGTGACTTATTTAAATGAAACTAAGACTAAGGATTAGTTGCCACTGTATGCAATGACATGTTCAAGATGCATGTACCTTGACATATATTGGGATAAATGCCTATGTAAGATGCTAAACCTAGGCTTTGATACCAAAATGTAACATACCACTTCTATAGAGCATATACCTAACATAATGAAGGATATTTAGGGACATACTCTACGAAAATGGCAGGTTAAGACAGTTAAATTAATTCATTTTACAATTTAATTCATCGCACATAACATAAAACATTCCACTAATCATGTTGTTCCATTTTTATTCACAAACATATACAGCCTCAATTGTCATTACATTTTTAAAATTCACATGTACAATATAGAACAGTTGAAAGATACAATTCTTAATACAACATAATTAAGACATTTGTAGGTATAACTGATCCCGACACTAACCTATATCTAATTGCAGAAGTTACTTTAATTAGACTAGCTAGATTTCTCTTAAACCTGAAAAACAATATTGCATATTTGATGAGTTTGCAAACTCAGTGAGTGAACAATCATGGATGTGTCTACTCAAAACATACATAAATATAGTAAGTATATAACATAATTCAATTAGTATCTCGCATCATTCATAATCAAATCTCATATATCATATCATTCAAAATTTAGTACATGATTGCAATATACATCATATTCCAACAATTCCGTTATGCATATAAGCCTTTCATACAATCATTTAAGAATAATTCAATCATTCATATCATCCACATGTACATAAACATAGCATATAATTATATCAACTCAATTTAGTCATTCTTTGCTATTATTCATATAATACAAGTAAAGATATATATATGCAATGCACATGGGACTCCACTTGCATTTTTATTTTGTTATGACCGAGCACTTACTTAACTATCCCGTAACTACTATAGATATCAGGATCATTTCATAACTATCCCGTATTTATTATAGATGCCAAGCTTATTTCGTAACTATCCCGTACCCATTGCAGATACCGAGCTCATTATCAATTGAGCCTGTGGCTCTTATGCACATTTCCTGAGCTTTAAGCTCTTTTTCACGTTGGTCACTCTAGTCATAACTTCTTTATCTAATCATGCATATTCTTTATCTGTCACAAGTATAAAGTGCCATTTTTCGGAAGTTTAAAGGGACACTTTTCACAATTATAATCAAGCCACTTGTCATCCATTTAATTGAGCCCTTTGTCACTTATTCCCAATGCCACATGTCACCATTTCATAGGCCTAATCAACCTAAATTTCCAGGTATCAACTTTTCTTGCTCTTTAACATTTTTCTTAGACTAAATGCACATATCACCTCATCAATTACCCAATTGTAATAATAGGTTCCCAATTTGCTAATTATAATCCATCAATTCATGTTATTGGTAAATCAAAATGAAAAACATTGGGAATGCACATTCATATCATATTCATTTTTGTTCCATACCTCAAAATAAGTCAGTTGGGTGCATATACTATCTTGAAATGTTTTCTAAATCATGATTCATATGTGTATATGAATATTATGTAAGTGAATGAAATGCACCTCACAAATTCTTAAATGAAATATCTCATATGGCTCTATTTAACAGTTGAATCTCTTAACAGTTTTAGGAGGCAGGATATTACATCCTACGATTGAACTTTTAACTCTTTTAATTCAGTAGGAACCATCATGTATGGTGCTGTGGATATAAGAGCAGTCCTAGGCATGATCTTAATAGATAGCTCCACTTCTCTTTTAGGAGGCAGTCTGGGTAGTTTTTTAGGAAACACATCTAAAAATTTGCTCACCGTTGAAATGTTTTGCAGGTTAACACTCTCTTTATTAGAATCAACTACAAAAGCCAAATAAGCTTCACACCCCTTCCCAAGGAACCTTCAAGCTTGCATAGCAGATATCACATTAGCAAGAGAACTAGTGCGGATGCCATATCATATTATTTTAGGTTGATCAGGCTTCTTAAGAATAACAGTTTTAACGCTGCAGTCAACCACTGCCTGATGCTTGGACAACCAATCCATACCCAAAATCAAATCAAATTCAAGAAATAGTAATTTAATTAGATCTGCTACATACTTACTACCTTAGATCACAACAACATAGTTTCCATAAACTTGGTTAACTAACACATTACTACCCAGAGGACTGGTTATATGAATATCATAATCTAATCGATCTACAGGCACCTTTTTATCAAGAATTTCTCCAACACAGATATAAGAATGGGTAGATCCAAGATCACTCAAAGTATGCATTTCAGAGTTAAAGAGATAAATAGTACCAATGACCTTAGGTGTACCCTAATCCTCGCGAGCTTTCAAAGCATAAGCTCGTGCCATAGCAAAAGGTACAGTAGGTAGATCGATAGTTTCAAAGCATAAGCTCGTGCCATAGCAAAAGGTACCGAAGCACCAGAACCTCGGGCTATGGAGGAATCCTTACCAGAATCAATCAATGGGGGAAAGTCTTGTTGCCTTCCTCTAGCTACAAATCTTTGAATGAATTTTTGTGCAATGAGAGCAGCTTCACGACTTCTCTTACCTGAGGACTGGCTTTCTTTAGCTAAACCTCTTCGCTAAACTTTTTCTCTCTTAACCATCTCTTACTTCTCTACTCAATTATGAAATATGGCAAATGGACGTTAAGATCGCATTTCTTAATGGGGATCTTAAGGAGACCATTTATATGGCCCAACCAGACGGATTCATAGAGCCAAGTAATGAGCATAAGGTATGCTAATTGCAAAGGTC